>SJXQ01002467.1:261149-400914 GCA_006408695.1 Aepyceros melampus
CTCCTTTGTCAAAGATAAGGTGTCCATAGGTGCGTGGATTTACCTCTGGGCTTTCTATTCTGTTCCATTGATCTATATTTTTGTCTTTGTGCCAGTACCATACTGTCTTGATGATTGTGGCTTTGTAGTAGAGCCTCAAGTCAGGCAGGTTGATTCCTCCAGTTTCATTCTTCTTTCTCAAGATTGCTTTGGCTATTCGAGGTTTTTTGTATTTCCATACAAATTGGGAAATTATTTGTTCTAGTTCTGTGAAAAATACCGTTGGTAGCTTGACAGGGATTGCATTAAATCTATAGATTGCTTTGGGTAGTATACTCATTTTCACTATAGTGATTATTCGGATCCGTGAACACAGTATATTTCTCCATCTATTTGTGTCCTCTTTAATTTCTTTCACCAGTGTTTTATAGTTCTCTATATATAGGTCTTTAGTTTCTTTAGGTAGGTATATTTCTAAGTATTTTATTCTTTTCATTGCAATGGTAAATGGAATAGTTTCCTTAATTTCTCTTTCTGTTTTCTCATTATTAGTGTATAGGCATGCAAGGGATTTCTGTGTGTTGATTTTATATCCTGCAACTTTACTATATTCATTGATTAGCTCTAGTACTTTTCTGGTGGAGTCTTTAGGGTATTCTATGTAGAGGATCATGTCATCTGCAAACAGTGAGAGTTTTACTTCTTCTTTTCCAATCTGGATTCCTTTTATTTCTTTTTCTGCTCTGATTGCTGTGGCTAAAACTTCTAAAACTGTGTTGAATAGTAGTGGTGAGAGTGGACACCCTTGTCTTCTTCCTGACTTTAGGAGAAATACTTTCAGTTTTTCACCATTGAGAATATTGTTTGCTGTGGGTTTGTCATATATAGCTTTTATTATGTTGAGGTATTTTCCTTCTATTCCTGCTTTCCGGAGAGTTTTTATTATAAATGGATGTTGAATTTTGTCAAAGGCTTTCTCTGCATCTTTTGAGATAACCATATGGTTTTTATCTTTCAATTTTTAATATGGTATATTATATTGATTTGTTTGCAGATATTAAAGAATCCTTGCATCCCTGGGATAAAGACTTGTTCATGATATATGATCTTTTTAATATGTTGCTGGATTCTGTTTGCTAGAATTTCATTAAGGATTTTTGCATCTATGTTCATCAGTGATATTGGCCTATGTTTTCTTTTTTTGTGGCATCTTTATCAAGTTTTGGTATTAGGGTGATGGTGGCTTCATAGAATGAGTTTGGAAATTTACCTTCCTCTGCAATTTTCTGGAAGAGTTTGAGTAGGATAGGTGTTAGTTCTTCTCTCAATTTTTGGTAGAATTGAGCTGTGAGGCCGTCTGGTCCTAGGCTTTTTTGTTTGTTGGAAGATTTCTGATTACAGTTTCAATTTCCATGCTTGTGATGGGTCTGTTAAGATTTTCTATTTAGTCCTGGTTCAGTTTTAGAAAGTTGTACTTTTCTAACAATTTGTCCATTTCTTCCAAGTTGTCCATTTTATTNAAAACGCTTATCTCTTTAGAGTGATATGAAATGGCAGGGTGTTCTAGAGAGGAACTATTTCTTCAGTGGTTTCACTGTAAGATTTACAGCAAACTTTTTTTTTGGTTTGTTTTCTATCTGGTATAATGTATGTGCTGTGATAATAGTGGGTTTTTTCCTTTTCAGGGGTCCCCAACCTCCAGGATCTAATGCCTGATGATCTGAGGTGAAGCTGATGTAATAATCATGGAAATAAAATGCACGATAAATGTAAGTAAGTAAGTAAGTAAGTAAAGTCACTCAGTCGTGTCCGACTCTTTGTGACCCCATGGATTGCAGCCCACCAGGCTCCTCAGTCCATGAGATTCTCCAAGCAAGAATACTGGAGTGGGTTGCCATTTCCTTCTCCACACGATAAATGTAACACACTTGAATCATCCTGAAACCATCCCCGCCCCCAAGTCCATGCAAAAATTGTCTTCCATGAAACCAGTCCCTGGTGTCAAAGAGGCTGGGGATCGCTGATTCTAGTTCACATAATAATGATTAAGTAAAACGGGCAGAAACCATCCAGAGGAGGAAAGAAACAAGAGGAAACAGAAACAGCCAGAATGGAAAGTGAGATCGTGTTGCATCGTTACTGAGTCACTCTTACATGGTCCCAGGGCACAGCATAGACATTCTGCAGATATCTAAGGACTGACTATATATCTAGCCTGAGGACCTGCCATTGTAGAGAAGATTTATGAAGGAGGAAGGAGCAGAAAATCGAACACCAAACATACTCACCACATTCTGCACAAACACACAGCGACTCATTCACCCATTTCTTCCCTGACCCTTCTAACCTTAACTTCATCTCAAGTCTATTCCAGATTATTAAACTCTGATGCACTAAACTGATTATGACATATGACTATTTTCTTATTCTTGTTTTCCCCTTTATTTATTAACTTACTTTGTGTGTTAGTCACTCAGTTGTGTCTGACTCTTTGAGACCCCATGGACTGTAGCCCACCAGAGTCCTCTGTCCATGGAATTCTCCAGGCAAGAACACTGGAGTGGGTTGCCATTTTCCTCTTCAGGGATCTTCCTGACTGAGGGATCAAGCCCAGGTTTCCTGCATTGCAGGCAGATTCTTTACCATCTGAGCTATAGAGAAGTCTTCCAACAAGAAGTCTTAACTTACTTTACCTTTGTTCTAGTATCATTATTGCTGTCTACACATCTTTGTATGCTTTTTAAATCCCCTTTGAAACAAAGAATGTTATAAATAAAAAACAATTACACTAAGTTAATTGCTGATCTTTGAAAAATTGATTAGTGCTACAGACTGTGAGAAAAAGGAAAAAAGTTTCTTTTACTGTGTAGATAGACTCATATAAATCTTAATATCTTAATTTTCAATGGGCACTGCCTTTTCTTATTTATTATCTTTATGGATCAATATTAAATTATATCTTGAAGCTTAAACTCAAGATTATTCTTAGTTTCAGATATTTGTAAGAATGTACACAGTTTGGAGGGAGTGGAGAGGCACATGTATAACCATCCATGGAAGAGGCGGAGTGTTATCAACATACCAGACTGAAGGCAGATGGGGGTCCTGTCCATGAAGTTACTTTGGTGAAAGCACATCCTTATAGAGGCATAGATAGCATATGTGCAAGGGATTATTTTAAAATGAGGACAAAAATACTACAAAGCATGAAATATCTGTTCTTTGGATGGTGCTCCAAGTTAGGCAAAGGGAACCCAACAAGAATAAAAATAATATTGACTTTTTATTTAATAATATGCTATACATACTGTAGGCAGCTATACATAATGATTGTTATCAATGTTATGGCTCCAATCAATATTTAAAGACAGCAGCATCACTTGGCAGGTACAGACATACAAAACCAATGCTTTCTAAAAGTTAAATACTTAAGGCTCTGCAATACTCCTTTTATCTTTTTATGACTGTGCTTTCACTATGTCAAGGTTGAAGCTATGACAGATTTTTTTAGCTTGTTGGCTAATGCAAGGTGTTATATACAGTAAATTATTGCTACTGTCACACAACAGGATGTGTTAAGTGTTTAGAATCAAAAAGTGTACCTTAAAAAGTTCCCAAGTCCTAGTTCTATAGAAATTCTAATATAAAGAATTTGAAAGACTGCATAAAAATACATTTTTATTTAGCTAATTTATTATTTTATAAACAGTTTATAAGTAAGGAAAATAACAAGAGGAATAAAAGTCAATTTTTTGGATTATCCAATGGGGAAAAATAATAAAACTTTAGTCCAATACTATTTCTCATCAATAAGCTGTTAATGCAATTGCTTAATTATTTTCTGTACTTGAATTATTTACAGCTGTTTTCCTAAAATTTTCCTCCCTTTTCTCAACTTGGAATATTTGTTTAAAATAGTGACTTCTTATATTACTTGATTTTCCTTGTTAAGTCCACGAGTTTCTCATTGTAATCATTACAATTACATGTGAGTGATGTGCTCTGCTTTGGTGGTTTCCTTCAGAACAAGAACATCTAATTCCTCACTCTAGCCACGTGGCTAATCTCCCTTGATCCATGACAGTGTACAGATCAGGTCACAAGAAAGAGATGATGCTTAATAATTTGTGTCAAGAGCTAAGTGAGTTTGTTCCTGTTGGCTTATGTATTATGCATCTCTTTAATTTAATCTTTTGTGAATTGCCTTTAATACAATACATATATTCATTTCCGCTGTTTATGCTTAGACTAAGTTGTTTAAAACTTATAACAGTTAATTTCTTCTAAGCCCCTTGAAAATGTCATTCTATTTTCATAAAAATACTTTCTTCAAACTTAAAGGTAACCATGAAAGTTAATCTTTTGGTAAGCTGCCATTAAAGATTTTTTGTTTTATTTTGTTTTTGTTTTGAGGCCAACCTTCCTTTGCCTTCCATAAAAGCTGTGTTTATAATTTGGAGCTGCAATGGAAAGAGATTAGGAAAGGGCCTCAAGAGGACTATGCAAAACAGGAAAGGTTAGGGTCAGACACCCAGGCTGTCAGGACCTGAGTGCAGCAAGACAAAGCGCCCACTGGCCTGGGAAGGTGCTCAGTCACCTCATTTGTGTCCAGTCCTTGCGACCCCATGTCCTGTCGTCCGCTAGGCTCCTCTGTCCATGGAATTTTCCAGGCAAGAATACTGGAGTGGGTTGCTCTTTCCTACTCTACGGGATCTTCCCAACCCAGGGATGGAACCCACATCTCCTGAGTCTCCTGCAAGGCAGGTGATTTCTTTACTGCTGAACCACCTGGAAAGATCAGGATAGGAAGAGCAAGAACTTATTACCAGAAAAAAACCTGAGATTAAACCAGGGATGAAATAGTAGAGGAAAACAACCATTGTAGCCATGCCAGGAACAAGGTCCACAAGCTGTGCTAAGTAATGATGGGGAGCTTGTCAAGGCAAGTCAAAACGGCAAGGAATGGGCGGAGACCCCAAAAGCCAGGTGTTTGGCTGTGAGGAGGCCCAGTGATGGATCTCCTCATTGAAAAGCACTGAAGCAGACTGGTTCAAGGTGCAGGGGAAGTTCTAACTGGGGAGGGGGGATGCTCCTTCAGAAGTGGCCTGAATATTCATTGGGAGGAATGATGCTGAAGTTGAAGCTCTAATACTTTGGCCACCTGATGCAAAGAACTGACTCATTGGAAAAGCCCCTGATGTTGGGAAAGACTGAAGGCAGGAGGAGAAGGGGATGACAGAGGATGAGATGGTTGGATAGCATCACTGACTCAATGGACAAGAGTTTGAGTGAGTTCTGGGAGTTGGCGATGGACAGAGAAGCCTGGCATCCATGGGGTCTCAAATACTTGGACACAACTGAGTTACTGAACTGAACTTAGTCAGAATGCAGCTTCAGGAGTAGAGGTCCATAGTTAGCAAAAACCATACCTCTTTGGGTCTGATTCCTTTCTCTTGCTCTTCCTTGAGAGTGTCTTTCGTTCTAATAGTCCACATTATTTTTTACTTTTATTTTTTGGCTTGTGCAGGAGCATGTTGGTCTGCAGGATGTTTAACAATTGGCTTTCCAGGTTAAAAACAAACAAACAAACAAACAACTAATTGTATTTGCCTTCTTCTGTGTTACAAATTCCTCCTATGAAAAATTTCAAACTACCAACATGACATCATTAGACACAGAATTGAGGGAAAAGGTACAGAAACAAAGTATTATATAGTATTTCTATCAAACATGTGCAATAGGCACAAATACCCTCAAGAGCATGTGAAAGTGAAAATTGCTCAGTTTGACCAACTCTTTATGAGTACATGGACTATACAGTCCATGGAATTCTCCAGGTAGGATACTGGAGTGAGTAGACTTTCCCTTCTCCAGGGGATCTTCCCAACCAGGGATTGAACCCAGATCTCCCACACTGCAGTGGATTCTTTACCAGCTGAGCCACAAGGAAGCCCAAGAATACTGGAGTGGGTAGCTATCCCTTCTCCAGCAGATCTTCCTGACCCAGGAATCAAAGTGGTGTCTCCTGCATTGCAGGTGGATTCTTTACTAACTGAGCTATGAGGGAAGCCCCTTGAGAGCATCAATGATAGTAAAAATGTAGCCAAATAATTAGAAAGGAATGAGTTTATGCATTTGTTACTCTGTTTTTAATATAATTTTCTTAATTGTAAGTTTATACAATTTATTTAAAAAAACCAGCTATGTTTAACAATAGGCTTGCAAAATTCCTGACAACTCAACTATGGGCTCTCTCGTGCCAATAGGGGCTGGCTCTGGCTTCCCGTAAACTGCCCTCCCTAATTTGTCTGCCTTCTCTTCCCTCTTGACCCTAGGTGATGCCTTTAGGAGGGATAATGTCTTCTCTTATAGCCTGCTCTCCCTGTTTCCATTCTTTTCTGTGACTGGAGTAAAAGTAGACAGTCAGAGCTAGGATTCCTCACCATTCATCTGTTTGCTGTGGGGGGGGGTCCAGGGCATCTTGGTGTTTGCCCTTTAGGTTATGGTAAAGTTGGGAAGAGCATGGATAGCATCAGGAAATACAAAACTCTGAATGAGAAGGGGGGTCTCAAAGGTTGACTGGTTCATTTCTATGACAAAGCCCAGATCATTACAAAACAAAGAACTTGTGGTGAAAGTTGAATTTGCCAGCTTGCTGGTTCACTTCTCCAAATTACAGCCCCTACTGCTTATGAGGGAATCATGTAGAGTCTACATTGTAGACTACTGTGATGATGGGGATGACTTAACTAGGGGGGAAATGGAACAGATGTGTGGAGGGAATTCATCTAAAGAAAACACTCTAACTAACTTACTAGTTTGAACCAGGCTCTAGACCAGTGCTGACCCACTTGAGTTCTCTGTGATGATGGAAGTGCTCTGTGTCTTTATTATCCAATATGGTAGCCAAAGAATGAAGATTACCAAACTATTTTCAGTTATAGAGAGCATCAGGGTTGGCTTCTGTGCATGAAGCTAAGTTTGAACTATCCTAGGTTTACCACTATTGCTAATTGCAGGGTTTTGTTACAAGGTATTCCAATCTATTTTCTCTGGTCAATTCTCTTTTTTTCAGCTTTATTGGGCATATGATTAACAAATGAGATATTTAAAATACATATTTGATGCACATCATGGTGATTTGATATGCATATATCACTGGTCAATCTTTGACTTATACAAGGTCCTAAACACTGAAATTACCTCCTAGAAAACTCCAGAATTAGAGATACATTTTAATGGGCCTTGACAGCCCTGGGTGTTCTTTGGAAGGAATGATGCTAAAGCTGAAGCTCCAGTACTTTGGCCACCTCATGAGAAGAGTTGACTCATTGGAAAAGATTGTGATGCTGGGAGGGATTGGGGGCAGGAGGAAGAAGGGACGACAGAGGATGAGATGGCTGAATGGCATCACCGCCTCGATGGATTTGAGTTTGAGTGAACTCCCGGAGATGGTGATGGACAGGGAGGCCTGGCGTGCTGCGATTCATGGGGTCGCAAATAGTCGGACAGGACTGAGCGACTAACTGAACTGAGCTGAACTGATGCTCACTGTACCCTTCATGGGTCACAGGCTTGTCGTGGCAAAGGAGCTTGCATTACTCAATATCAGCAAATTCAGATATGCAGATGATACCACTTTAATGACAGAAAGTGAAGAGGAACTAAAGAGTCTCTTGATGAGGGTGAAAGTGGAGAGTGAAAATGCTGGCTTAAAACTCAACATTCAAAACCAAAGATCATGGCATCTAGTCCCATCACTTCATGGCAAATAGATGGGGAAACAATGGAAGCAGTGACAGATTTTGCTTTCTTGGGCCCCCAAGTCACTGTGGATGGTGACTGCAGCCATGAAATTAAAAAAAGAATTGCTTCTTGGGAGGAAAGTTATGACCAACCTAGACAGCATGTTAAAAAGCAGAGACATTACTTTGCCAACAGAGGTCTATGTAGTCAAGGCTATGGTTTCTCCAGTAGTCATGTGTGGATATGAGTTAGACCATAAAAAAGGCTTAGTGTTGAAGAATTGGTGCTTTTGAACTGTGGTGTTGAAGCAGACTCTTGAGAGTCCCTTGGACAGCAAGGAGATCAAACCAGTCAATCCTAAAGATAGTCACTGGAAGGACTGATGCTGAAGCTGAAGCTCCAATACTTTGACCACCTGATGCAAAGAGTCAACTCTTTGGAAAAGTCTGTGATGCTAGGAAAGACTGAAGGCAAAAGGAGAAGAGGGTGGCAGAAGATGAGATGGTTAGATAACATCACTGACTTAATTGGCATGAATCTGAGCAAACTCGGGGAGATAGTGAAGGACAGGGAAGCCTGGTGTGCTGCAGTCCATGGGGTCAGAAAGACTGGACACGACTTAGTGACTAAACAACAACAACAATCCCACTGAAAACCATAAAATTAGAACTTCAGCATTAACAGTCCATCACTCATCTGAGGGCTACTCTTAATATTTCCTTGGAGCTATGACCAAATGGTTCCACAGACTACTTCAGTATTCAGGGCCAGAGTACAAATGTGGGCCAACAGATCAATAAAAGGCTCTGGAGTCAGGCTGGCTATGGCATGAATTATTCCTCTGTCACTTATTACTTGCGAACCTTGGGCCGGTTACACACTCTGTTTCCTCAATACTCAAACTGGAAAAATGTCTGCTTCAATGGTTGCTGTGAGAAGAAAACAAAATGATGTATCCAATCGCCCAATGTAGTGCCCAATCTTTAGTGAGTCAATATTTAATCATTTAAATATTTAAGTGCCTGATATTTTTTAATTACTTAAATATTAATAATCTTTAACTATGAAAAGTAAGGTAATAAAATATATGGTTATTATGGAACAAATTATATGAATTCTACAAAGTTGATTTTACAATTGATTTATGAAATCTTCCCCGTTAAAAATCAGGGGTAAAACCCAGGAACAGTGTCAACCCTACAAGGCTTGGGATGGTCTTCTCCTACCCCTCACCTTCACCTCTGCCCAGAGCCTGTCCCAGTTGCCTTCAATGCACAGCGTTTGCACTCACTGGCGAGATTTTATACATGCTGTTCCTCCTGGTCCTTTTCCTTTATCCCTTACCTTGGCCCCACTCTCTCTCACTCTCCAGTGTTGACTCAAACTCCTCTGACCCTCCAGTCCTGGTCAGCTCCTTTGACCACAGGCTTTCACTGATCTCTGCTCTTTCTCTTTTGCATCAGTTTCTCAGCGTGTATTTTATGCATTTATTTGTGTCATTATTTAGATATGTCCATTTTGCTCACCAGGTTATGAATCCATGAGACACGCACAGAAGCATTATCTGCTTAGTTACTATACTAACTAATAAAGCAATTCATTTGTGGCTTATTTTTTTCATGGTGAAACACTGCCTTGTTTTTTTTTTTTGTCAAATGAACTTCATAACTGTTGGCCATAAAATAAATGATTATAAGTACATTTTGTGATCTGGAGTTTGTTTTGGGACTTAGAACTCACTCAATACACAAGCCTGCTTCATCTTCGCTTGAAACGTAACCATGTGGCAGCTGCTTAGAAAACCACTAAGCAATAGTTCCAGAACGTGACAGAGTCCAGTGGCCACCCCAAACCACAGGAGGCATTTCCTGCAGGCAGTGTAGACTGAAGTAATTACCCTAGCTGGAATTCGGTTGTGACATTGAAACAACACGTCTCACCCTAAGAAAGTCTAGAGAATTATTTTTCCAGTGCAGCCATTGGCTTGATTTTTAGATACCTTTTCTTTGTGAAACCCCATTATATTTGCTTTGCTTCGATATTTCTTCCTATGGTTGAACAAAGAAAAATTAAGGGCAGCAATAAAAGCAAATTCTCAAATACTAAATATGTTTATAGCATAGAAAATCATGACAAAGCTCAGATAATTCACTGCTTTGCATTTGCAATGTGCACATGAGTGAGCCAAATGATGTTTAGATTTTTCTTGGTTCTTTCTCAATAATGGGTCAGATAAATCACTGTCTGATTGCCTATTACATTCTTGAGATTGCATTGGGAATGACTGGCAGTAAAAGCTCCCAATTCAGACTCACTTGTGTGCAAATAATAAACATTGCTTACCATTTTTATATTTATGCCAATGATTACAAAATAGTCAATGGCTAAAAGGTACCTAGAAAAAAGCAGCATCTTTCCTACAGAAAGAAATATTTGACCAAAAATTTTCTCCGTTTCCACTTGATTATGCTACTCTACAGCAAGGCAATAACGGGAGATATGTAACAATCCCCAGGCCACTTACAGCTTTGCTATCAATTATAAAATAAAGCTAGGGAATATAAACATGCCGAATATTAAAGAAAAACAGTATCTTTGTTTGGTTCAAATACTATATTTCTAACAGTATATTTCAGAATCTCTAGATTGACCCAGTTTGCTGCACAGACTTTTTTTTCTGTGCTTAATTTCCTCCTTCTTTATTTATACAATATTGATGATTACCCACATTTACATCACTTATGAAGCCTTTACTCATTCTCTCATTTGATTTAGTACTGTGCTTTAAAAAAATATGAGAAAAACTATTTCCAAGACATGTAAAATTATTTGTCTAATGTTTGGTAAATGGCCAAACATAGCCTGAACTCAAACCTTATTACTCCAAATCCAAATCTATACTTTTAGCAAGGATAACACTATTTGGCAAACTTAAGCCTCAGGGTATGACTTTCTGGATCAGGTTTCCAAATGTTTGTATTTATGCATTGACTGATTAATTAATGAATTGACTTTCTTGGTCATTTACCCATTGGCCCATCAGTTTTTATAGGTGTGGTATCCCATATTCTGTGGGGTATTTGGTCTTTTGTATACATGCTGTTTTACTAAGCTCCACAAAGAAGACAAAAAGGAGATAGTATTAACCCCAGAAGAACTTAAACAATTATGAAGCAACTATTACGCAGGTGTATGGGACTGAAAAGAGAAGGCTTCTAGTAAATAATAAAACTTCAGTTGAGACTTGAAGGGAATGATGGCTTCATTATCCAGGAGAAAGCAGAAGGGCATCCCAGGTGGTGGAGACCACATGAAGCATCTCTAGGAAACATTTTAATGGCTGTAGTGAGTAATTAATGTGGTTATTTCCTAGTATGTCTGCACACTTTGCATTTTAAATGATAATTTATCATCATAAGTAGAGTCTGATTCTCATGAGTGTTAGTTAAAAATTATTGCATAAAGGTTTCATTAATTAAAAATTATCAACCTTTAGTATAATACGATCTTAAAATCTTTTAGGGTCTCTTGGGGTAAATCTCGGAGAAGGCGATGGCACCCCACTCCAGTACTCTTGCCTGGAAAATCCCATGGATGGAGGAGCCTGGTGGGCTGCAGTCCATGGGGTCGCTAAGAGTCGGACATGACTGAGTGACTTCACTTTCACTTTTCACTTTCATGCATTGGAGAAGGAAATGGCAATCCACTGCAGTATTCTTGCCTGGAGAATCCCAGGGACGGGGGAGCCTGGTGGGCTGCAGTCCATGGGGTCGCTAAGAGTTGGACATGACTGAGTGACTTAGCAGCAGCAGCAGGGGTGAATCTAAATACCACAAACTACACACCGTTACGTAGGTTCAGTTTTGTGAGGCTCCGTATGAGGGCAGTGAACTGTCAGAAGAGGGTTTTACTTCTGGGGATTTTCAGAAGCAGGAATGTGGCTGTTGTTACCCTGCTGCTGCTACTGCTGCTAAGCCGCTTTAGTCGTGTTTGACTCTGTGCGACCCCATAGACAGCAGCCTACCAGGCTCCCTCTTCCCTGGGATTCTCCCGGCAAGAACACTGGAGTGGGTTGCCATTTCCTTCTCCAATGCATGAAAGCGTAAAGTGAAAGTGAAGTTGCTCAGCCGTGTCTGACTCTTAGCGACCCCATGGACTACAGCCCACCAGGCTCCTCTGTCCATGGGATTTTCCAGGCAAGAGTACTGGAGTAGGGAGCTATTGCCTTCTCTGGTTACCCTGCTAAAAATCATCATTTCCTGGGTGACACAGAAGGATACTCATGGCCATTTGCATGTGGGTTTCAACCTCATGGTTTCTTGTGAGCAGATCGGATATTATTCTGGGCAAGTCAATGCCCATATGAGCCAGGGACAGAAACAGTAAGGGCCCCTGTGTCAGGCTGGACACATGGAGGGGCAGTGTGAGGTTCTGTCTCCTATGTGGGCTAGATGTGTTTGAGGAAGCAGGGAATCGGTTTCTGTTAATGCCTGCTGCCAACTCATTGCTTGTACATCCATGGTGGGTGTTCATGGCAGCCCTCCAAGGATCCAGAGCATAGTGACATTCAAAGTGAAACCCAAAGGTGAATCTTCTCAGGGTACACCATGGGAAGTGGCACCCTAAGTAGGGAGAGATGAATATTCCTAGGAAGTAGGATGACTGGTGGTGAGTGAGACTGTAGAAGCAGGGAAAAGGCAAGTCATTTTCTAGGGTTTGGGGAAGGGGGAAGATGGCCCAACATCCCAACTTTGAATGAGGGTGGGGTGGGAGAATGGTGATGCACCAGGCCCCTGATGGCTGTCCAGCCAACACGAGCTCCTTCAGCAGCTCTCTCTCAGGCCTGGATTTGGGGCTACTGGCTCCAGTGTTGTGGAGGGAGAGTCCAGGAACGTAAGGTTGCTGTGACCTCAGATGACTTGGGAGTGGCCACCAGCCTGAAAGACCAAGAGAGTAGTTGAAAGTGTTAGTTGCTCAGTCATGTCTCTTTGTGACCCCATGGACTGTAGCCTGCCAGGCTCCTCTGTCCATGGAATTCTCTAGGCAAGAATACCGGAGTGGGTTGCCATTTCCTTCTCCAGCAGAGGATCTTCCTGACTCAAGGATCGAACCTGGGTCTCCTGCATTGCAGGCAGATTTTTTACCATCTGAACCCCTGGGGAAATCCCAGAGAGTAGGTGGATGTCAGCAAAGGAAGGTGGTTTTTTCGATCAGTCTCATCACATTCTTATTTCTAGCCTAGTTTCTGATTACACCTTGGGCTACCACCCTGGCCAGTGGTTTGGTCATCCTTCAATCGAAAATTTATTCAGCATTTGTTCAAAATTTATTTAGTTAAGGAGAAGAGGAAGTGATTTTTTTTATTAATAAAAGTAGTACATGCAGGTAATAAAGAACTGATGGGCTCTTAGTTACCCCTATTTTCATTCACTTGAATTTCCCTTTACTTCTATAGTTTTTCCGTCATACACACATGGGTAGTGTTGGCATCCACACCTTGTAACAACAGCAGAAATATACTTGGATTTGGGTACTAAGACTCATTACTAGTGAACAGCAATATTTAGTTTCTGCATTTTAACTGACTCTGACAGCTGACATCAGAGGCTGTCGGGTAGCCAGTGTTGAGTTGGTGATCTGCTCCAAATATAGACATTGTCGTGTGTGCATAGAAAAATTATTTAACAGAAGTTGGAATGTTCTGGTGAGGATTTTTATTTAGGTTTCCACTTTTTACCCATGGATTGTCTCTCCTTCTCTAGGAGCAGGACCAAATTATATTGTGGGTTAAGAAGCCTTGTGTGAGGACATGTCAGATTTACTCCTGCGGTGATCCATCTCTTTTCGATTGTGGGTAATGGAATGTTATCCAGGCAACTTCTCAGCCCCCCTCTTCTTGATTCAGGTCTGGGATGGGAGCCTTCTGTGACTGGTGTGGCCCATGAAACCAACTGTTCCCAGAAATGTGGAAAGAGAACATTGGGAGATTTTGACAGAGAAAGGTTTGTGCATGTGTGTGTGTGTGTGTGTGGAAGAGCTAGAAGTGGATGAAAGGAGGGTGACAGAGAAAGAACAGGATAACAATCACGTCCCCACCATCAGCAGTCCTTCTCTTCCTCCCATCGCTAACAGGGAGGTCAGTACCTGACCCTCCTTATTTCCACGAGGGGAACAGGATCAGTAGGAGTATCTTGATGTCTTATCAGTCTCCTCTTTCCCCGCGTTGAAGGCTACTGGTTTGCTACAGCATCACTGATCTAGGTTTCTACATCCTCGGCAAGATTATTTTACTGCTGCTGATCTGCCTAAGAATGTAAATGAGTAAATTTAAATATCATGTTCTCAACAATTTTATGTTTTGTTCTAAGCTCAAAATAAAGCTACCCAGGTGTTCTTTTATAAATAGGACTGCATGAATTTAAACAAACCTTTGCATTATTCATTGCAACAAAGGAATCGGAGTTCCTTCTCTACATATAACTAACTTTAACACTTTTTAAAAGTAATAAACTACTGAAGGTAATTAGCACATCACTAAATATTTTCTTGAACAGATGTATCAAATTTGACTTGGAAACCATTTTGTTGGTTCAGAACAATGATCTGAAACCCACTAAAAGTTATCTATCATTGGTTTGGGGCCATGATGACTTTATATTACCATAAATTATTTTTAATTCAAGCCTTCGGCAAACAATTTAAATGAGATTTGCAATGTAACAGTGCTAATCTCATGGCTGAAATATTAAAACTTCACACATGAGAGATTTATCCTTTTAATAAGATCGATCATACTGGACATCACTCCCCCTCTCCAATTAAAACCCACTTAATTCACAAACAATTTATTAAAAAACCTGCTTACTCCAAACGTGCATTAATATAATAGGTTTTCTGCTCCATTTAAGGTGGACGACAACTGGCCATACCTAACTCAAGCTCTTCTTGTCCTGTCAACAATTCTTTATTATAGAAGTCAACACTTCAGATCTAAAATGAGATTTCTAACAGTTTTATAAAATGAGTTTACTAAAGAGCATGCAGTAATGAACAGTTTAACTCAGTGGGAATTTCCAGCATTAAATGCACACATACACACAGCTGAGACAGTCTGTTTGCTCATTTAGTCATTGTTTTTGTTTTTTTGTTGTTGCTGTTATTTATTTATTTACTTACTTATTTATGCCATGCAGCATGTAGGATCTTAGTTCCCCATTCAGGGATTGAACACTTTGCATTGAAAGTGTGGAAACTTAATCAGTTAATGGCCAGGGAAACTCCACTCATTTATTAACACTATCCTGGGGCAGAGGTCTCTGTTGGAGAAACACCTTTAAGTAACTCCTCTTGGATCAGACATGCAAGGCAAGTGGTACTGTTATGGGGAAGATGGTAACTGGAAATCTGTTGGCCTGACGGAGGCCCTGTTTGCCCGACGGAGGCCCTGTTTGCCCATCCTTGTTGGTTGTGAAAATCAAGTACTCAGGAGGCAGGGATAGGGGACATTGCAAGTGAGCCAAGTGATCTCCTTGGAGGAGAGGGATTGCAATTCTGATGCCTTCTGTTCTGAGGTTCAGTGTTTCTCTGGCAAGGAAGTGGCCCTGACAGAGATCAACGATCAAGAGAAAATCCCAGAAAGTTGTGAAAGGAAATTTACCCTAAGGATGAGAGCATCTGAACAAAGGATTGGTACTTGACACACTTTCTAATGAGAGCTGGAGATCTCAGTCAGTCAGTCAGCTCAGTCTCTCAGTTGTGTCCGACTCTTTGTGATCCCATGGACTACAACATGAAAGGCTTCCCTGTCCATCACCAACTTTCGGAGTTTATTCAAATTCATATCCATTGAGTCAGTGATGCCATCCAACCATCTCATCCTCTGAGCTCCCCTTCACCTCCTGCCTTCAATCATTCCCAGCATCAGGGTCTTTTCAAATGAGTCAGTTCTTCGCATAGGTGGCCAAAGTATTGGAGTTTCAGTTTCAGCTTCAGCATCAGTCCTTCCAATGCATATTCAGGACTGATCTCCTTCGGAATGGACTGGTTGGATCTCCTTGCAGTCCAAGGAACTCTCAAGAGTCTTCTCCAACACCACAGTTCAAAAGCATCAATTCTTCTGCACTCAGCTTTCTTTATAGTCCAACTATCACATCCATACATGACTACTGGAAAAATCATAGCCTTGACTAAATAGATGGACATTTGTTGACAAAGTAATGTCTGTGCTTTTAAATTTGCTGTCTAGGTTGGTCATAACTTTCCTCCCAAGAAGTAAGCCTCTTTTAATTTCATGGCTGCAATCACCATCTGCAGTGATTTTGGAGCCCAGAAAAATAAAGTCTGCCATTGTTTCCACTGTTTCCCCATCTATTTGCAATGAAGTGATGGGACCGGATGTCATGATCTTCGTTTTCTGAATGCAGAGCTTTAAGCCAACTTTTTCATTCTCTTCTTTCACTTTCATCAAGAGGCTCCTTAGTTCTTTACTTTCTGCCATAAGGGTGGTGTCATCTGGATATCTGAAGTGATTGAGATTTCTCTTGGCAATCTTGATTCCAGCTTATAATTCATCCAGTCCAGCATTTCTCATGATGTACTCTGCATAGAAGTTAAATAAGCAGGGTGACAATATACAGCCTTGACATACTCCTTTTCCCTATTTGGAACCAGTCTGTTGTTCCATGTCCAGTTCTAACTGTTGCTTCCTGACCTGCATATAGGTTTCTCAAGAGTCAGGTCAGGTGGTCTGGCATTCCCATTTCTTTCAGAATGTTCCACAGTTTATTGTGATCCACACAATAAAAGGCTTTGGCATAGTCAATAAAGCAAAAATAGATGTTTTTTCTGAAACTTGCTTTTTCGATAATCCAGCAGATGTTGGCAATTTGATCTCTGGTTCCTCTGCCTTTTCTAAATCCAGCTTGAACATCTGGAAGTTCACGGTTCATGCACTGCTGGAGCCTGGCTTGGAGAATTTGAGCATTACTTTGCTAGCGTGTGAGATGAGTGCAATTGTGCGGTAGTTTGAACATTCTTTGACATTGCCTTTCTTAGGGACTGGAATGAAAACTGACCTTTTCCAGTCCTGTGGCCACTGCTGAGTTTTCCAGATTGCTGACATATTGAGTGCAGCACTTTCACAGCATTATCTTTTAGGATTTGAAATAGCTCAACTGGAATTCCATCACCTCCACTAGCTTTGTTTGCAGTGATGCTTCCTAAGCCCCACTTGACTTCACATTCCAGGATGTCTGACTCTAGGTGAGTGATCACATCATCATGATTATCTGGGTCGTGAAGATCTTTTTTGTATAGTTCTTCTGTGTATTCTTGCCACCTCTTCTTAATATCTTCTGCTTCTGTTAGGTCCATACCGTTTTTATCCTTTATTGTGCCCATCTTTGCATGAAATGTTCCCTTGGTATCTCTAATTTTCTTGAAGAGATTTCTATTCTTTACCATTCTATTGTTTTCCTCTGTTTCTTTGCACTGATCACTGAGGAAGGCTTTCTCGCTATTCTTTGGAACTCTGCATTCAAATGGGTATATCTTTCCTTTTCTCCTTTGCCTTTCACTTCTCTTCTTTTCACAGCTATTTGTAAGATAGCACAATCACAGAAATTAGCCAGTCTGATCACATGGACCACAGCCTTGTATAACTCAATGAAACTATGAGCCATGCTGTGTAGGGCCACCTAAAATGGACTGGTCATGGTGGAGAGTTCTGATAAAACGTGGTCCATGGGAGAAGGGAATGGCAAACCACTTCAGTATTCTTGACTTGAGGACCCCATGAAGAGTATGAAAGGCAAAAAATAGGATACTGAAAGATGAACTCCCCAGGTTGGTAAGTGCTCAATATGCTACTGGAGATCAGTGGAGAAATAACTCCAGAAAGAATGAAGAGATGGAGCCAAAGAAAAACAACGCCCAGTTGTAGATGTGACTGGTGATGGAAGTAAAGTCTGTTGCTGTAAACAGCAATATTGCATAGGAACTGGAATGTTAGGTCCATGAATTAAGGCAAAAGGAAGTGGTCAAACGGGAGATGGCAAGAGTGAATGTCGACATTCTAGGAATCAGTGAACTAAAATGGACTGGAATGGGTGAATTAAACTCAGATGACCATTATATCTACTACTCTGGGCAAGAATCCCTTAGAAGAAATGGAGTAGCCATCATAGTCAACAAGAGTCTGAAATGCAGTACTTGGATGCAATCTCAAAAATGACAGAATGATCTCTGTTTGTTTCCAAGGCAAACCATTCAGTATCACAGTAATCCAAGTCTATGCCCTGACCAGTAATGCTGAAGACGCTGAAGTTAAATGGTTTTATGAAGACTTACAGGACCTTGTAGAACAAACACCCAAAAAGGATGTCCTTTTCATAATAGGAGACTGGAATATAAAAGTAAGAATTCAAAAAATACCTTGAGTAACAGGCAAATTTGGCCTTGGAGTATGAATGAAGCAGGACAAAGGCTAATAGAGTTTTGCCAAGAGAATGCACTGGTCAAAAAAAAAAAAAAAAAAAGAATGCACTGGTCATAGCAAACACCCTCTTCCAACAACACAAGAGAAGCCTCTACGTGGACATCACCAGATGGTCCATACCAAAATCAGATTGATTATATTCTTCGCAGCCAAAGATGGAGAAGCTCTATACTGTCAGCAAAGATAAGACTGGGATCTGACTGTGGCTCAGATCATGAATTCCTTATTGCCAAATTCAGACTTAAATTGAAGAAAGTAGGGAAAACTACTAGACCATTCAGGTATGACCTAAATCAAACCCCTTATGATTATATAATGGAAGTGATGAATAGATTGCAGGGATTAGATATGATAGACAGAGTGCCTGAAGAACTATGGATGGAGGTTCCTGACATTGCACAGGAGGCAGCGATGAAGACCATCCAAGAAAAAGAAATGCAAAAAAGGCAAAATGGTTGTCTGAGGAGGCCTTACAAATAGCTGTGAAAGCAAGAGAAGCGAAAGGCAGAGGAGAAAAGGGAAGATTACCCACTTGAATGCAGTGTTGGAAACCTAGTGCTCGGAAAATATAGCTCTGTGTTCTTGTGTGAGTCTGTGTGCATGTGTGAGTGAGAGATGGTGGTAAATAGGGGTAGGGCTGTGCTTTAACTAAGAAATCACAGACTTGGTCCCAGGAGCATGATGGCATAAGGTGACTGAGGCAAAATGTAATGTTGGTAAAGAGATCTCCTTTTGCTGCGTCTTCTACCCTGAAAACTGCAGTCCTGGACTGCCAGTCTACACTGCACAGCAGTGAACACATTTCTGGGACTGGTCAGAATGCCCAGTTTTCTCCATAATATGTTTGGACATTGTTGTTTAGTTGCTAGGTTGTTCCTAACTCTCTGTGACCCCCATGAACTGGTAGCACACAAAGTTCCTCTGTCTTCCAATATCTATGGGAGTTCGCTCAAATTGAGTTGGTGGTATTATTTAACCATCACATCCTCTGCCTTCCCCTTCTCCCTTTGCCTTCAATCTATCCCAGCAACCGGCTAACCCAGTTTCCACAGGCCACACCTTACAAAACTGATGGTTCAGTACCAGTTGCACAACTGTTCTCTTCAAAAACAAAAGACACATCTTCTCCATATGACCAAGTCTGCTATGGATGTTCGAGTCACAGAAGTGTATCCATTGTCCTATATGCTACCAGTAGACAGTGCTCTATTCAGCAATTGTAGATAGCTGAAAAGGAAACTGGATAAAGCAGGGACTGGTGCTTTCCTCAGGAACAAATCATTTCATTCATCAACTTTAAATCCTTCAGTACACTTCTTAAGAAGTTGCCTGGCTTGAATAAAAATGTATAAAAGTCAAAGAGAGAAAAGTAAAAAATATTTTGCCAACATGAAGCTCAAAAGAAAAGAAAATTTAAATATATTTTGAGCATCCTCACACAAGTATAGTTTATTTTCAGTGAGTTTGATGACTAATGCAATCGAGTTATGAGTGGTAGAAAAACTGTGATGTGAAGAATTTTAAATATGTTAAAATACGGTGGTATACAAGAATGAAATAAATACCTTACACTGAATTTGAACAAAAGTCTTCAATTTTTATTAATAGAAAATATTTTTTCCAACAAGCCCATTAAATGAATATTGAACAAATACGTGAATAGTAACTGTTTATTGGAAAAGACTGATGCTTGGAGGGATTGGGGGCAGGAGGAGAAGGGGACGACAGAGGATGAGATGGCTGGATGGCATCACTGACTCGATGGACGTGACTCTGAGTGAACTCCAGGAGTTGGTGATGGACAGGGAGGCCTGGCGTGCTGCAATTCATGGGGTCACAAAGAGTCAGACACGACTGAGCAACTGAACTGAACTGAACTGAAGCGGGTGCATCAAGTCACTAGCCCATTTAGGCTGCCCTTGTGTCCTGATTCACCCTGGGAATATCCAGAAGGAAATCTGGGATGTCTTGCCAAGTGATGCTGCTCTGAGGTCCTAGCACTACTTCAGTCCAAAGATGGCACAACATTTATTTCAAAACAAAGCAAACTGCAGATGACACATAACCATGCCTCCCTCCTCTCTAGCATTTTCTCCTCATTAGCCCATGTCTGAGCATCCTTCTCACAACTAAGAACTTTAGCTAATCACTGTCTCAATTTACCAGGCACCTCCCCACATGCCTAACATTCCAAATACAGCTTAAAATTATGAAAGTGAAAGCCGCTCAGTCATGTCTGACTCTTTGTGACCCCATGGACTATAGTCCATGGAATTCTCCAGGCAAGAACACTGGAGTGGGCAGCCTATCCCTTCTCCAGGAGATCTCCCTGACCCAGGAATTGAACTGGGGTCTTCTGCATTACAGTAGATTCTACTGAATAGCTCATTCCAGCTGGGCTACCAGGGAAGCCTGTTCATAATTAGACTAGAAAAAATATTTGCTATCATCATTAAAGTATCACTGTGTGTCAAGGGCAAGAGGTATGCCTAACTTGGTTTCATACAGAGTTTTCCCTAATTCTTTAGGAGAAGGAGTTCTTGATTAATTGGATGATTCATTCATTCATCAATATTTACCAAAGACCTACTCTGTGGCAGGTACTGTTTTAGGAAATGTGAATATAGCACTAACAGAAAGACAAAATCCTCATCCTCATAGAGCTTACTTTCTGATGAGGAGACTGGAGACAGACAATAAACAAATAAAAAAGGAAATTGTTATGCACTCGAAAGTGAAGAAAAATAGCTAGAGGAGTTGCCTAGGGAGCACTGGATTGTGTTTGAGTGTCTGTGTATGTACCTGTTATAATTTTAAGAACAGGGGGTGTAACATGTATGATATCATAGGTGAGACGAATCGCCAGTCCAGGTTTGATGCAGGATGCAGGATGCTTGGGACTGATGCACGGGGATAATCCAGAGAGAGGGTGTGGGGCGGGAGGGGGGCGGTGGGGTTCGGGATTGGGAGTTCATGTACACTCGTGGCTGATTCATGTCAATGTATGGCAGAACGAATACAGTACTGGAAAGCAAAACAAACTAAAAAATAAAAATTAATTAAAGAAAAAAAAAAAAGAACAGGGGGTTGGGGAAAGCTTCCTTAACAAAGCAAGATTTAAACAAGCACCTGGAAGAGGTGGAGAGTGAGCACCAGGGGCGCTGAGGGAAAGAATTTCCAGGCAGAGGGAACTGTAAATACAAAGGTCCAGAAGTGGGAATGGGCCAGGGTGCCCGGTATGGAAGCAGGGAGAATAGTCGGGAGGCCAGAACATTGATCTAGATAGGAGATGCCAGTGGCTGGGGTAGGGTGGACAGCAGGGGTGAGAGGAATGGTCAGGTTCTGGAAATACTCTGAAGATGGAGCCTGGAGGATTTACGATTAATTGGATTGGATTCGGAAGAGAAGAGGAAGACAGGCTCTGCGCAGGGCAGCTAATCCGAGCTGTCCGGGACCCTAGCCCATTGTGCTTCCCTGGCCTCTGTCCCCCACCTCCCCCATACTATCTATGTATGCTCTTTCCTCATCAAATCACCCGAGACCTAGTCTTTCTCTGGGGCTTAGCTTTCTCTTCTTTACACAATTCCCAGATCACATATTTTAGAGGCTTACTCCAGACTCCCACTACTACAGGCAAAGGACAGCTTGGATAGAGATGAGGTAGGATCCTTAAGAAAGGCAGTGACTCATAAGACTCCTGGAGGAGCATGCTGTAGGTCTTCGGGTCCCCTGCTCCTGCTGCTAAGTCATTTCAGTCGTGTCCGACTCTGTGAGACCCCACAGACGGCAGCCCATCAGGCTCCCCCATCCCTGGGATTCTCCAGGCAAGAACACTGGAGTGGGTTGCCATTTCCTTCTCCAGTGCATGAAAGTGAAAAGTGAAAGTGAAGTTGCTCAGTCCTGTCTGACTCTTAGCGACCCCATGGACTGCGGCCTACCAGGCTCCTCCATCCATGGGATTTTCCAGGCAAGAGTACTGGAGTGGGTTGCCACTGACCTCTCCATGGGTCCACTGAGATAGATTTAAATGTTTAAGCAGAACCTCCATGCGGATTCCCTGGACAGGAGCGATACAAAAATTGGTCTCCCCAGGTTTGCGAGGAGACCTGGCTACAAGGCTTTGCTGACCTAACAAGGTTGCCTCAAAATCTTCTGGGGTCTATTGAAAAGGACATATGACATTCTCAGACTAGGGAGAGAGAGGATGCCTTTCTTTTCTTTTTTTTTTTTTTTAGTGAAGAAGTCAACACTGTAAAACTAAACTTTGTTCTAAAAAGATGGAGGAGTACTGAGGGCATGGGTAGGTCACATATGCCCTCCCAACATGCATGCCTGGCTACACTCCTTGTGTGCAGGGGCTGGACATCTCTACATGGGACACAGTGAGCATGATCTCCTGGATTCTAGACAGAAAACTGAGCTAATTGAGGAAGGTGATGTTGTATGCAGGGGCATGCTGGGACTGAAACCAGTGCCTTTTGAGGAACAGAAGTTGTGTAATAAGAGGATGTCACTGTTCCTGCCTCAGGAAATGCTGAGCTGGAAATAACAGCCCAAGCACAGAATGCCCATGCTGAGCCAGACTTTGGGGGGATCCAAGCACAGAAATCAAGACAGATTCAGGAATAGAGCATGAGGAGGTAGTTATTTCTTTTCTGTGTAACTGGAAACTATATTACCTTATAGTTCTGACTTTTAAATGAGCAGACAACTTGAGGGCAGGGAGCAGTGTCGGATTTTGCTTGATCCTAGTGGCTGAAGGAGTGCTGGCACATGGAGTGTTTAGAGAGTGCTATTGGGTGGATGGATGGATGACTGAATGAATGGATGGAAGAGTAAGTAAATGAATGACTGCAAGAGTAAATGATCACATTGTAAACAAAGGTTCCTAAAAAGAACATTGAATTACACTCCCATACATACACATTTACACACATATCCTACCACAGACTGATTCCCTTTTCCCATTTTCATCAGATACTCATTTTTTTATAAAACAAAAACCAAGCTTTAATTTTATTTCCTACAGTTTTTTTATTTTAAAACCTAATTTATTTTATGAAATAAATTTCAAGAAAAAAGAAATGGAGGAGAGTCCTTTCAATATAAAGCCACATAAGAGACAAAGCAATAACTACAATGTAACTACCTTTTTGGAAACCTGATTTTACAATGAGCAATAAAAATTATGACATTTGTGAGACATTGGAAGTTTGAACACTGATAACATATATGATAATACATGATTTCTTTTTTCAGGTGCGATAATGGTAGTATGGTTATGTTTAAGAAAAAAAGGGTCCTTACCTTTTAGAGATACATACTGAAACATTTATGGATGAAATGTTATGATATCTGGGACTTGATTCAAATTAATACAGAAGGGGCAAGGTGGTCGGGGGTGCAGATATGGCAAGATTGGCTACATTTTGATGGTCATCAAGGCTGGGTAATGGGTACATGGAGATTCCTTGGCCTACTCTATTTTTGTATATGTTTGAAATTATCTTTGATAAATAATAATAAAAAGACTAAAGTGGATATTAAGATCTGGAAAACTGGTAAAGCAGACACCATGGTGTTTTAAGTTAACCATATTAGGCATACTTCTAAATTCTTCATTCATCTAGTCTATGCTATTGTATATGTGTATTCACAGGCAATAGATGCCTTGGTGAAGAAGGCATTTGTTTTTATCTTAAAACTCACTGAAATAAAACAAACAGTTCAAACATTCTCTTTCTTGCTTGTCAAATAAATCACTTTATATAGGACATCTTAAGACCCATGCCTTGTGCTTTAGAAGAACTCTATATTACTTGCTAACCTTAGCATAAATCCTCTTGATATGTTTAACTAAGATTTACTAAAATAAAACCTGAGGTGTATTTCTTCTGACAAAGGTATGTGCTTATAGCCCTATCATTTGTTCAGATTTCTCCTGAGGGTTTTTGCCATTTTTACTCTGCTTGGTTGTATTTACATTGCAACTGAAAAGACTTCAGGACACCTATTTCACAGGCATTAATTCCTACACGGTCTGGCATAACTAACTGCCTGCAGAATTCTGACACCATGCGCAGATATATGTCTAATTACACTTTTGAACTAAATGAAATGAATATAATCCTGTCCTCAGATCACAGGCTAGATATTTTAAATTTTTAATTGGCTATTATTTTTCCAAGTAAGCTTACTGCAGTTTGAGTTTGAATTAAATTGGAAAGTATGTGTGAACAAAATTCTTGTATTTCTTGTTTGAAGTCTATTGTTGCAAGAATTTCTAATAATAGACTAGTAATTATATTTGTAGCTATTCATATTTCCTACACAAATTATCTATATATTTATGTAAACATATTGTGGTAAAATCCCTTTACAGTGTAGAACTGAACAGGATGAACAAATTCAGAAGCCCTACTGCTGTTGATTTATTTCAGAGGTCACGGCTTGATTTTCAGTGTATATAAATCTCTGTTATAATTCTTTTCCAACAGAATTCTAGTATTATTTCTGTGAAGAAATAGTATTCATGATGGGATTTCAAATTCAAATGCTGACAGGGATAGGTAGGTAACATAAATAAGTGAAGCCAGGTAGGTGGAATATATAGGTGGCTACCTGGAGAAGGACATGGCAACCCACTGTAGTATTCTTCCTGGAGAAGCCCATGGACAGAGGAGCCTGTCCATGGGGTTGCAAAATAGTTAGACACAATTCAGAAGAGTGTCCAGTGTTGCTCTTTGAGTGGCTGAACAAGAATAACCTGGAGGTACCTGCTCTGTCTGAAGAGGGCAGCACACTTAACTCTGGTTGGCTGCACCTTTGGGTGTAATGTTTCTAGATATCCCAGTTTTTCCCCAAGAGAGGGCACGTGTGTGATGTGCGTAGTCACTCTGTCGTGTCCGACTCTTTGTGACCCTGTGGACTGTGGCCAGCCACAGAGGCCAGGCTCCTCTGTCCATTGAGTTCTCCAGGCAAGAATACTGGAGTGGGTTGCCATGCCCTCCTCCAAGAGATCTTCCCATCCCAGGGATTGAACCCAGGTCTCCCACATCTCAAGGCAGATGCTTTACCATCTGAGCCATCAAGGAAGACCAAGAGAGGGCATGAGCCTAGAGTTTTATTAAATTTCCTGATTTTAAAATGTGGGCCAAAGAAATCATGCCTGCTGTTTGCATGGAGCAAACACTGACCTAAGATAAACAACACTGGTAGGGGTTTGCCCCTGATTGGTTGTGACTGTAGAATTTCCACAACTTAATTTCTCAACTGTAGTTGTTGTTCAGTTGCTAAGTCATGTCCAACTCTTTGTGACCCCATGGACTGCATTACACCAGGCCTCCTTTTCCCTAACCATCTCCTGGGGTTTGTCCAAGTTCATGTCCATTGAGTCAATGATGCCATCCAACCATCTCGTCCTCTGCTGCCCTCTTCTCCTTCGCCTTCAAATTTTCCCAGCATCAGGGTCTGATGAACAATCTCTCAGTATATGAGTGTATTTCTTTTCACCTGAATAAGAATATCTGTCCTCTATTCATCTCACAGGATCTTCTGTATGCTGACTGTATCTTCCCAAGAGAGAAATGGGGCCACTTTGTAGCTTCAGCCTAGCAGTGTGGATTAAAAATAACTAGCAAAGTAAAGGAAAGGCCCTTTCTGTATATGAGGGTGAGAGGTAAATTGAAACAACTTTTATAGAGAGCATTTTGGCAGTATATTAAATTTTTTTTAATATACACATTATTCACTCAACAATTATACTTTTATAAATTTATTCTCAAGAGAAAAATCACAGATATTAAATGACATAGGTTTAAAATCACAGAGGTTCATTTAAGATTGTTAATTTCATATTATTCACAGTAGTAAATAATGTGAAGGGACCTCCCTGGTGACTCAGACTATAAGGAATCTGACTGCAATGCAGGAGACCTGGGTTCAGTCCCTGGGTTGGGGAGATCCCCTAGAGAAGGGCATGGCAACCCACTTCAATATTCTTGCCTGGAGAGTCCCATGGACAGAGGAGCCTTGCAGTCTACAGTCCATGGGGCTTCATAGAGTTGGACACTTCTAAGCAACTGACACTTTCAATAATGTGAAGACACCAAAATGTCTAATGATAGCAAACTGGTTAAGTAAATTATGATGCACTATATCACTTCTGTAATTAGTTAAACACAAATTATTATTATTTTAAAGGAAAGAAAATGATTTGCATTCTGATGACATGTTCTAAAACATCATAATCACGGGATGGAGAGTTAGTTAAAGTTGTCAATGATACATGATACAAGGACGTAAGAGTAAACCGAGAAAGAAAGAGTAATGAGTAGGACTAATAAGTCTAATGGAAGGCACGCCAGAAGCCTACAGTGGTCTGAGCAGAGCTTCAAGCTCTAGGCTAACCTAGATAGGGCACCTACGGGACAGGACTACACTGACTTCAGCTGTTTCAAAGCTGATGATAGGTCTGTGGCTATTGCACTAGACCATGTCGCAAAAGCCAGATCTGGCCTTTTGAACTGGCAGATCTTTATCGCCTGATGCTTCAAGCTATAGAGTCCCAGAGCACCGGACTGTTTGTAATTTCAGGGACACATCAGGGTCTTGTCTCTGTGCTTCAGTGTTACTGCCCATCAGCATGGAGAGCTCCTGTCCTGCCTTTCCTCCGCGAACTGCTGCTCATCCTTCAGGTTCGGTGGGCACAGCCTCTCCGCAGCCCTCCGCTCTGTGCCTGTGTTTGCACTCTCACATCATTTTGTGAGGACCAGTTTGTGTTGTTGAGCTGTCTTCTCCGCGGGGGTAGGCTCTTTTTCTTGATGAGGGAGATGATGGGCTTGCCATATGTGTTCTGCTGCAATAGTGCACTCTCCAGGACCCTGTATAAGCACAGAGCTCGCAGGTCATGGCCTATGAGAACTGCAGCATGGAAATCACACTGTGCCCTGAAAGCACAGTGTAGGCAGTGGCCCTGGGCCCCAGTGGTGTTTACCTTCATGTATATATTTGTCTTTTTTACATGACTGAAACTGCCTTGAGGGCCTGCTTTCTGTCTTTACAGAGAGTAAATACCCATTACCCTCCTCCTCACCCCTGAAATTCAGTGCCCAAAATATTATTTTTGCAACCTCAAGGCTTGTAGCTATTTTATGACCATATATTTTTTATCATATAAACTTGAATTTCTTTAAATCTGGGGCACTAAAGGCCTTCATATTTTACTTTAGAAGAAAAGAAAGAGAAAAGGGGCCATGATGGGAAATATGCTGTTAATTATTTCCAACAAAAAAATGTTTTTACCAAAATTTTTTTTCTTAGTATTTTATCTATGGAAAGTGAGGCTTCTGTGATCTTTCCCTTTTTCTAAATAACTTTGAGATGAGTAAGTACAGTAACTCAGAAGATGACAGTGAATTTTGGGATTTATTCTGGAAATTTTGGACATTTAGGGCAAATCGGCATTTAAAAAAATCAAGTTACTGCTTATGTTACAGTGAAGTCACATTTTTTTGGTATTGATTCTCAAAATAATATTATTACTATGTTTTTATAAGTGAAGAAAGTGAGGCTAAGCAAAGTTAGAATGATTTGTCCAGGTCATGCATATAATAATTGGATACTTCTGACCACAAATGCTCTACTCTTTATACCATACCATGTTGGAGAAGACTCTTGAGAGTCCCTTGGACTGCAAGGAGATACAACCAGTCCATTCTGAAGAGATCAGCCCTGGGATTTCTTTGGAAGGAATGATGCTAAAGCTGAAACTCCAGTACTTTCGCTACCTCATGCGAAGAGTTGACTCATTGGAAAAGACTCTGATGCTGGGAGGGATTGGGGGCAGGAGGAGAAGGGGATGACCAAGGATGAGATGGCTGGATGGCATCATGGACTCGATGGACGTGAGTCTGGGTGAACTCCGGGAGTTGGTGTTGGACAGGGAGGCCTGGCGTGTTGCGATTCATGGGGTTGCAAAGAGTTGGACACGACTGAGCGACTGAACTGAACTGAACTAACCACAAATTCTCTCCTCTTTATACCATACCCAAAAGCTTTCTTTAATTGCTTCTCTTATTTTAAAGCGGTAAGCATGGCTTTTTAATAGGTTTTAAATCCATTTTTTAAAAACATTCACTTCTTCATCTTATCTTAAGGTTAAAACTTAAACTACAAGCCTTAAAGTGAAGTGTCTCTGCTAACTTGGTAATGTTTTGTTTTATTAGATATTGCTTCTTGAGTTCTAAGACATAGGTGAACAATGTTAGCATTACAGAGTTTGTTTCTTAAATGGAAGTCATCTATTAAATAAATTAAAAACAAATGCTTCTTCAAGTTAAACAAACAGAAATATTTCATTATCTTGGCTTAAGCATGTAGATTTTCTACTAACATTTTACTTGGGTCTTTGGAAAATCTAATCTGAAATCAACCTGGACATGATTTAATGAGAATGGATCATTTTATCATTACTAATGCATTTCTGTTTGATATTCTTATGGATCTGGAAGATGTGGTATTAGACATTATTGGAGAGATATAGAAAAATGCTTAAAGTCCCAAAGAGAAAATACTGACCAGCTCCCACCCACAGCTTTATGTTTCTTTCTGCTTTTTAATCCTGAAAGGTTATATCCCTGTAGGTTGTTTAGCCTTCTGGTATTTTATATTTAATACTCTGAGGGAGTTTCCTCAGTGGTTAGGAAAACATGATCACCCACACTTTCAGAAAGCCACAGCAGTTTATGCCAGCTTTCTAAAATTAATGAAGCATCTCAGAATGTTTTTGCCATGGATATAAGTCTACAAATTTGTCATTGCTGTAATTTCCTCAAAGGGGTTTTAAAAGAAAACCATCTTCAACAGCAGAAAACATTTTTCATTATGAAATATTTCAGATGTACATAAAAGCAGAGAGAACAATAAAAGGAAAACCTATGTATTCACCACACAGGGTGAGTGATCCAACATGAAAATAACCATGGAAGCCTTGACAATTCCCTCCCGGATCCCATTCCATCTCCTCTCCACCTGAAGCAACTGTTATCTAAATTTGTTGTGTTTCAGTCCATGCGTGTGTTTTTACTTTTATTACATATTATACATCAAAAAAACCAACTCAACATTTAATATTATAGTTTCTCAAATGACATATGTATGGTCTGAACACTTATATACCATTCTGCAATTTGCTTCTTGTTTTTGCTAAAAAAACAATACTATATGATTGTATCTAGCTCTAGTTCCCTCATTTTTGCAATTGTATAGAATTACATTGTGTGTATAGACCACAGTTTCTTTGTCCTTTTCCATACTGATGTACATTTAGGTTCATTCATCTTTTTGCAATTGCCAACAAAGAAGCATTGAACATTTGCTCAAATATGTGTGGTTCCAAATGGAAAAATGCATTGAGACTGCACTTACTCTTTTTTTCATCCTTCCCATCAGTTGTGTTGAAGTTTTGTATTTTGTTTTTTTAAAAAATTGGCTACCTTCCCTGAACATATACTTCCATATACTTTCTGAACATTGATCAGAAAGTTATTTTTTGCAATTGTTTAGGTCTTGTGGTATACACACACACACTCACAGACACAATTATTTATCTATGTAAATGGGTAAAAAAAAACCCACTGAAATTGTATATCTGGAAAATTTTAAGTAGATTAGAAAATTGATTTGCAATTCTTTAAAGTTTGCAGCTGAAGCATTTTAATACGTGATACATGTCATATAAGCACTAACATTTTACAAATGAAAACATTCTACACTTTCATTCTTAAAATGCCTTCTCGTAGCAAAATTTATTTGGGCAAACAATTATTTTTTCATTCATGATTCACACATTTTTTGAAGGTGTGTATCTATTTCTTCATTTAAAAATATCTGCAGGGGAGCAGGGTCTCAAAGACCATTTTTGCCTCACAAAAAAGGCCACAGATTTTAGAACAATTATCCTTTTTGAAAGAAAAAATGCCAACTCAGCTTTAAACTTGCCAAGTCTTTCCCCTGAACTTTCGTATAATAAAAAGATTTTATGATCATTGCTCATCTCAGTATCAAGTATAATAAAATTCTTTCTCTCAGAATATAATCTATAAAATGACTTAATCAGGCACATTTAGACTAAAATCTCCTACAGTATGCTGGAGCCAGGAACGAGTGAGAATACCCCAACACTTGTTTTGGGGCACTGTCCTCTTGCCCTCAGAATACCTCCTAGTCTGATACACCACCTGAATGAAGCTGTCAGCATCTGTTTGTTTTACATCATTAGTAAAGCTCAGATTAAAAAAATCAGCAGAAATGAGACTTCCCTGGTGGTGCAATGGATAGGAATCTGCCTGCCAGTGCACGGGCCATGGTTTCAATTCATGGTCCAGGAGGATCCCACATGTCGAAGAACAACTAAGCCCATGTATCACAACTCCTGAAGCCTGTGCTCTGCAGCAAGAGAAGCCCACACACTACAATGAAGAGTAGCCCCTGCTCCCTGCAACCAGAGAAAGATCATGCAAAGTAACATACACCCAGCAAAGCCAAAATAAATAAATAAATTTTTTCAAATAAGGAGAAATGGAATTTTCGAATTCTGCCCACCAATGGATATCTTGTACATCCCACACAATGCACACACATCACTTTGGGGACCACTGATTAATGTGACATGTGGCGTTTGGATGGATGGATGGAAGGGAGAAGTGGGGCTTTTCTGATGATGGCCACGTGAACAGAAGCTTGGTTGGAATGGGCAGTGCAAGTGGGAAATACAGCAAAAAGATGAATTGAGCAGTAGGGAGGAATGTCCAGAGGGAGATGAGGATGGAAAGGAAGACTGGGGTCAGACTGTGGAGCAGGTTTATGGCCAGAACTAAGGATCTTATTAAAGGCAAAATGAGAACATCTTGGGACAAAGAGGGATGTGATCAAAATCCCACTTTTAAGAAAATTTATCTAGCAGCAGAGTGGAAGGTTGTTTGAGGAGATGGAGACACAGAATGGTTTTTAGAAGGCAATGTTGAGAGAGGTAATGTTGAGTGAGGGGACGTGAAGATGATGGAAAGGAAGAGGAAGATTTGAGAGATGTTATGAAGTAGGTCTGACAGGCAGTGCACCTGATTCTTGAAAGCTAGCAAAGCAGAGGCAGGAGGTGAAGTTCACTGAAGTGTCAAGCGCTGGAGATAGTGTCAGGGGGAGGTCTGGGCAAAGCGAGCCGAGAGACGAGTTCATTCTGGACACATGGACTTTGAGCATACACACAGAGGAGTCCAGAGTGCAGGCAGTGAAGTCTGTTCTGACCAGTGAAGATTTGGAATCCACGCACTGGGAGGAGATAAATGAAGCTGTCAAAGGGTGTCCTGAAATCACCCACAGAGATCTCAGGGGACTGGAGAAGGCAGAATCCCGGGGGCTACTGATGTTTAAAATCTCAAAAGAGGGAGAGGAGCCTCCAGGGGGATCCAGGAATGGTCTGAGATGTGGTCATTCCTGACTCTCACATCCAAGATTTCACCCCAACTTGTCATAGCCTTCTAGCCTGCTTTCTAGTTTTCACTTGGCACTTACCTCTAAATACTATATATTTTTCTCATTTATCTTAGTTATTTTGTTGCTTTGTACTAACATTTAGCTTTGTGAGAGCACAAAGTTTTATTTGTTTTCTTTACTACTATATTTGCTGTGCTAAGAACAGTGCCTGGCACAAAGTGCTCAGTAAATGCTTGCCAAATGAATGAATAAATGAATTAGCAAAGTTTACTATATAAAAGATACCAAGAGGCTTTTATGAGAGGTGAAATGTTCAACAGATTTGCTGCTGCTGTTTAAAGTCTATAAAATAGTCTTTGCTCCACAGAGGCTTCAAAACCATACTAGGATAAACAAACATCTCAATTAAAGATGAAGAAATGATAATAAAACCTCTCCCTTGTATTGATCACAAAATATATAAAGAAGACAGTTTATATAATTTATGTTATTTTGCAATCACTGTATTATCTCCATTTTAGATAAGAAAATGAAGAAATTAAGTAATTGGGTAAAAGCTATTAAGCCTTTGAACTGGATTTTAAACTTAAATCCAGGGACAGGGAAGCCCAACTTTAAAAGGTTGGGCTTCCCTGGTGGCTCAGACAGTAAAGAAATCTGCCTGTAATGCTGGAGACCCAGGTTTGATCCCTGGGTCAGGAAGATCCCATAGGTCCCCCTGCTGTCTCCTCTCCCTCACAAGGCTCTGCTCAAGGACTATGCTGACCTTGACACTCAGAAGCTGAGCCTATGATTCATTCATTCATGGATCTAGTCAAACGGGCCAGTGACAGGGAGAATGGAAATAGATGAGATAGAGTGGTAATGGGGGCCTGATCTGGCTTGTGTGCTGAATGAGATGGAAAACTATTAAAGGGTTTTGAGCAGAGGAATTCCATGGTCTGTCTTAGTTGTTTAAAGAGGCACTTTGACTGCTATGTTGAGAAAAAAACTAAAAGGGAGCCAAGGTATAGGGATGGATGCCAGTTTTGAGACTATTAAAATAATCGATGCAAGATGGGTTGGTGTTCTCTGATGACTCAGACAGTAAAGAATCTGTCTGCAATACTGGTTAGATCCCAGAGTCAGGAAGATCCCCTGGAGAAGAAAATGGTAACCCATTCCAGTATTATTGCCTGGAAAATTCCATGGGCAGAGGAGCCTGGTGGACTGCAGTCCATGGAGTCACAGAGTCAGACATGACTGTTTTCTAACACTTTTCACTTTAAATGGATTATAATATAGAAGGTGCTGAGATATGGTCAAATTATTGATATGTTTTGGAGATAGATAATAAGAGGATTAGTCAAATATTGGATACATAGATGTAATCTGAAGGAAAGAAACAAGTTGAGGAGGATAAGCTCTGAGGTTTCTGGCCTGAGCAATGAGAAGGATAGAGTTGTCAGGGGCCAAGATGGGGAAGGCTGCTAAATTAGAAGCAGTCTGGGGTAGATGTGAGATCTGTTTTGGACATGGTAAGATTGAGGTGTCAGGTTCACATCCTAAAGGACATGCTGAGTGGGCAGTTGGACACACACATCTGGAGTTCAGGGGGAAAGTATTAATGCAACATGTTCGTTGTCTCTGAAGCCATGTGCTGGGTTGAAATTCCAGTTGTATTTGGAAGTAATGAATGAACTTGCTGCTATTATTTAGTCTCCAAGTCCTGTCTGATTCTTTTGGGACCCCACGAACTATAGCCTGCCAGCCTCTTCTGTCCATGAGGCTTCCTAGGCAAGGATACTGGAGTGGGTTACCATTTCCTCCTCCAGAGGATCTTCTTGACTCAGGTTGAACCTGTGTCTCCTGTTTGGTGGGTGGATGCTTTACCACTGAGTCACCTGGGAAGCTCCAGTAAATGATCTCCAATAAAAATAAAGTTTAATGAAAAATATTCTTGTGATCCTCATCCTTTATATAATAGAAGTTTAGCAACTACAGAAACTCAGAGAAATCACGTGAGAAAAGAGAACCACAGCTTCATTGCAGTTCTTTCCCAGCAATGAAGCACTGGTTAATCTAATTCATTCACTCAAAATAGTACAAGTGGCAGGTGTAGCCAATGCTGACTCCGCTCAGTGAAGGACGATCTCAGTTTGCTAATGAACCATGTATGCACTGAACTGAAGCCTTGTTAATAATTCATTATAAATTACTTTATGAAAAAATACATAATTCCTTTCAGGAGTTCATTTGAGCTAACTGAATGCATTATAGTGACTAATTCCATAAGCCTAACAGTTATGAAAATATGTCAGCAAATAAGCATTTCAGTGTAACATCAGTTGATACATTCTTTGCATTTCTCTTTGCTAAACAAAATGGGAAAGCCTTTCTGATGCACATTTGTAGTTCTCCATGATGGTAGTGGTTTTCTGATCCCTTATATTGTGGGCCTGCCTGCAGGGGAAGCCAGTTAGCCTGTAAAAAGGGCTTGGGCTTAGAAAAAGGGGCAGCTTTCCAGATGTCCATAAGTTAATTCCACTTTGAGACTATTATTGTGTCCTTCTGCCTAATGTTGAGTTCATTTCACATCTTGCATGTGAATGACTGCTGAGTTCATTTAATCTGTTTTTACGGGATGCTGTTGTGAAACAGGCAGTGTTTTACACCTAAACAGACCAGCATTTAATCATGCCCTGAGTGGGGACTGAAACACTGCAATGTTAGTGACAAGGACTATTAGGATTTGGAATGTGAGAAGAGGGAGGGTGACCAGCTCCCCCCACCCGAGTGCATTTCTGCAGCCACTCGGGTGGGCGGTACACAGTCTCACCCCAGTGCCCATCAGCATCTGCTCTAGACACATGCTATCTGCTCTGCTCTGTCTATAGAGTGCCATTTGGAGCAATTTGGAGTCCCCCTTCTCCCTTCAATCAGGCCATTTCAGACTGTCTCCATGGCACCGATTCTCTCTCTGACACTGAGTGGCAGCTAGGCCAGTGGAAGCCACGGCGAGGGTGAAGCAGCTGCTTCCAGTCCTGGTTCTGTCACTCCATAAGTTGTCTCAGGAAAGTCACTTAATTCAAGTCTCACTTTGTCCTCCATCTTCAATAAAGCTATTAGGAAGGTAAAGTGAAATAAGAAATGGGAAAATCCTTCTTGTGTGAAAAGTGAATAATATGTCAAGCAACTTGTGATTCAAACAGAAGAATATCTGAATCAAACTTCTCAGGTTTAAAAATTAATACAATACTCCAGGCACATAAAAAGATATTATGAATGATATAGCAAACATCTGCATACCACTTATCACCCAGCTTAAAAATAAAATGATAAGTATACAGTCGAAACTGTCTGTACACTCCCCGCAGGTCAAATTCCCCTCTTCTTCTTTGCATGACGTAACTATAACTGTGAATCGATAGTTTATCCAGTCATTACATATTTAAATATATACATATATAATCACATAGATGTGTGTGCACTAAGATGCTCAGTTGTGTCCTCCTACTTGTTGCAACCCCATGGACTATAGCCCTCCAGGCTACTTTCTCCATGGGATTGTCCAGGCAAGAATACTGGAGTGGGTTGCCATGCCCTCTTCCAGGGGATCTTCCCAACCTAGGGGTCAAACCCATGTCTCATGTCTCCTGCAATGGCAGGCAGGTTCTTTACCACTAGCACCACCTGGGAGGCCCAACTACATATATAAGTGCCTCTAGATAGTCAGCAAAAACAAGACCGGGAGCTGACTGTGGCTCAGATCATGAACTCCTTAATGCCAAATTCAGAGTTAAATTGAAGAAAGTAGGCAGAGTCACTAGACCATTCAGGTATGACCTAAATCAAATCCCTTACAATTATACAGTGGAAGTAAAAAATAGATTCAAGGGATTAGATCTGATAGACAGAGTTCCTGAAGAACTATGGATGGAGGTTTGTGACATTGTATAGGAGGCAGGGATCAAGACTATCCCCAAGAAAAAGAAATGCAAAAAGGCAAATGAGTATCTGAGGAAGCCTTACAAATAGCTGTGAAAAGAAGAGAAGTGAAAGGCAAAGGAGAAAAGGAAAGGTATACCCATTTGAATGCAGAATTCCAAAGAATAGCAAGAAGAGATAAGAAAACCTTCCTCAGTGATCAATGGAAATAAATAGAGGAAAACAATAGAATGGGAAAGACTAGGATCTCTTCAAGAAAATTAGAGATACCAAGGGAACATTTCATGCAAAGATGGGCATACGAAAGGACTGAAATGGTATGGACCTAACAGAAGCAGAAGATATTAAGAAAAGGTGGCAAGAATACACAGAAGAACTATATAAAAAAGATTTTCATGACCTGGATAATCATGATGGTGTGATCACTCACCTAGAGCCAGACATCCTGGAATGTGAAGTGAAGTGGGCCTTAGAAAGCATCCTACAAACAAAGCTAGTGGAGGTGATGGAATTCCAGCTGAGCTGTTTCAAATCCTGAAAGATGATGCTGTGAAAGTGCTGCACTCAATATGCCAGCAAATTTGGAAAACTCAGCAGTGGCCACAGGACTGGAAAAGGTCAGTTTTCATTCCAATCCCAAAGAAAGGCAATGCCAAAAATGCTCAAACTAATGCACAACTGCACTCATCTCACATGCTAGTAAAGTAATGCTCAAAATTCTCCAAGCCAGGCTTCAGCAGTATGTGAATCATGAACTTCCAGATGTTCAGTCTGGATTTAGAAAAGGCAGAGGAACCAGAGATCAAATTGCCAACATCCGCTGGATCATCAAAAAAGCAAGAGAGCTCCATAAAACATCTACTCTTGCTTTATTGACTATGTCAAAGACTTTGACTGTATGGATCAGAACAAACTATGGAAAATTCTGAGAGACATGGGATAACAGACCATCTGACCTGCCTCCTGAGAAATCTGTATGCAGGTCAAGAAGCAAAAGTTAAAACTGGACATGGAACAACAGACTGGTTCCAAATAGGGAAAGAAGTACATCAAGGCTGTATATTGTCAATCTGCTTAAATAACTTGTATGCAGAGTACACTATGAGAAATGCTGGGCTGGAGGAAGCACAAGCTGGAGTCAAGATTGCTGGGAGAAATATTAATAACCTTAGATATGCAGAGGATACCACCCTTATGGCAAAAAGTGATGAAGAACTAAAGAGCCTCTTGATGAAAGTCAAAGTGGAGAGTGAAAAAGTTGCCTTAAAACTCAACATTCAGAAAATTAAGATCAGGCATCCAGTCCCATCACTTCATGGCAAATAGATGGAGAAAGATTGTAAAGAATGACAGACTATTTTAGGGGGCTCCAAAATCACTGCAGATGGTGACTGCAGCCATGAAATTGAAAGACACTTTGCTCCTTGAAAGAAAAGTTATGACCAACCTAGACAGCATATTAAAAAGTAGAGACATTACTTTGGCAACAAAGGTCTGTTTAGTAAAGCTATGGTTTTTCCAGTAGTCATGTATGCATGTGATAGTTGGACTATAAAGAAAGCTGAGTACCACAGAATTAATGGTTTTGAACTGTGGTGTTGGAGAAGGCTCTCGAGAGGCTCTTGGACTACAAGGAGATCCAACCAGTCCATACTAAAGGAAATCAGTCCTGAATATTCATTGGAAGGACTGATGCTGAAGCTGAAGCTCCAATACTTTAGCCACCTGATGCAAAGAACTGACTCATTGGAAAAGTCCCTGATGCTCAGAAAGATTGAAGGTGGGAGGAGAAGGGGATGACAGAGGATGAGATGGTTGGATGGCATCACCAACTCAATGGACTTGAGTTTGAGTAAGCCTCACGTGTTGGTGATGGACAGGGAGACCTGGCATGCTGCAGTCCATGGGGTTGCAGAGTTGGACACAACTGAGTGACTGAACTGAACTGAATCTGTATGTCATATTTTTGAATATTTTAAATTTAAATAAATCATATCTCACTGTATAATTCTGCAACTTATGTTTTGTTCAATAATATATTTTGAGAGTCATTTAATTTGATACATGCAAGTATTTCATCCATTTAACTGCTTTATTCCACTGTATTAATAAACCATAATTTATGTATCTATTTTTTTCTGTTACAAACAGTGCTTCACGACCATCTTGCACACACCTCTCTGTGGACAAGGCTGAGAGATTCTCTAGGGCATTTAGGAGGTAACTGAATTGTCCTGGGCTGGGCTATGGAAATTCAAATTTGAAAGTCTGCTTTTTAACTGTTAACTTGTTCTCCACAGTGATTGTGACAATTTATACAAGGCAACTCACTCCAGTATTCTTGTCTGGGAAATCCCATGAAGAGAGGAACCTGGTGGGCTACCTGGGGAGTCCATGGGGTTGTGAGAGTTGGACATGACTTAGCAACTAAAGTAATAACAACAATGCAATGTTTAGTTGCCTCATCTTTTATCAACATTTGATATTCTTAGAATTTAAAATTGTCGCCAGTCCAATGGGTGTGAGTACTATCTCACTGTGAGTTTAATTTGCATTTCTCTTATTAATGTGGTTAACATCTTCACATGCTTATTCGCCATTCTAACGATCCTCTTCAGATCATTTCTGATCTTTTCCACCCTCTCTCTCCCTCCCTCTCTCCTTTCTTCCTTTCTGTTCTTTCTCCATTTCTCATCAGTTTTCTACATATTCTATTGTTGATGTTGATTTGTAGGAGTTCTTTCTATATTCTGGATACTTTGTCAGTTATACCTGTTGCTTGTGTTTTGACTTTTTAAAATAATCTCTTTTGATGCACAGAATTTAAACATTTAACACAGTTAAACTTATCAATTTTATTTTTCCTTTATAAGCTTGAGCTTTTGTGTGTGTGTGTGTGTTATGTTTAAGAAATTCTTCTCTAGCTCTAGTTCATAAATATATTCAACCACATGTTCTTGATAAAAGATTTAAAGTTTTTGCTTTTCATGCTTTGGTTGTGAATTCTCCTATAATTAAATTTGTCTTTATAATAGGAGGTAAAGATCCTTTTTTTTTTTTTTATAGAAAACCAGTAGTCCTTGTGAGACAGGGTGGGACCTGGGATCCTTTGCCACAGTGCTTTCACCTGGAAAAATGTGTTCTCAAGCAACAAAATACAAAGAAACTATAAGGGACTTAAAAATAACTGTGTGCACATATTGTTGGAGCAAATTATGGATGGCAAGATACAAAAAGACCAAAAAACTAAACTGCCACTTCTGAAGAGATGGGAGCAAACACAGGATACTGCACAGACCACATACATTATGGGAAGGGTGGGCAAACCAACTAAGCCACTACTCTGGCCCAACCCCTGGACCCACCCTGCCTTTATGCCATATAAGGAACAAGCTTACTGCCCGCCCCCTCACACCTCCCCTCCCTCTACCCATCAAGAGAGAGCAAGAGACTTTTTTCTCACTCCCTCTTGCTGCAGCAGGAGCCCCAACAAAGCCTTACTTGAATTTCTCATCTGACCTCTGATCAATTTCTATTGATTAAGGAACCAAGAATCCTGGTCAGTAACACCTGCACCATTCATTAAGGAATCTTTCCTTTCTCTTGATCTGCAATGCAGGGTTTGTCAAAGTCCGAGTCTCTATATTCACATGTCTCCTTTGAGACTCTCTATTTTGTTTAGTTGATCTGTTTATCTATTCTTGTATCAAAACCACACAGTGAAGGAAATGGCAACCCACTCCAGTGTTCTTGTCTGGAGAATCCCATGGATGGAGGAGCCTGGCAGGCAACAGTCCATGAGGTCACAGAGAGTCAGACATGAAAGACTGAGTGACTAATACTACACAGTATTAATAAATTTGGATTTCAGATAAGCAAGTCCCCCAGTCTCATTCCTCTCCATCATGGTCTTGGCTAATGTGTTTCCTTTTTTTTTTTCTGTATAAAGTTTCAAAACATCTTGCTAAATTATGAGATTTCTTTTGAATTATAGTGAATTCATAAATTGATTCAGGATGCCCAACTAAGCAGATATATAGCAGTTCATTTGTTTAATCATTTTTGAGTGCTTACTTTGTGCCAGTTCCTGTGCTGATATTACTCAGGGAACTTCTCGATCTGGACCTGGCTTATATGGCCACCCTTGTGCTTAGTTGCTCAGTCATGTCCAACTCTTTGCAACCTCATGGGCTGAAGCCTGCCAGACTTATCTGTCTATGGGATTCTCCAGGCAAGAACACTGGAGTGGGTTGCTGTGTCCTCATCTTTGGGGCCTTCCTGAAACAGGGATCGAGCCCACACCTCTTAGGTCTCCTGCATTGGCAGACAGGTTCTTTACCACTAGTGCCACTTGGGAAGCCCATCCTGCCACCCTTACCCCTCCATATACCCATCTGTCTCTCTGCACCCAAGCCATCAGGAACCTCTTTCCTGTGAACAAATGCACCATCCTGTCCTCTGTCCTCCTGGTCTTCACAGATGCTCTTTCCTCTATCTAGCACACTCTTTGGCTCCTGTTCATCTACCTACCTTCTATTTACTTTTAGTCTCACTTCCTTGAAAAGGCTTCCTCCTCTGTATGGATTAGATGCTCTGATCATCCTCAGCATCTCCCACACTTCCCTGTCATGAGCTTCCTCACATGATGTGGAAATTTCCTGTCCCTAATGAACTGTCAGGGATCATTATATATTATTCATGGAAGTCTCATCAACACTTCATCACTGACTCCCAGTATCTGGCCCTGGATGGCACACAATAAAAAATACTGCTGAGCATATAAATATTGAATCTCTAGTAGAAGCAAGTCCCAGTGGCAAGCAGTTCGGGGGGGATACAAAAAATTAAACAAGCCCTCATGGATGGAGCTTATAGTCTAGTGGGCTGATTAGGCCTGTATGTATAAATTATAATACAAAGCAAACTGTAAGAAATATTGGGTTAAAGATAAGGGTATAAGAATAGATGGTTCAAGATGGTGGTATAGGAAGATCCTGAATGCATCTCCTCTCATAGACACAACAAATATATCACTACATATGGAATAATTTCTTCTGAAAAAGACTGGAAAATTAGACAAATGGCACCTTCAGAAACAACAATAAAGACTTCAGCAAGACTGAGGAGAGGCAGAGACTTGGTCTTGCCAAAATCTTCACCCCTAATCAGAAGGGATCTCAAAAATATGGAACATCACTCTGAGAAGCAAGGGATTTCTCCCTCCTGTCAGGCATCCCAAATGTCTGACACTGAAAAAATGAGCACAGACTGGCTTTGAAAACCAGCAGGATTATACCCAGGAGAACCACAGGGCAATTGGGGACCAAGAACCCACTCTTAAAAGGATCTCACTTAGACTCAGTTGCCCTGGGACCCAAAATAAAAGCAGCAATTTGAAAGCATGTAAACCAAAGGTGAAGAAGACTCACTAATTTCAAAGTATCTGCCAGAGAGGCAAGAATGTGTTGGGGTTCTCTCTCCAGGAAGAAAGGTGCTGGCAGGAACCATTTTTGCAATTTCATTTTACCTTGCTCCTGCTGGTGCTGGTGGCTGCCATTTTGGAACTCTCTCTCTCACTTGCTGGTGCCAATGATGAGTTCTGTCTGACCCCTATACCACAGCTGCATCACTGTCAACCAAGGAAACACTTTGAGCCTCCACCCCAGCTGCTGTGGAACTGCCACTGCCAACAGGCACATGCAGCCCACTCATGGGATACTCCTTGAGTGCCTTGCTCTGATGGCCAGGGAGGATTTTGCTTTTGGGCTTCAGAGGTCATCTCCTATACAAGGCTGCTCCTTCAAGACAAGGAGAGGGGACTGTTTTTCCTAACCTACAGAGAAAAAACATAGAGTCAGGCAAAGTGAGGAGACAGAGGAATGCATTCCAGATGAAAGAATAAGACAAAATCTCAGAAACAGACCTTAATGAAATGGAGATAAGGGCTTTCTTGGTGGCTCAGATGGTAAAGAATCTGCCTTCAAGGCAGGAGAACTGGGTTTGATTGCTGGGTTGGGCAGGTGCCCTGGAGAAGGAAATGGCAACCCACTCCAGTATTCTTTCCTGGAGAATTCCATGGACTGAGGAGCCTGGTAGGCTACAGTCCATGGGATTGAAAAGAGTCAGACACAACTAACATATACACACAATATGCCTGATAAAGAGTTCAAAGTAATGGTCACAAAAATGCTCACTGAACTTGGAAGAAGAATGGATGAACACAGTGAGAAGTTCAATAAAAAAGAAAGAAAATATAAGGAAGTGCCAGACAGAAGCCACAGAGTTGAAGAATACAATAACTGAATTGAAAGATACACTAGAGGGTTTCAACAGAAGACTAGATGAAGCAGAAGAATCACCAAGCTGGAAGACAAGGCACTGTTCACTGAGACAGAGCACCAAAATAAAAAAGGAACTTTAAAAATTTCAAGATGCCTTAAGGGTCTGATGGAAAAACATTAAGCAGAATAACATTTGCACTACTGGGGTCTCCAGAAGGAGAAGAGAAAGAAAAAGCACTAGAAAACTTATTTAAAGAAATAATAATGGCTGAAAAATTCCCTATTTTGGAGAAGGAAACAGACATTCAGGTCAAGGAATCCCAGAGAGTTCCGATGAGATGACCCTAAAGAGATCCACATCAAGAAGAAACATTACAAGAATGTCAAAAGTTAAAGAGAGAATCTATAAGAGAAAAACATCACCCTAATACCAAAACCAGACAGAGATGACACACAAAAAGAAAACTACAGGCCAATATCCTTGACAAACATAGAGGCAAAAATTCTCAACAAAATATTAGAAAATTGAATTCAACAGCATATTAAAAGTATCATATACCATAAAGCCTTTGACTGTGTGGATCACAATAAACTGTGGAAAATTCTGAAAGAGATGGGAATACCAGCCCACCTGACCAGCCTCTTGAGAAACCTGTATGCAGGTCAGGAAGCAACAGTTAGAACCGGACATGGAACAACAGACTGGTTCCAAATAGGAAAAGGAGTATGTGAAGGCTGTATATTGTCACCCTGCTTATTTAACTTCTATGCAGAGTACATCATGAGAAATGCTGGACTGGATGAAACACAAGCTGGAATCAAGATTGCTGGGAGAAATCTCAATAACCTCAGATATGCAGATGACACCACCCTTATGGCAGAATGTGAAGAACTAAAGAGCCTCTTGATGAAAGTGAAAGAGGAGAGTGAAAAAGTTGGCTTAAAACTCAACAATCAGAAAACGAAGATCATGGCATCCGGTCCCATCACTTCATGGGAAACAGATGAGGAAACAGTGGAAACAGTGGCTGACTTTATTTTGGGGGGCTCCAAAATCACTGCAGATGGTGATTGCAGCCATGACATTAAAAGATGCTTACTGCTTGGAAGGAAAGTTTTTAAAAAGTACAGACATTACTTTGCCAACAAAGGTTTGTCTAGTCAAAGCTATGGTAGTCAGGTATGGATGTGATAGTTGGACTATAAAGAAAGCTGAGCGCCAAAAAATTGATGCTTTTGAACTGTGTGTTGGAGAGGACTCCTGAGAGTCCCTTGGACTGCAAAGAGATCCAACCAGTCCATCCTAAAGGAGATCAGTCCTGGGTATTCATTGGAAGGACTGATGTTATGCTATCTAAGTCGCTTCAGTCGTCTCCAACTCTGTGCAACCCCATAGACAGCAGCCCACCAGGCTCCCCTGTCCCTGGGATTCTCCAGGCAAGAACGCTGGAGTGTGTTGCCATTTCCTTCTCCAATGCATGAAAGTGAAAAGTGAAAGTGAAGTCGCTCAGTCATGTCTGACTCAGTGACACCATGGACAGCAGCCTGGCAGGCTCCTCCGTCCATGGGATTTTTCAGGCAAGAGTACTGGAATGGGGTGCCATTGCCTTCTCTGGATGGACTGATGTTGAAGCTGAAACTCCAATACTTTGGCCACCTGATGTGAAGAACTGACTCATTGGAAAAGACCCTGATGCTGGGAAAGATTGAAGGCACGAGGAGAAGGGGACAACAGAGGATGAGATGGTTGGATGGCATCACTGACTCAATGGACATGGGTTTGGGTAGACTCCAGCATTTGGTGATGGATTGGGAGGCCTGACATGCTGCTATTCATGGGGTCGCAAAGAGTCAGACATGACTGAGGGACTGAACTGAACTGATATCATAATCAAGTGAGATTTATTCCAGGGATGAAAGGAAGTTTCCAGATTTGCAAATCAAACAATATGATATACAACTTTAACAAAATGAAAAATAAAGATCTTATAATCATCTCAATAGATGCAGAAAATCCATTTGAAAAAATTAGACATTCATTTGTAAGAACTCCCAACAAAGTAGATATAAAGTAAACATACCTCAATATAATAAAGGCCACATATGACAAACACACAGCTACCATCATACTTTTTGTCAGAAAGAAAAAGCAACAAGTGTTGACAAGGTAACAACTAGAGGAAAGGTAACCTTTGTAATGCTGCTGGTGAGAATGTAAATTGGTAGAGTACAACAATTACGAAAAACAGTATGCTGCTGCTGCTAAGTCGCTTCTGTCGTGTCCGACTCTATGTGACCCCATAGACGGCAGCCCACCAGGCTCCCCCGTCCCTGGGATTCTCCAGGCAAGAACACTGGAGTGGGTTGCCATTTCCTCTCCATTGTGTGAAAGTGAAAAGTGAAAGTGAAGTCTCTCAGTTGTGTCTGACTCTTAGCGACCTCATGGACTGCAGCCCACCAGGATTCTCCGTCCGTGGGATTTTCCAGGCAAGAGTACTGGAGTGGGGTGCCATTGCCTGCTCCAGAAAAACAGTATGGGAGTTCTTTCAAAAGTTAAAAATAAAACATGATCAAGTAATTCTACTTCTGAGCATCTCTCCTCAGAAAGTGAAAACATTACTTAAAAAGACATCTGTATCACTGTGTTCATAACGGGGCTTCCCCCGTGGCTCAGTGGTAAAGAATCTGCCCGCTAGTGTAGGAGACATGGGTTTGATCCCTGGGTTGGGAGATCCCCTGGAGAAGGAATGGCAACCCACTCTAATATTCTTGCCCGGGAAATCTCATGGACAGAGGAGCCTGAATGGCTACGGTCCATTGGGTTGCAAAAGTGTCAGACATGACCTAACAACTAAAAAGTACTGTTCAATACAGTTTATTTACAATAGCCAAGATACAGAAACCACCTAATTATCCACAAACAGATGAAGGGATAAAGAAGATGTGGTATATATAAAGGAGATATGGCATATTCATACACAGAATGGAATACTACTCAGCCATAAAAAGAATGAAATTTTGCCATTTGTGACAGCATGGATGAACCTGAAATGTATTATGCTAAGTGAAATAAATCAGACTGAGAAAGAAAACCATAGGATTTCATTTATATGTGGAATTCAAACAAAACAAAACAAAACAAAACACAGACTCATAGATAAAGAGAAGAGATTAGTGGTTGCCAGAGGGCAAGGGGATGGAGTGGCAAAATGGTTGAAAGAGATCTAGAGGCGTAAACTTCCAGTCATAAAATAAATAGGTCATGGGGATGTAATGTACAGCATGAGACGTATAGTCAATAATATTGTATTAAAAAAATAATAATATTGTATTATTTGTATGATGATAGATGTTAACCAGACTTACTGTGGTGATCACTGTGCAATGCATACAACTGTAAATCACAATGCTGCAGACAAAACAAATATAATGTTGTGTGACAGTCATACTTCAATAAAAAGATAAGCATATAAAATGCTAGAGACTTAGGCTGGCTTCCCAGATTCATTAGAATCAGTTTTCTATGGAATGTATATAGTCTTATTATAATTTTTGGTGTTTTAAAATTCTGATATTTTCAGCAATTCACCATGAACTGTGAAAATGAGAGAAACCTTTAATTCCATGGCAGGTGGGACTTGGTTCTAGTTTTAGATGTGAGATATGCTATAGGAGAAGAATTTTGGCAAAATAATTTCTGGGTAGCCCTCAAGTTAAAGACTCTTCATGTTATTTCTTCTTGACACTTCTAATCTTTAGTATGCTGCTGCTGCTGCTGCTGCTGCTAAGTCGCTTCAGTCGTGTCCGACTCTGTGCGACCCCATAGACGGTAGCCCACCAGGCTCCCCCGTCCCTGGGATTCTCCAGGCAAGAACACTGGAGTGGGTTGCCATTTCCTTCTCCAATGCATGAAAGTGAGAAGTAAAAGTGAAGTCGCTCAGTCGTGTCCGACTCTTAGCGACCCCATGGACTGCAGCCTAGCAGGCTCCTCCGCCCATGGGATTTTCCAGGCAAGAGTACTGGAGTGGGGTGCCATTGCCTTCTCCGAATCTTTAGTATAGAACTTTGTATTTTCTAATCATGATTTTAAAACTATGAAGGTGGTAATTTCATCTTTTAATTGCCTGGGTTTGAGCCTCTATCATCTTTCTCCCCAGTTACTGGTTTGCTGCTGCTTTCTCTCAGCCCGTCCATTGTGCTCTGTGACCCTAAGCAGTCCCAAAACACTAATCTGAACAGTCTCTCCTTTCCTTGATAGCCTATGATGAATTGCTAGTGGCTAAAGGGCCAAGTACAAACTTTCAGTGAAGCACAGAAGGTCTTGCATTTCTTTCAGTGAAGCACAGAAGGTCTTGCATTTCTTTCAGTGAAGCACAGAAGGTCTTGCATACCAACCTATCTTTTGTTCTCATCTTCCACTTGTAACCAAATTATTCACTTTTACAATTTTCTCCCTATCTACACCATGAATTCCTCAACAATCTCAACAATCCTGTTATGCTTCTTTTTAATCTATGGTGCCTGGTACCTACTTGTTACTCAGTAAATGTTCAGCCAATTACTTTTATGTAGCTAGGGAGGCTTCTATAAATTCTGAATGATTTTTGGAGACATCAAATTGAGAATGTTGTATTAACTGAGTGTTGAAGGGGTATAATTGGTGTTATTTGTCAGAAGAAAGTTCACCTAGTAAAATTCTCCAAGATCATTTTTTTTTTTCTTGAGAATCGCGCCATGAATGGCCACACTTGTGGCTAACACTCTGAATACCATATGAAAGGGTTGGGGTGAGGCTGGTCCTGTCAGACCAACTCCAAGAAGTCAGGAAGATCTTCTCATGACTTCCAATCAGATTTCAGATATGCTATAGTGGTGCCTGAAACTTTAGGACATTGCTAGAGAAATATATGCATGCATTGAGAAAATAATATCTATAAATATCAGAATTTGAAATCTATATTGTTATGTTACTAAGTCTTCACTCTTATTCACTGTGTATAGTAAGATTAATGAAAGGAAAACAAACTCTATTCCACAGATTCAAGTTAGGAGGGTCCATAGTTTCATACTGCCTCATCTATTTTGGACTTCTCCCAAAAGAAAGGGACAAGCAAATAAAAAGTCTATGAGCTGTTAAAAAAAAAAGACATGTCACCATCCTCCCAAATAATGGGAGGCATTTGCAAATAGCACTCAGCCTATAGAAGTCACCTGTGCATAAGGGATACTATTCCTCTGCCCCCAGACCTTGATTAATGTCAGGGAGAAACTCTTCACCTCCAAGACTCCTCCGTGTTTCCAAGCAGCAAAGGAATAATACACTCCTGAGGAAGGAAAAGTACAACAGGCACTTCCAGTGTCTCCCCAGGGAAGAAGGCGCCACCAGTGCGATTGGTGAGCTTAGAGGAGGAACTGACCATGCTCCATTTAGTCCCTTTCAGTTGCCTTTTCTTAGAGTCAGCCTGTCTGCTTGTGTTTTCTGCCCTTCCTCCAAGAGTAAGTCTGCAGGGGCTGCTCTGCCACTGTGCAGGGAGCCTGTATCTGGGCAAGTCAATCTGCCTAATTAAGAGATAAATTATAAAAAGGCCACTGAGACCACATATTTAAGGCATGTGCACCTACCCAGACCTTGTCAGCTGTAAAGCTGTATGTCTGCATGTCTGTATCACTGTATGTATGCTCTCTATAACTCCTTTGGTTAGACATTTGGGAAGAAAATAAAACGTCATTTATGGTCCTTCACCCTACTTCTTTCCCAACACTATAATCACCTGTTAGGCCCATTCATATGCAAACAACACAACACCTGTATGCACACACACACATACACACACAAACACACACAGTACATTACAGATGCACTGAAATCTGTCTCAGCTGTTTTTCCTCTCCCTAGAAGTAACCACTATCACAGGTTTGTGTGTCTTATCCTGTGCAAACTTGAGATGGGGTCAGTAGTTGACTAGGAGACTTCTTTTTCCTTTTTGTACTTACATGTTAACTCCACTATTAAATTTAATTTTACTCAAATTTACTTTGTGATCCACACAATCAAAGGCTTTGGCATAGTCAATAAAGCAGAAATAGATGTTTTTTTCTGGAACTCTCTTGCTTTTTCGATGATTCAATGAATGTTGGCAATTTGATCTCTGGTTCCTCGGCCTTTTCTAAAACCAGCTTGAACATCTGGAAGTTCACAGTTCACGTACTGCTGAAGCCTGGCTTGGAGAATTTTGAACATTATTTTACTAGTGTGTGAGATGTGTGAAATTGTGCAGTAGTTTGAGCATTCTTTGGCATTACCTTTCTTTGGGATTGGAATGAAAACTGACCTTTTCCAGTCCTGTAACCACTGCTGAGTTTTCCAAATTTGCTGGCATATTGAGTGCAGCACTTTCACAGCATCATCTTTCAGGATTTGAAATAGCTCAACTGGAACTCTATCACCTTCACCAGCTTTGTTCTACTGATACTTCCTAAGGCCCACTTTACTTCACATTCCAGGATGTCTGGCTCTAGGTGAATGATCACACCATAGTAATTATCTGGGTCTTGAAGATCGTTTTGTATAGTTCTGTATATTCTTGCCACCTCTTCTTAATGGCTGCAATCACCATCTGCAGTGATTTTGGAGTCCCTCAAAATAAAGTCAGCCACTGTTTCCCCATCTATTTCCCATGAAGTGATGGGACCAGATGCCATGATCTTCGTTTTATGAATGTTGAGCTTTAAGCCAACTTTTTTCACTCTCCTCTTTCACTTTCAAATCAGTTCTAATGAGGTGGATGAAGCTGGAGCTGATTATACAGAGTGAAGTAAGCCAGAAAGAAAAACATCAATACAGTATACTTACACATATATATGGAATTTAGAAAGATGGTAATGATAAACCTGTACGCAAGACAGCAAAAGAGACACAGATATATAAAACAGCCTTTTGGACTCTGTGGGAGAGGGAGAGGGTGGGATGAGTTGGCAGAGTGGCAGTGTAACATGTATGATATCATAAGTGAAACGAATCGCCAGTCTAGGTTCGATGCAGGATGCAGGATGCTTGGGACTGATGCACGGGGATAATCCAGAGAGAGGGTGTGAGGCAGGAGAGGGGAGGTGGGGGTTGGGATTGGGAGTTCATGTACACTCGTGGCTGATTCATGTCAATGTATAGCAAAACGAAAACAGTATTGTAAAGCAAAACAAAACAAAACAAAAAAAGTAATTACATTAAAAAAAAAACGCTCTTTAGTTCTTTTTCCACATTCTGCCATAAGGGTGATGGCAGACTTTCCCACAGTTTATTGCATATCTGAGGTTATTGATATTTCTCCCAGCAATCTTGATTCCAGCTTGTGCTTCCTCCAGCCCAGCATTTCTCATGATTTACTCTGCATAGAAGTTAAATAAGCACGGTGACAATATACAGCCTTGACGTACTCCTTTTCCTATTTGGAACCAGTCTGTTGTTTCATTTCCAGTCCTAACTGTTCTTCTTGACCTTCATACAGGTTTCTCAAGAGGCAGGTCAGGTGGTCTGATATTCCTATGTCTCTCAGAATTTTCCACAGTTTATTGTGATCCACACAGTCAAAGGCTTTGGCATAGTCAATAAAGCAGAAATAGATTATGGTGATTGCAGCCATGAAATTAAACGATGCTTACTCCTTGGAAGAAAAGTTATGACCAACCTAGACAGCATATTAAAGAACAGAGATGTTACCTTGTCAACAAAGGTCCATCTAGTCAAGACTATGGGTTTTCCAGTAGTCATGTATGAATATGAGAGTTGGTCTATAAAGAAAGCTGAGCGCCGAAGAATTGATGCTTTTGAACTGTGGTGTTGCAGAAGACTCTGGAGAGTCCTTTGGACTGCACGGAGATTCAACCAGTCCATCCTAAAGGAGATCAGTCCTGGGTGTATCATTGGAAGGACTGATGTCCAAGCTGAAACTCCAATATTTTGGCCACCTGATACTAAGAGCTGACTTAATTTGAAAAGATCCTGATGTTGGGAAAGACTGAAGGCAGGAGGAGAAAGGGACGACAGAGGATGAGATGTCAGATGGCATCACCGACTCAATGGACATGAGTTTGGGTAAACTCCGCGAGTTGGTGATGGACAGGGAGGCCTGGCATGCTGCGGTTCATGAGGTCGCAAAGAATCGGACACAACTGAGCAACTGAACTGAATGAACTAAAATTTACATTTGCTGGATTTCTACAAAGTGAAAATATTCTTTATCAAGTTTGATAATGGAAATAATTAATGGAAGGGACAGTGGACTAACTTACGGTTAATGATGAACTATTGAAATTTGAAATGGATTAACTGTCAGGAGACCTGAGTCAAAACTTGCTGTGTGATAGTGAGCAAATCTGACACTCATTAGGTTTCCTCATCGGTGCAATGAGAAGCCCTCTCTTCATCATACTAATGAATGCTGAATGAATACTAATGAATACTACTCAGCTAATGCTGCTGATGTGCTCAGTCATGTCTGACTCTGTGACCCATGGACTGTAGTCCGCCAGGTTCCTGTGTCCATGGAATATTCCAGGCAGGAATACTGGAGTGGGTTGCCATTTCCTTCTCCACACTAGCTAATAGATTTCATGTAAAAAGTAAATAATCATGTATATAAAATGCTTTAAAAAAAAAAAACCACAGTGCACCTATGATGTGCCTAGTTTTTCAAATGAATTAATTTATCAACTAGGAAGACAGAGTAGATAGTATATTAGTCTTACAAGTGATCATTAACTGTTAGAATTGCTGTATGTGAAATGGACAAAACAGCATCACTCTAGTTAAAAAAAAATAAAGTATCATTTTTCTAGACCGCATGGTTTACTAGTAGAAACTTCTAGGACTTGGTCAAAAGTATACAATATTTGCATATATTGTGGGAGTAATTAAGACATAAATGGAAGTCCATAGTCTTGCACCATATTTCAAATGCTGACACTGTTTTTCTGGTCACCCTGGTCAAGGGGTAATTAGACAAGTCTCCACTGTATTCCTTATCAGAGACAAAATGTGAATGTGCTTTTTAGGAAAATGGTAAGGTTTGGGATGACAGGACTTATAAAATAAATGAATCTGTCCTAAATTATTGATGTTACAGAATTTTTATTTTTAACTTCTATACTTTAAAATCAGGCACATATTTACTATCTTTTTTAATACATAAGGAAATAAATGTCTCCATTTGGGGGGGGGCAGTAAGCTTTGAGAAGTCACAGCATAAGCGAGAACACGGCCAGAATCAGATGTCATAGTCCATGAGTTTTTCATTGTTTAAACATTGAACAAATAATACAGCTTCCTCCCAGAGTACAAAATATCACTTTGTCCTGGCCCCAGATGGCTGAGATTTTCCAGGAAAATACTGAATTTATAAACTCTGCTTTCCTGAAAAATCTCAAACTTTATAATTAATAAGCATTTCTATACAACCTTATCAAAAAATCACTAATAATTATCTGATTAAATCAAATAAACATTAAATACTTAACTTGTGATTGGGACCTGAATGGCCTACACAAGTAGCCCAACTTTAATTTGTAAATAATTCAATACATACGGATATGATAAAATGATGAAAATGGGGTTGAGAGCAATCCCCCAAATAACAATTTGCTTTTTAGGCATTCACTCAAATAATAATTTGCTTTATAGGCAAATACTCTGCTGCTAAAAAGCCATCAAAAATTATAGCTTAATAGCAGACATGGGGGTCAATATCATTTTTGGTTTACTTTTTCTTTAGGACGTAAAATAATACTTGTTTTCAAGGAAAAATAACATCTGATGCAGTCAATGAGCTAAACACTTAAGGAATGTCAACAATAGAAATCTTAATATCAGTGGGCAGTGGAGAGAACAGTTTGAAATGCCCTGGCACATATCTAAGGTCCTTGAGTAGTCTAGGGGAAAGAAGTGTTTTCCCCTGGAACAAAACACATATTCCAAGAGTGACATTTCATGTGTATCCATCCGTTACTTTGAAATCAGAGTGTCTAAACCTCTGATGGTGTGAAGGAAATAGTCCCAGACTAGAAGTTTCATGATTTCAGTCCTAGTTCAGGCTCTTGCATGAACTATTTGACCCCAGGGAAGTCCCTTTCCTTCTCCAGGAATCACTATTTAAAATCTAGAAAGCAAGGCAGTAAACTCAGTGAGACTGATAAATAAACTTGTGATTAAATCTGTCTGTGGCTTATAACATGGATCTCTCCAAATGAGAAATCTGAGTACAGAACAAACCTAGGCTCCTTAAGTTCCCTGGGCCTTAGTTTCCTCGTTTATAAAATGAATGCAGTACTACCTCAATGGATTATTGATTACTAAGTAGCATTAGGCATGGAAAATACCTACAGAATGCTTTTACTTGCTATGCATTTAGAAGTTGGTAGCTATAATTATAACTATGCGTCAGATGTTTTTAATGCTTTATCCCAATGGTTCATAATCTTTAGCGTGCATCAAAGTCATTTGAAGTTGCTGTTAGAAAACACACTTCTAACAAATGCCCAGATGATGCAGATGCTGCTGTCCAGGGACTGCACTTTGAGAAACTTTGCCTCATTTCATTTAATCTGCATGAAAGCCCTCTGTTGTAGATAATATGATTTCAATAGCGAGGCTTGTAAGTCACCCCAGGTCCAACAGCTGGTAAGTGAATACTTTCACTTGTAGTCAACAATCCTTAAATATCCCTTTTAAAAATGGTTGATGGCTTCCCTGGTGGCTCAGTGGTAAAGAATCTGCCTGCCAGTGCAGGAGATAGGGGTTCAATCCCTGATCTGGGAAGATCCCACATGCTGCAGAGCAACTAAGCCCGCGTGCCACAACTATGGTGCCTGTGCTCTAGAACCCAACGGCCTCAGCTGCTGAGCTCATGTGCCACAGTTAGCGACGTTCATGTGTCCTAGAGCCTGAGCCCCGCGAAAAGAGAAGCCACTGCAATGAGAAGCCCGAGCATCACGAGAGAGGAGGCCCTGCTTGCCACAACTAGAGAAAAGCCCGTGCAGCAACGAAGACCCAGCACAGTCAAAAATAAATAAATAAAAATTTTAAAAATAGTTGAATGAGATTCTACTACTGATTTTTTTTGTATTCTAAGAATTAAAAAACATTTTAATGTTTCTGAAATTAGTAAATGCAAAATGATTCCCCACAAAGGAACAGGCAGGCAGCCAGACAGAGAAGTACATTGTAAAACATTGTCCTCATTACCTGAGAGTACGAATTTCTGTCCAAGAAGGGAAATGCCTGTCCATTTGAGTATAATCTCAGTAGATTTGACAACAGCAAATACATTTGAATGTTAACTTAAATATTTAGCTTAAATATGGACTCGTCATGATTTCCTGATGACTTCAAAATATCACAGTGTGATTGGAGTTTGAAAGGAAAAGCTACTGTGTATGCAGAAGAAAGTAGGCCATACCCTGAGTCATGGAATTAAAGGCAGCAGAAATTGTCAAATTCTTTAGAGTAGATCACAGCATTTTCAAAGCTGGTAGAATAGATGTGCCTGATTTATGCATTGTGATGGTCTATCACTCAGGCATGAGCGTCTCTGTCAGAAACTTCCAAATTGCTTTGAAGAGAAGCTATTTAATATACAATGTGAGTAATTCAGGAAGGAAAAGAAGAACTTTGAGTTTAACCAAAGAGAAAATGCAGACAGAACTCGGATTCTTTTTCAGATACCCAGAAATTGAATAGGCCTGGGTGAGATAAGCCATATGTTCCTGCCGAGCTATACAGATTGCCCTGGACCACAGGACCCAGATATAACTGTACCCCTAGAAGAGTAAAAAAGATTCAGCCTCAATCCTAAGAGTGTGTAATTCTACACGCAAATTGAAATGTTAGTTAATAAAAAATGTGATGAATATGTAATATACTGTATCTTTTTCCCCTCAAAGAAACTTATTAAATAGTGTTGCACTTTGCAGTAGATAGCATCTAAGGATTAAAGAAATGATATATATTTGCACCATTATTTTATTTAGTCGTTCTCTTATGTTTAGTAACTTCCAGCTATTACATAAAGGACTTCTGTGAACATATGGGTATCAAAACATTTTTTGGGGCTAACTGGTTACTTCTTTAGGCAAAGTGTGACTTTGTCTTAAGGAAAAGGGATTTTGAAGATGTGTAGGTAGAAACATAACATTGATCCTTTTCCCCAGTGCAGGGTGATGGATATTCCTAAATTTCCACATAAGGAATCCATCACAGGGCTAACTCTTCCTTCACTCACCTCTGTGGGTTATTGCTTTAGGAAGGAGAAACCAGAAACCAACTCTATTTCCTTTTTCTCTGACATTTATCTGAGCAAATGATTAGATTATTTTAGTTAATCTTCCTAACCTTTTCTTTCTTTTGCAACCTGAAGCAATTTTCTCTCATAATACAAGGAATTATTGGTTATTCTTCTTCTGCATCTTTTTCATATTCATGGATAGAATAGCTGCCCTTTGAACAAGACAATTATTCCCTAAAAGACAGAAATGAGCTTACTTCCCCTATGATTCTGAAGTAATTATATAAACAAAATTTTAGAATGCAAGTGAGAATAGCAAAAAGAAAGAGCAATTGGCAGAGTTAATTGGCTGATCTTATGTAGATCTAATTTGGGATGTCAATTGAATTTTTGGAAATCATTGCTTATTTCCTTTGAGAATTATTTATTGCTCTGTGTAATCTGAATGTATAATACATAGTTTGTTCACTTCTGCATTATAGCTTGAGAAAATCTATTTCTATCAGGGAGAGATAAAAAATATTTTGAGTCACTTTTTTACCCTTCCAGTATTGGTTTAGAGAAGATATACAGATGTAAAATGAGACATAATGAATTGTCAGATTTATCGTGGTCTCATTATTCCCTGACACTGGAGAGCCAGCAGAGGCATCGTGGGAAGAACACTTGGAGGATGTGAGCTTTGTTCTGGATTTTGCCACTTACTAGTTGAGACCCTGACAAACTCAGTCCTCAATTATAAACCCATGAAATAATGAGACTGACAAGATTGTTCCTTCCCTCCCTTCTTTCCTATCTTCTTGGTCTTCATCTTCTTCCTCTTTTTGTTTTAGCAGACTATACATTGCCTTTGAATTAGATAAACATTGTTGGCATCTTAATTCTGCTGTGTGATGACACAGGCAATTTGCCAGGCGCCTCTGGGCCTCTGTTTCTTCCACTGAAACGTGGTAATAATATGTACTGGCAGGGCAATTGTGATGATTAAGTGAGATAGTTTATGTAAGCAGCTGGTATGATAAAGTACATATTGGACCCTCAATATATGGTAATTGTTATCTCATAATGTAGCTGTGAAAAACATGTGATACAATATTTATAAAAACCCTTTCTCCACATACAGAGTGGTATAGACTTAAAATGTGGAAGGAGTGAACTCCTGGCTCATCTTGTGTGTCTGATTCTCTTGAATGTGTAATAGTGCCTCAGGCTCCACCCTCATACTACTCTCTTTCTCCCTCCCCAGAACTTGCAAAATGTCTACTTACAAACTGCTACTAAACTTAATAGTTTATAACAAGGATCTGCCATATAAAACAGAGAACACTTACTCAGTACTGTTTATAACCTAAAAGGGAAAAGAATTTGATAAAGAATAGATACATGTGTATGTACAACTGAATCACTTTGATATATACCTGAAGCTCATACAACATTGTAAATCAACTATATTACAACATAAAATAAAAAATTTTAAAACAAAAACATGAAAATAAATTTAATGAGTTTACAAACTTGTAAGTCAAATGGGTCTTATTATGGAATAATTTCCTTCACATTGAAATTCAAGCCAGGATCTTATTTGGTAAAGCTGAGAAGTATCATGAAAATCAGATTCCCAACTTTTTGGTGTAGAGTCATACCCACTTACTGAATCACCTGTCCTTCCCTTCTTGGCATCTCTCTGTATAGTTATAACTGGTCATATTGCCAGTTATCTTACAGATAAGAACCTAAGATTAATTCTTTTACTTCCAACCAATGACACCCAAAACTGCCTCCTGTGGTTTGCTGTGTAAATCTTAAACAGAATTAATTTTATCCCCATGCACGAGGGCCCCCTTCTATATCCATGACTTTGGTAGAAGTAAATAGGACATCAATTTAATCTTTGGTTCATTATTCTCTCAGTGTTTGAAGTTTTGTGTGTATGCACTTATATATTTATCTTAGCACTGACAAGTTGTAAGCACATAATAAATATCAGTTGGATAAGTGATTGAATGAAGTTGAATGAAGGCGTGCATGTGTGCGTGTGCTGTTTGGTAACATATCTAGCTATAAAGAACCCTTTCTTCTGCTTTATCTTCCTGGTATTTCTTTTTTTCTATCAACTTATGCCCGCAGATGCCATTTATTATTTAAAAGTAAAAATTATGCACACTCTTTTATTTTGAACCAGAAAAAAGTTAGATCCAAGACATTAATACATGAATGCATTTTCATATAAAGATTCAAATTGTAAAATTTATCTTAGCAAAGTGCTAAAGATCTTCTTTATTCAACCCCTTTGCTCCCCAGAAGTAACCAGAATTGATAATATTCTTTACATCCTTTCAATCCCCTTTCTATAAAATTACTGCTGTGTTGCTGCTAAGTCACTTCAGTCGTGTCTGACTCTGTGCGACCCCATAGATGGCAGCCCACCAGGCTCCCCCATCCCTGGGATGCTCCAGGCAAGAACACTGGAGTGGGTTGCCATTTCCTTCTCCAATGCATGAAAGTGAAAAGTGAAAGTGAAGTCGCTCAGTTGTGTCCGACTCTTCGCTACCCCATGGACTGCAGTCTACCAGGCTCCTCCACCCATGGATTTTCCAGGCAAGAGTACTGGAATGGATTGGCATTGCCTTCTCTTCTATAAAATTACAAATATGTACAAATGTATACAAATATATATATTTTTTCATATAAAGGAGGTCATACCATATACATTGTTTTACCATGTATTACTCCCTCAGTCGTGTCCAACTCTTTGCGGCCCCACGGACTGTAGCCCTCCAGGCTCCTTTGTCTATGGGATTCTCCAGGCAAAATACTGGAGTGGGTTGCCATTTCCTTCTCCAGGGAATCTTCCTGACCCAGGGATCGAACCTGGGTCTCCTGCATTGCAGGCAGCTTCTTTACCATCTGAGCCAGTAGGGAAGCTACCACCTTGTTGATCAATGTGTCTTGGGCTCTTTCTATTAGCTTTGTACTATCAACCATCTATTAGTATTTTAGTAGGTACAGAATAATCCAAAATGTGGCTGTCTTGAGGCTTATTGATCACTTTGTTCATAATAAATGTTTAGATGCTTCCCTTAATTTTTGGCTGTTATAAGCCATACTGGAGAATTGAACATCCATTGGTATACATAATGTGAGCATCTCAGTGGGGCAGATTCCTAGGCATGGATGCTAGTCATAGAGCACACATACTTAAAATGTTGATACATGCCACCACACTGCTTTCCCTCAAAGTTTAGTCAATTATTTACAATCTCATCAATGATTTTCCAGAGTGGCCCAGAACATTTCCACTCTAAAGAGGAATATGTCTAATTATCTCCTCATTACAAGTCATGACCTGATAAATACAGTGATTATAGATACACTGATAGTATAAGGAATGAGTTAGCCCAGAATGTTGGCTCTTTATATCAGATTACTATTAAAAATCCCCTTGAATAAGTAAGTGTTCCTGAGTTAGTTAGTTAGTTTTCACTTAGCACGACCACAAATTCATAGAGATAGAGGAAACTGACATGGGTTGAAGGAAAGGGTAGGGCAAACACTTTAGTATTCACCAATATATGAGTATTGGCACCGATTACTAAACAAAATCTAACAAGAATATACTCAAAAAGTACTGCATGATTAAAAGAAAAGATGGAAAGGACTTTTATATTGTTTAAGCAAAATGTAAAATTAATCAGTGTTATGGCTTGCATTCTATCATGGCATATAGAGGAGCAGAAGCAATTAAAACATTACATTAGCTCAACACTTATGAATTTGGGCTATAAGCATGTACTAAAAAAGCACCCTAGAGAAGCATGGAGGCTCAGAATTATCTTTTTATTCAACATGTGCTCTATTGTCTTGGGGACTCCAGAATTAGTGGCAAAACTCTCACAGCTAGGCTAATGACTTTAATAAGACTTGCTTTATTTAAAAATAAATCCAAAGCAGAAGACAGAAATGGACCTGCTGACAAATATTTCTTCTGTGTTTTTTTTTTCCTATGACATTGTGTCATGGGTTCCTAATCTCCACTTCGACTGTAGGAAGGGCAGCATTACTCTTGGCAAACGCATGTTATAGGATGCGTGTTGCTATGGGGCTTCTTCAGTCTTCTTTCTCTGCCCTTTCTCCCCCAATGTCTAGCTGCCAGGGCCTCCCCCTGGAAGGTCATCTGCTATGTCAGCTCTGCCCTCCTCAGACCGTCTCCTTCTTCATTCCCATATCCAATCCTGTTCATTGACTTAGGACAACATTTATTGATACTTGCTCTGTGCCCAGTTGCCCACATCATGCCAGGTCCTTGGAGGTAGGAAGACAGCCCAATTCCTGCTCCCAGGAAAGCTTCAACTTGATGGAATTTTCTAGAATTAATTTGATAAATTGATTTAAGGTCAAACACTACGGAAATAAAGTCTAAGTAATATGTCACTTAGAGCATCCATAATTTAACAGGAAGCTTAAAAGACTGCTGCTGCGGCTGCTGCTAAGTCGCTTCAGTCATGTCCGGCTCTGTGCGACCCCACAGATGGCAGCCCACCAGGCTCCCCCGTCCCTGGGATTCTCCAGGCAAGAACACTGGAGTGGGTTGCCATTTCCTTCTCCAGTGCATGAAAGTGAAAAGTGAAAGTGAAGTCACTCAGTCACGTCCGACTCTTAGCGACCCCACGGACTGCAGCTTACCAGGCTCCTCCATCCATGGGATTTTTCAGGCAAGAGTACTGGAGTGGGGTGCCATTGCCTTCCCCTCTTAAAAGGCTAAGTATTACTAAAAACTTCAGCCACTGGGTTAAGACAACTGGACACACTTTTTATTTTTCTTGTGTTGAGAGTCACTTTCTTACCCAGAAGGTGAGCAAATAAGAATGGACATTTTTCTTAGGCGGGCTTGTATATCAGGTCTGTATATCACACAGACCTGTTACAGATGTTAACATTTATTTTTTGTATTTATTGCGCCAATCTCAGTTTTATACATATGATTTATCTTTCCTTCTCAGATAGAGAATTCATAGCAATATCCAAGGCCTGTGCGGAATCAGGCAAAGCTTATTTGAATAGAATTTATATTTCAGTCAAGCACTTCCCTCTTCACATCGAAGAAAGCCACTCCCACCTCGTGAGGCAGAGCCACTGCTCCTGCAACACCTGAGCTGTGCTCTGCACAGCAAGACTTACAGAAATTACAACAGAGAGCCCAGAGTGGGTGCAGACTGATGTGGGGAACGTCCACACATTACTCTGGGGAGACAGACCTGTAGCTGTGGATTGTGAGGACAAAGATGATGGAAGAAGTGTATTAGCCTGGATACCTGAGGCTCTGCAAACCTCAGAAAAACAAAATGATTAAACCAAACCAAACATCATCATAGATATATAACTGCTTTTCTAAACAGCAGACTCACATTTTCATTTCCTGAAAGTAAAGCAAAAAAGCAAATGGTACCTTATTTCACATGTAACAATATTGTTATGATACACTTAAAAATTTGTTAAGAGGATAGATCTCATGTTATCTGTTCTCACCACAAAAGAAAGGAAGACAGTTTGAATCTTAGAATTCCTAGAATTTTCAGTGCCAACTCATCTTCTGAAGTAATTTGAACAGACCTCTGTTCTGCAGGAGGGCCACCAGCTCATTCTCATATCCTTCAGGAGTCCAGACCACTGAGGAAGACAGTGTTAACTGCCGAACAATATATACTCTTCCTTTATTCCCTACTGCTAAAATCTCAACTTCATCTGGAGAGACAATATGTCCAATTGAACGTTTGCTCCAGACTCCCTTGTGGGTGCAAGTGACTATGTGAACTAGCACTGGCCTATGAGATGTTAAGAGCAGCTGCCCCTCCATCCACCCTCCTCCTTCCGGGAATGTGTTCTCACAGCAGCACAATGACAAAAGCTACACACTGAGGAAGAAATCCCAGGGGGCAGAAGGTGCCTGGTATCTCTGACGGTGCTGAATTGCCTTTCCTGCATCTACTTCTTTGTGATGTAAATAAATCATCACGGATTTAGTCTGGATTTCTGATATTTGCTACAGAAGGCAGATCATTGACAGGGCCACTTTCTTGAGGCAATGTCTTTTTTTTTTTTTTGGCATTGTATTTCTGAGACTTCATAAGATATGAGACCTTCAAATTCTAAAGCTCATGGTAAACACACCTAGCAGATGGGAGGTAGGGGGAAAGAACTCACTGGCCCATCTTGTCTAGGACAAAAATAGTAATGATGAGGTTGGCATATCATATCTGCACAGTGATATTAGATTATATTATTCATAGTGCATAGCTTACAAAATAACTCACAAAACAATGCATCTGCAACTTATCAAGTCTCTACCATGTGTAAGAAATTTTATAGAAATTAACTCTCAGTTCACATGGTAACTCTGCAATGGAGGTGTTAGGAGATAGAGAGTAATTTGCTCAGGACCACAGAGCTATTTAATGGAAAAGCTAGGATTCACACTCTTCACTGAATACCAAAACTCATGTTCTCTCAGCAATGTTTCCCATAAGCATATGACTTTATTTTCTCCTCATAACAATTCCATAAGGTAATTCTATTTCTTATTTTACCTAGGAGAAATTTAGTGCTCTGAGATGTGTAGTTACTGGCCCCAAATCTCACAACCCATCACTTTCATTTCCAAAAGCATCACTCATTCTGTTCCATCAAAATGTAGTCCCTCAAAGATTTCTGGAGTGCTTTTCCCTCCACTAATAAGTGCTTACTAGGTGCCTGGCCTTATGTGTGTTATTCCTATTTTACAGATGATGAAACTCACTTTCAAGATGAAGTAATTATTTGAAGCTACCCAGAGGAATAAGTGAGTGGGTGGAGATCTGAGCCCAGATGGGCTGGCTCAGACACTAAAATGCCCTTCTGAGACAACAGGGAGAAAGGTTGATTACCCAGAAAGTGTGAGGGAGTGGGGAGAAAGGATTTCCTGCCATTTCCTTGGAACCAAAGGCTGATTTTGAGAACTCTGCTTCTGTTTGGCTGAAAAGGGTGGCTTGAGCTTGTTCCTCAAGGTCAAATATATAAGGTACTAAAGACACAGTTGTGAAATTACTATCCATGTCCTGGATGTAAAATGTCCATTTACTCTCTAAAAACCAAAAGGGAGATGGGAATACAATCCACTGAAAAACTAAATGTTATTATCCTTAATAACCCAGCTTGGAAATTAATGAGCTGTAGGAATCGAAAGAGTCATTTTGCTTTGACTCAGGCAGAAAACACTGATAGAATTCTGTGCCAGTGTGTTGCAGAGCTCTATAATTGTTCCTCTAAATGGTCAATAGTTTTAATTTGTATATAATACGTGATTTTAATCAGCTTAGGCAACTGTTTATGGAGGGTTTTTTTTCCCCCTCACAAAAGCTGCAATGAGTGAGGTTTAAGTAGAGCTTCTCATCTGATTTTTCAAAGAAGAAAAATGCCTCTAATAAAGAAAACAGAAATTTTCTTTGTATTATATCAATAAAATATAGATAGGACCTCTTCATACCACATGATGATAACCTGTTCAATTTTGATTTAGAGTTAGAAAAACCTCTTGGCATCAATTAGCTATTGCCAGTTATATCACTGAGATTTTTATCTGTATTTGGAAGACCCCAACTGTCATGAGAGGGGCTCCCCAAGTGCTGTTAGCAGTAAAGAACCTGCCTGCCAATGCAGGAGACATAAGAGGTGCAGATTGAACCCCTGGGTCAGGAGGATCCTCTGGAGGAGGGCATGGCAATCCACTCCAGTATTCTTGCCTGGAGAACCCCTTGGACAGAGGAGCATGGCGGGCTGCACTCGAAGGGGCCACACTGAGTCAAACACAACTGAAGCGACTTAGCACACACATATGCAACTACCATGAGAAATTCAACTCTGGCTATTATTACCTATCTCACAGTAGGTCTAAATACACGATTCCCTCTGTAACCTAACTTTCACTTTTCAGCCAGTTTTAATGATGTCATAGTGATAAACCTAGGGATAAGAATTAGAATATACTTTTTTAAAGCTGAGCTATACTTGACATATAGCATTAGTTTCAGGTGTACAATATAATGATCTATATATTGCAAAGTGATCATCACAATAAGTCTAGTCAACATCCGTCATTGTGCATACTTACAAATTTTTTTTTTTTTTACTTTATAAGGACTTTTAAGATTTGTTCACTTAGCAATTTTGAAATGTTCAATTCAGTAGTGTTCAGTTCAGTTCAGTTCAGTCGCTCAGTCATGTCCGACTCTGTAACTCCATGAATCGCAGCACGCCAGGCCTCCCTGTCCATCACCAACTCCCGGGGTTCACCAGATTCACGTCCATCAAGTCAGTGATGCCATTCAGCCATTTCATCCTCGGTCGTCCCCGTCTCCTTCTGCCCCCAATCCCTCCCAGCATCAAAGTCTTTTCCAATCAGTTAACTCTTCGCATGAGGTGGCCAAAGTACTGGAGTTTCAGCTTTAGCATCATTCCTTCCAAATAAAAAAAAAAACTACGTAGAACCTAAAGTATATGTACAGTCTCAATCACAAATTTGTGTTGTACTTTACAATTTTACAGTTTATTTTGCATTCATTATTCAATTTTTCTCCTTGTGTAACACTTCAGTCAAAGAGGGCAGATGTTATCATTCCATTTTTTAAACTGTACTGGGCAGCATGTGGGATCTTTGTTCCCTGACCAGGAATCAAACCTGAATCCTTGCATTGGAAGTGCAGAGTCTTAACCACTGAATCACCAGGCAAGTCTCTCCATTTTTATATGAGGCAACTGAGGTCTAATAGTTAAGTGGCTTGTCTTGTGTGTTATTGTTATAGATTGCCAGAGCTATCTTCAAACTAAGGTTGTTTCTCTAGTGTTTGTATCAAACCTACTTATTTTATTCTGAGATTAAAAAAAAAAAAATCATATTAACAATGACTCAGTACTACTACTGCTAATTATTGTTGGTTTAGTTGTTAAATAGTGTCTGAATCTTTGCAACTCCATGGACTGTAACACATCAGGCTCCTCTGTCCATGGGATTTCCCAGATAAGAATACTAGAGTGGGTTGCCATTTCTTTCTTCAGGGGATCTTCCTGACCCAGGAACTGAACTTGCATCTCCTGCATTGGCAGGCAGATTTTTTTTTTTTAATCCCTGAGCCACCAATACTATTATTAATAATATTAGTAACAAATGCTAGTATAAAGTGCCATTGTTCAAGATATTTCCATGCTTCTCAAGTTTTTTAGAGGAAGGATACTATAGAGTTATCAAACAGTGTAGTATTTTGATGCTTCTATGATGAGAAGATTTATTTGCTGCTATAGTTTCTCAAGGTCTGCTTAATCATTTGCTTCTTTTTAAACCCAAAGATATTTGTATTCATCTGTAACTTAATTGGATATATTTTATATCTACTTAATGTTTCTCTTGGAGAAGGAAATGGCAACCTACTACAGTATGCTTGCCTGGAGAATCCCAGGGACGGGAGCCTGGTGGGGTGCCGTCTATGGGGTCGCACAGAGTCGGAAACAACTGACATGACTTAGCAATGTTTCTCTATTCTATTCTATGAGTAAAAAGCCTCTTACTCTAATAAAGAATTCTTGCATTGAAAGTAGCTCAGTTGTGTCTGAGTCTTTGCGACCCCATGAAGTGTAGCTCACTAGGCTCCTCATTCCTTGGAATTCTTCAGGCAAGAATACTGGATTGGGTACCATTCCCTTCTCCAGAGGTCTTCCTGATCCAGGGTTTGAACCCTGGTCTCCTGTACTACAAGCAGATTCTTTACCCTCTGAGTCACCAGGAAAGTCCAATAAAGAACTCTGTACTGATGTTTGTCTTTCTGGCTTACTTCACTCTGTGTAATAGGCTCCAGTTTCATCCACCTCATTGGAACTGATTTAAATGTATCCTTTTTAATGGCTGAGTAATACTCCATTGTGTATATGTACCAGAGCTTTCTTATCCATTCATCTGCTGATGGACATCTAGGTTGCTTCCATGTCCTGGCTNTGGTTTGCCATTCCCTTCTCCAGTGGACCACGTTCTGTCAGACCTCTCCACCATGACCCGCCTGTCTTGGATTGCCCTGTGAGCATGGCTTGATTTCATTGAGTTAGACAAGACTATGGTCCTAGTGTGACAGTGTTAACTATAATTAATAGCATCGTAGGAAATTTTTCATTTGTATTAAATGTTTGAAAAATGAAGTAACGAGATAGTTGAACGATCTGGTTTATCAGCTAACATATAATATACATAAACTATGTTATAAGTTTTAACTTCTCAGAATACTATATAAAACTCTGTGATTATACCTGCTCACATGTAATATGATTAATGATTCGTTCTGGTCCCCTCACCACCCTCATTTTTAAATGCAGGAACAAGTGATGCTTCTTTGGAACTGTCTTTGTTCACAATATGGTCTGTAGGTACAATAGAAGTTTCACTTCCTATTGAATTTTGTGGGCTTTGGGGTGACATTATAGACCACCTGAAAATACTTTTTTTTTTTTTTTTTGGTATTCACTGTGCAACAGAGACCTGACAATTTGTATTTTTTTTACTCTACTTACCACATGTTGTTTTGCACTCTGTAACAATAATGGTTACTATTTATTGAGCAACCACAATGTGCCAGAACATTACCAACATATATGTTTGTAATGTAATGTACCAAGTACATATATATATAAATATATATATATATTTACTTGCATTTATTTACATATATAAATACTTACAAATCCATGAATATGTATATGTGAAAGCATTGTGAAAATTATGGCAAACATATTTCTTATTAATATGACAGTGCATCAAGACTGTCACTGATAAAAAAGGCAAGTATATATATATTTTAAAAATTATCACTTTTATCACAAATTTCATTTCCAATTAACTGCAAATACAAGTGTATCTCTATCTAGAAGTATAATATAAGAACTTAGAGAATAATTTTTATTTTATGAGCTTTCTGGAAACTCTAGATTGTTTTTACTTCTCATCGTGCTTTCTGCCAATTAAATGTATTATATCCAGACCTGGTTAAGAAAGTGAAATCATTATGTCAAACAATTCTTTGCCTTTCAGTTAGAAACAACAACAACAACAACAAAATAGCATCTTTGATAGGGAAAGGGAAATAAGAGCAATTTGAGTGTCCATAAAAGTGATTTCTAAATTTGAATTAGTTTAGAAAAAAAAATCCCCCCAAACAGCTGCTTGGTTAATGGCTAGTAAAAAACTGTGGGAGCTATGTCAGCGATCCCCAAATTGCATCTAAACTAATTGCTTGGGAGGCTGCTTTGTAGACAGATAAAATATACTGATTAAATTTTATGGAAGGTTGCAAATGATTCAAGAGTCTTGAACTGCTCCTCAAGTCAACACGAGGCAGTCCAGACCACCAAGGCCCCTGCCCCTCTTTCTGTTCACCCACTGCCTGTGGTCACGTTGCCTAGCCATTTGCTCACTTGTCACTTGTCATTCAACAAAAATATACTGCTCACCATCAGGCATTGCCAGAAATGTGACTGCAGACCCTGTTCCATTGTCACTCACACTTGCCCAGAGGTGAGGGTTGGAGGGCAGAAGAGGCCATTTGGTCTCTAAGTTGCCCCATGCACGGAATCACTCTCCTATCCTCAATTCTCTTGCATTCCAAAGGGAGGGTTTGGGGTGAATATTGGCTGTTTATGTTGCTTTCCTTAATCCTCAGTAGCAAAAGCATACATGTGCCAGAAAAACAAATTCAAATTATAAACTATTTCTATTACCAGCTAAGAAATACACATTTACATAAACTAGATGATAAGAAATATGTTTTCGATAATTTTCACAGTGCTTTATAATTAGTACCTGTAGGTGGGGATGCTCAACAAGGTGATTAAATTCATGAGCCACATTCAGCTGAATGTCTCTTGACTCCTATTGTATTGTATCTCATAGAATCAGTCAAAGCGTCAGTAGCTTGTTATTAGAAGATTCTCACTCAGGATTTAATTCTAAACCCCTTGAAGTTTAGGATGAATTTTCTCTCTTTTAAAAAGCTTTCATGTCTCCTTCTTGAAGGAAGGAGATGGACAATAATTACAGCTGGGCGCATTCTTTTACCTAAGTTGGCAAGACAGAGATGATGGTTTCATGCTGAAGCTCAGGTAGCATTGGGAAGGGTAATGCTGATATTTGTGCTGAACTCCCTTGTGTCCAACAATCCTTCTCAAAGAATATTTCTGTAGCAACATCAAGGTGAAATGTAATTTATGTAAAGGCTCATGCACAATGTCTGATACTAGTTGGAACCTAGTAAGTATTAGTTCAACATTCAGAAAACGAAGATCATGGCATCCAGTCCCATCACTTCATGGGAAATAGATGGGGAAACAGTGGAAACAGTGTCAGACTTTATTTTTTTGGGCTCCAAAATCACTGCAGATGGTGACTGCAGCCATGAAATTAAAAGACACTTCCTCCTTGGAAGAAAAGTTATGACCAACCTAGATAGCATATTCAAAAGCAGAGATATTACTTTACTGACTAAGGTCCATCTAGTCAAGGCTATGGTTTTTCCGGTAGTCATGTATGGATGTGAGAGTTGGACTGCGAAGAAGGCTGAGTGCCCAAGAATTGATATGTTTGAACTGTGGCGTTGGAGAAGACTGTTGAGAGTCCCTTGGACTGCAAGGAGATCCAACCAGTCCATTCTGAAGGAGATCAACCCTGGGATTTCTTTGGAAGGAATGTTGCTGAAGCTGAAACTCCAGTACTTTGGCCACCTCATGCGAAGAGTTGACTCATTGGAAAAGACTCTGATGCTGGGAGGGATTGGGGGCAGGAGGAGAAGGGGCCGACAGAGGATGAGATGGCTGGATGGCATCACGGACTCAAATTGAGAGTCCCTTGGACTGCAAGGAGATCCAACCAGTCCATTCTGAAGGAGATCAACCCTGGGATTTCTTTGGAAGGAATGTTGCTGAAGCTGAAACTCCAGTACTTTGGCCACCTCATGCGAAGAGTTGACTCATTGGAAAAGACTCTGATGCTGGGAGGGATTGGGGGCAGGAGGAGAAGGGGCCGACAGAGGATGAGATGGCTGGATGGCATCACGGACTCAACGGATGTGAGCCTGAGTGAACTCCAGGAGTTGGTGATGGACAGGGAGGCCTGGCGTGCTGTGATTCATGGGGTCGCAAAGAGTCGGACACGACTGAGCGACTGAACTGAAGTAAACTGAAGAATTAGTTTCCTAATCCTTTATGGATCCCCTCCCATCATTCAAGGTGTGCTGGCTGCCCCTCTGCAGTTTTAACACATCATCCTCCTCAACCTCCATCTTATTTTATCTCACTCTGCTTGATTTTTCTGAAATTCTCTGGAGGCAGTAATGGGGAGGCTACCTTGTGTTTTTCTAATAGACTATTAGGTTAAAAGGGGGAGAGACGCATTATCTTTTTCTGTGATACAAAACAAACAAGTAATGTTAAGTGTAGTAATTATTGTTTCCCAAATCACAGCATGCAGCCAAGTGCTTATAAAAGGCACAGGCATGAATTACATGGTGCTTTCTTCCCAGCTTGACCTGCTGGAGAATCAAAACAAGAAAGAGGTCATCCGGTCCCACCAAACTGCAGCTACTCCCACCTCTCAGAGTCTACTTGTAGAAGAATGGGTTTGTGCTGGTGATACAGCTGCCAGATTTAGTAAATAAAAATATGAACTCCCAGTTAAATTTAAATTTCAGATAAATAATAATATTTTTAAGTAGAACTATTTCCTCAGTATTGCATGGGACATATTTATACTAAAATAATTTGTCATTCACCTAAAATTCAAATATAACTGGACACTTTGTATTTTACCTGATAAAGTTATTGAATATGTAAGAACTAGATTACTAAATTCACTTTTCTTGATCTTTTTACATCTACATCTGGTCTACATCACCTAAAACAAATATTCTTTTTAAAAAGGAAATAACTTATATACAGGTGGCTCTCATACTTAGAGTGCCTAAGAATCATCTACTGGGCTTTTAAAAACATGGATTGCTGGGCTCCCATCTCCAGAATTTCTGATTCAGTAGGTCCAAGGTGGAGCCCTAGGAATTTGCATTTCTAGTAAGATCACAGGTGCTGTTGCTCTGGTAGTCGTAACAGACATGAGGTGAACTCTTTTTTCTCAGGTCATCATGAGCCAATCTTACACAATAAAAGAACTTAGGAGGAGGAAGAGGGGAATGTGAGAAGTAGTTCTTATTAAATGAGAGAGACTGTTGCTGCTGCTGCTAAGTCACTTCAGTCATGTCCGACTCTGTGTGACCCCATAGATTGAAGCCCATCAGGCTCCCCCATCCCTGGGATTCTCCAGGCAAGAACACTGGAGTGGGTTGCCATTTCCTTCTCCAATGCATGGAAATGAAAAGTGAAAGGGAAGTCGCTCAGTCGTGTCCGACTCTTAGTGACCCCGTGGACTGCAGCAGACCAGGCTCCTCGGTCCATGGGATTTTCCAGGCAGGAGTACTGGAGAGAGACTGTAGTGTTCTTTATTCCTGTGAGGAAGGGTATATGGTACCTTATACAGAAACAAGATTAAGTTCTCCCAAACCATCATTCATTTTACCCCTTCTGAGTAAATCATGGTTTAATTTGATGTCAGCCTAGAGACAGTGAGAAAAGTATATTTACTTCACTACGTTTTGATATCGAGGCCACAAGTGCGACAAATACTTAACAATTTCTTAGGACCAAATTCTGACAGAGGAGTAGTTTCTAGAACATTGTCCCAAATAGGAAATATCTTTCATTTTTGTCTCTTTCAGGATGGAGCAATGATATTTAGCACAATCCACCTGCCTAAGCAGCTACAAGTGAGGCAGGAGGCTGAATGTGCTATACTCGAGGGCGCTGGTGATTGAAGGGCATGAGTTTAGGGCCAACTGTTCTCTCTGTTTGGGAGAGTGGTAGACTAAGGAGTCCTGTGGTCTATGTGGGAATTCTGGGTTGTCTAGTATTAGCTGGGTGAGCTTGAGAAATCTTCATAACCTCTTTGAGCCTAATAAATTTCTCCCGCTCAGAAACATGGCTGGAAATAACATCTTCTGCACAAGATGGCTGAGGGATTCCAAGAGATGTATCAGGAAAGGAGCTTTGGAGACACCCCGACCTTTACAGAGACTCAGTGAACATTAGTCCAGAGGGGTCATGAAACCACATCTATCAGAGGTAGCTTGAACCTGAATCACGGATGCCTGGGGTCCTTTTTATTTTCTACACACATAGCCTCATAGTTGCTGAGACTTTTCTTCCCTAGTTTCCCCAATGGCCAAAAATACGTGGCTTTTTTGTAGGCATTTGTGTTAATTACCAGAAAATGAAAACCTGCTTCAAGAAATCTTCAATGAACAGAGAAGCTAACTTTGAAATTATGTTAGTCATTTTTATCTGTCGTCTTTTGCTCTATAGATCCTGTTAGCTGCCAAATCAGGCTGCTGGAGTCTAGTCTTCATTCCCATACTCATCAAATTTTTTTTTTTCCCCTACAGCCAGTTGACTAACTTCCTTGGGCCTGGAAGATTCTTGAGAATCCCTTGGACTGCAAGGAGATCAAACAAATCAATCCTAAAGGAAATCAACCCTGAATATTTATTGGAAGACTGTTGCTGAAGCTGAATCTCCAATACTTAGGCCACCTGATTCGAAATGCCCACTCACTGGAAAAGACCCTGATGCTGGGAAAGGTTGAAGGCAAAAGGAGAAGGGGGCAACAGAGGACAACATGTTTAGATAGCATCACCAACTCAATGGACATGAATTTGAGCAAACTCTGGGCGATAATAGAGGACAGAGGAACCTGGCATGCTAGAGCCCACGGGATCGCAAAGAATCAAACACGACTTAGAGCCTGAACAACAACAATTTTCTTATTGTAAAATGTGGGTGGAAAGTTGGCCTGACATTCAGGGAAATCCTTTAAGATAGGGCTTGTATGTCTAACTAGTCAGTGTAAAATGTACTGAATCAAATAAAAACAAACTAGCCAACCAGTTGCCTACTCTTTGGAAAAATGTATGATTATTTAAAAGCTAAGCAACTTGTTTAACCATATTCATTTTCAATCTGACCATTTGTGGGAAAAAACAGGGACAGCTTTCTTGGAATATTGCAAAATGTATGACATAAAGGCTATCCACACTGAATACAGAATTCTGCGGAGCCTTTTTGTATGTGCTCAGCAACTACACCAGTGGCACCTGCAAAATTCAACATTCTCAGACCCAGGTTTCAGATTTTTTGAACTCCATTTTATCAAATATTTGGGGAGAGTTTTGAGTTTAAAAAAAGTAATACATGAGAAAATTTGGAAAATTCAGAAACATTGAAAAGGGAACAAATTATCAGTAGTAATCTCACTCTCTAAAAGTTATCACTACTAAAGCATTAGCATTAAATTCTAGTCTCTATTCTGAACTTTTTTTGATTCATAATGTATAATATATAAAACTTGACAATCTGTTTTTCTGGCTTAATATTATATTAATATGTGTGGATTTCCTCACGCTTTTAAAACCTCTGTAAATATCACTTAGAACAGATGCATAATATCTCATATATAGTTGCCATAATTTATGACAATACTTTAAGTTGAGACTTTAGAAAATGTCCATTATTTTCATAAATAGATCTAGTTTTGTCCTGCTTTGTTTTGCTTTTGGTGGTGTAGTCTATGCATCACAGTGCATATTGATAGCAGCAATAAAAATGAAAATCACTCAGTCTGCTCCTACTGTACCCAGCTATTTAGAACCTCTGTCAACCAAAGGCAGCAATCGCCTCCCCACCCACAACTGACAAGCCTTCTATAAGGGAATCTTCAGTTGAAGAATTTAAGCCTTATAGGAGAAATGGGCTGGGAGATGGGGATTAATGAATATTGAAGACAATGAACTCAAGTCACTGTAACCTCAAGATCACACCCATGGCATCCTATGGATCAAAAGTTAATGCTACCACCATGATATTGTAATTAGCCTCCAATTAAAACAAATAAATATATATTTTTAAATCTCAAAAAAAGTTAATGCTAGTGAGTACAATACAAACAGTTTGGATTTACCAGCCCTTGACTGCCTTGCACATCTTTAATTCTCTTGTGAAGTCTCACTTAAATGCTTGTAAACTCATTTTGAATTGTCATAGATGAACTGCCCCTTAGAGACATAGTTGTTCTTCTCTGACTCGCCTTTCAACCCAAGATACTTTTGAGTTTTTCCAACTCTGAGCTGTTGGCTTCCAGAGGCTTCTTACGTCTTATCCAGGCCGCAGGCGGCAGTGTCAAGGAACAGCCCTGTCTCTGACTTACACAACACAGGACCTGCCTTCCTACAGAAGCACACGTGCAGATCCTTGCCCGGTTCACTTACCCACAGCTTCCTTTATTTCTCCCAAGACCTCACTATAGACACTTCAGCTCCTGCCTTTCCTCCTGTTTTAATTCCTAGCCTTTGAATCCTTCATTTCCTAATCACTTCCAATTGGAGTGACTCCCAGATAATACACCAATATTTTTGAAGTTGCCAGAAAGAGATGCAGAAGTGAGACCAATATATGAAAAACTTTAAAATAAGAAAATCAAAGATGGGTAATAGGTTTGGGGGGGGGGGGGGGGGACCTTTGAATCCTTCATTTCCTAATCACTTCCAATTGGAGTGACTCCCAGATAATACACCAATATTTTTGAAGTTGCCAGAAAGAGATGCAGAAGTGAGACCAATATATGAAAAACTTTAAAATAAGAAAATCAAAGATGGGTAATAGGTTTGGGGGGGGGGGGTGGAGGGGTGTTCTCTATTTGTCAGCATGAAGCTATTGAGAAAGTAAAACCTGTAAGTATATAAGCTCTTCTTATCAAGGCTTCAGTTCAGTTCAGTTCAGTTCAGTCACTCAGTTGTGTACGATTCTTTGCAACCCCATGAATCGCAGCACGCCAGGCCTCCCTGTCCATCACCACTCCCAGAGTTCACTCAGACTCACGTCCATCGAGTCTATGATGCCATCCAGCCATCTCATCCTCGGTTGTCCCCTTCTCCTCCTGCCCCCAATCCCTCCCAGCATCAGGGTTTTTTTTTCCAGTGAGTCAGCTCTTTGCATGAGGTGGCCAAAGTACTGCAGCTTCAGCTTTAGCATCATTCCTTCCAAAGAAATCCCAGGGTTGATCTCCTTCAGAATGGACTGGTTGGATCTCCTTGCAGTCCAAGGGACTCTCAAGAGTCGTCTCCAACACCACAGTTCAAAAGCATCAAGGCTTAGTTATTTTTATTGAATACAGTTAAAATATGATAAAATACATTCTTTTAAAGTATACCATTTGACAGTGTTTAGTATAGTCAGTCGCAGAGCTGTGCAACCATCACCTCTGTCTAATTTCAGAAGATTTTTTTCACTCCTCCTCCAAAACTGTGTACCTGTTGGTGTACAGAGTCCTCATTCCCCTGTCTCCCCAGCTCCTGATAATCACTAATCTATTTTCTATCTCTGTGAATTTACCTATTTCAAGCGTATTATATAAACTGAATCATACAAAATGTGGCCTTCTGTGTCTGGTCTCTTCCATTTAGCATAATGTGTGAAAGGTTTGTCCATGTCGTAGCAGTGCTTGGTTTCTGTTTTACGACTGAAAAATACATTGTTATATGATACATCATAGTTTGTTTAATCCATTTATTCATTGGATGGACATTTCAGTTTTTCTGCACTTTATTTATGAGTAATGTTTCCATGAACATTAGTGAATAAAATTTTGTACAGATATGTTTCATATTTTGTTGGGCATATTCTTATGAGTGAAACTGCTGGGTCATATGATAAGTCTATGTTTAACTTTTCAAGGAACTGTCAAACTGTTTTCCAAAGCAGCTGCAGGATCTTATATTGGGTTCCAATTGTTCTGCATCCTCATCAACACTTGGTATTGTCCACCTTTTTTTATTATAGCCATCCTTCAGTTCAGTTCAGTCAGTTTAGTCGCTCAGTCGTGTCTGACTCTTTGCGACCCCATGAATTGCAGCACGCCAGGCCTCCCTGTCCATCACCAACTCCCAGAGTTTCACTCAGATTCGTGTCCATTGAGTCCGTGATGCCATCCAGCCATCTCATCCTCTGTCATCCCCCTCTCCTTCTGCCTCCAATCCCTCCCAGCATCAGAGTCTTTTCCAATGAGTCAACTCTTCGCATGAGGTGGCCAAAGTTCTGGAGCTTCAGCTTTAGCATCATTCCTTCCAAAGAAATCCCAGGGTTGATCTCCTTCAGAATGGACTGGTTGGATCTCCTTGCAGTCCAAGGGACTCTCAACAGTCTTCTCCAACACCACAGTTCAAAAGCATCAATTCTTCGGTGCTCTGCCTTCTTCACAGTCCAACTCTCACATCCACACATGACCACAGCCTTGACTAGATGGACCTTAGTTGCCAAAGTAATGTCTCTGCTTTTGAAAATGCTATCTAGGTTGGTCATAACTTTTCTTCCAAGGAGTAAGCGTCTTTTAATTTCATGGCTGCAGTCACCATCTGCAGTGATTTCGGAGTCCCAAAAAATAAAGTCTGACACTGTTTCCACTGTTTCTCCATCTATTTCCCATGAAGTGATGGGACCAGATGCCATGATCTTCATTTTCTGAATGTTGAGCTTTTAGCCAACTTTTTCACTCTCCTCTTTCACTTTCATCAAGAGGGTTTTTAGTTCCTCTTCACTTTCTGCCATAAGGGTGGTGTATCTGCATATCTGAGGTGATTGACATTTCTCCTGGCAATCTTGATTCTAGCTTGTGTTTCTTCCAGTCCAGCGTTTCTCATGATGTACTCTGCATAGAAGTTAAATAAGCAGGGTGACAATATACAGCCTTAACATACTCCTTTCCCGATTTGGAACCAGTCTGTTATTCCATGTCCAGTTCTAACTGTTGCTTCCTGACCTGCATACAGATTTCTCAAGAGGCAGGTCAGGCCATCTGGTATTCCCATCTCTTTCAGAATTTTCCACAGTTTACTGTGATCCACATAGTCAAAGGCTTTGGCATAGTCAATAAAGCAGAAATAGATGTTTTTCTGGAACTCTCTTGCTTTTTCCATGATCCAGCGGATGTTGGCAATTTGATCTCTGGTTCCTCTGCCTTTTCTAAAACCAGCTTGAACATCAGGAAGTTCACGGTTCACGTATTGCTGAAGCCTGGCTTGGAGAATTTTGCGCATTACTAGCATGTGAAATGAGTGCAATTGTGCGATAGTTTGAGCATTCTTTAGCATTGCCTTTCTTTGGGATTGGAATGAAAACTGACCTTTTCCAGTCCTGTGGCCACTGCTGAGTTTTCCAAATTAGCTGGCATATTGAGTGCAGCACTTTCATAGCATCATCTTTCAGGATTTGAAACAGCTCAACTGGAAATCCATCACCTCCACTAGCTTTGTTTGTAGTGATGCTTTCTGAGGCCCACTTGATTTCACATTCCGGGATGTCTGGCTCTAGATTAGTCATCACATCATCATGATTATCTGGGTCGTGAAGATCTTTTTTGTATAGTTCTTCTGTGTATTCTTGCCATCTCTTCTTAATATCTTCTGCTTCTGTTAGGTCCATGCCATTTCTGTCCTTTATCGAGCCCATCTTTTCATGAAGTGTTCCCTTGGTATCTCTAATTTTCTTGAAGAGATCTCTAGCCTTTTCCATTCTTTTCTTGTCCTCTATTTCTTTGCATTGATCACTGAGGAAGGCTTTCTTATCTCTTCTTGCTATTCTTTGGAACTCTGCATTCAGATGCTTATATCTTTCCTTTTCTCCTTTGCTTTTCACCTCTCTTCACATCTATTTGTAAGGCCTTTTCAGACAGCCATTTTGCTTTTTTGCATTTCTTTTTGGGGATGGTCTTGATCCCTGTCTCCTATACCATGTCATGAACCTCCTTCCATAGTTCATCAGGCACTCTATCTATCAGATCTAGACCCTTAAATCTATTTCTCACTTCCACTGTATAATCATAAGGGATTTGTTTTAGGTCACACCTGAATGGTCTAGTGGTTTTCCCTACTTTCTTCAATTTAACTCTGAATTTGGTAATAAGGAATTCATGATCTGAGCCACAGTCAGACCCTGGTCTTGTTTTTGTTGCCTGTATACAGCTTCTCCATCTTTGGCTGCAAAGAATATAATCAATCTGATTTCAGTGTTGACCATCTGGTGATGTCCATGTGTAGAGTCTTTTCTTTTGTTGTTGAAGAGGGTGTTTGCTATGACCAGTGCATTTTCTTGACGAAACTCTATTAGACTTTGCCTTGCTTCATTCCACATTCCAAGGCCGAATTTTCCTGTTATTCCAGGTGTTTCTTGACTTCCTACTTTTGCATTCCAGTCCCCTATAATGAAAAGGACATCTTTTTTTGGGTGTTAGTTCTAAAAGGTCTTGTAGGTCTTCATAGAACCGTTCAACTTCAGCTTCTTCAGTGTTACTTGGTGATGAAAGAGAAACTCCCCAGGTCAGTAGTGCCCAATATGCTACTGGAGATCAGTGGAGAAATAACTCCAGAAAGGATGAAGGGATGGAGCCAAAGCAAAAACAATGCCCCATTGTGGATGTGACTGGTGATAGAAGTAAGGACCGATGTTGTAAAGAGCAATATTGCATAGGAACCTGGAATGTGAGGTCCATGAATCAAGGCAAATTGGAAGTGGTCAAACAAGAGATAGCAAGTGTGAATATCGACATTCTAGGAATCAGGGAACTAAAATGGACTGGAATGGGTGAATTTAACTCAGATGACCATTATAGCCATCCTAGTGGGCATGAAATGGTACCTCATTGTAGTATCGATATCTCATCTAATTTTACAAGTAATAGTCAAGAGACATCCTGGGATGGGTTTAGGACACATTCAGTTTGACTGTCTGCACTGGAGGGCTCTGACTAGTGTCTCTCCGGAGAGGAAGAGTTTCACTTGACATTAGGTGGGGTCTGAATTCTCCAGCCCTTCACATGCTTTAGAGCTCCCCCCACAATTTATTTAACTTCTGTAGGGGTTCACTCCTTCATGTCACCTGCCTAGCTCCTGTGGGCATGAGTCTGAGATCCCTTCTATACTTGCTCTTTCTGCATCTGAACATCTTTATTCTACCGGTTGTTGTTGTTGTTTAGGGACTCTTTGTGATGCAATGGACTATAGCCTGCAAGGCTCCTCTGTCCATGGGATTCTCCAGGCAAGAATACTACAGAGGGTTGCTATTTCCTTCTCCAGGGGAAAGGGTTTGGCAGGCAGATTCTTTACCATTGACCCATCTAGGAAGCCCCTTTATTCTATTACTGCTTAAAAAAAAAACTGAATCAGGATAGAGTTTAGAAATATTTTGAAATAATGTCTTAGAGATTAAGCTTTCTGAAAGCAAAATTTAAGTTAACCAACACGCTTATTTTTTTTTCTTTCTATTCAATCAGGGCCGTAAAAATGCTTCTTCCACAGAAGCATGTTTTGACACATAACATTTGGGATTGTGAAAAACCACTGACCAAAGACTACCAGGAATACATCTTGCAGATATAGTCCGTCTTCCCTGTGTTGCTTTTAGAAATTTTGAGATTTGCTAAAAGAATCCACGGTCTGATAGTCTATGAAATGGTCAGAAACAAGGTGAGTCTGAAATCACATTAATAAAGCCAAGTCACTGAGGATTAGAGATCCTTGATAAACTGGGATATTTTGGTTTTATATCTGTAATAACAGAACTCTGGAATATCAAACAGGTAGTGAAGACTGATTACAGAAAAATGCTTCAAAGGAGATCAATACATTTAATAAGAGACAAGAAATAACCTGTTTTCAGAGTGAACCAGTGTCTGTCAGAAACCAGACAGTTTTTATTTAGAGAAAATTGTAACCACAGTTTGGAATAAGAGGCTATCTGTACTTAGACTGGAGAGACAATTGGAGTGGAAGAGAAGGCGGGAATCAAACTATTCACAAAGTAAATAATCCTTTAAAAATATGTTATGTGAACTACTTAGCACTTGAAATGGGGCTTCCCTGGTGACTCAGCTGTAAAGCCTCTGCCTGCAATGCAGGAGATGCAGGAGACTCAGGTTTGATCCCTGGGTCAGGAAGATCCCCTGGAGGAGGAGATGGGAACCCACCCCCATTATTCTTGCCTGGAGAATCCCATGGACAGAGGAACCTGGAGGGCTATAGTCCATGGGTTTGCAAAGAGTCGGACACAACTGAGCATGTATGCATAGCACTTGAAATATTAGCCAAATCACTTTCTTTTTGCTTCACTGAGTCCCTACTTGAAATTCAGTATGTGGATAAATCAGAATTAAAATGTTTGCAAATCCAGATGCTTTATCTATTCTGTGTTTATGAACTTTCAGGTTTCTGATGTTTTAGTGTTTTTTAATTTGTTTGTTTGTTTGTTTTGTCTGCATGTTTAGAATCTTGTAGTCCCATTTCCTGTATGGTAGATTTTGGGGCATTAGAAACCTGTTTCCTAAATTCAATAAAAATAGGTTTTCAGCATCAGACACACTGCAACAATTGTACAGAGTGTAGTGAAATTTGCTTTTAAGAATTAATAGTATTTCCCAAAGGATATATTTTCCTGTCAAACCTAATCCTCATGATCAACAACTATAGCTCCAAGTAATTTTTTACGATTTCCTTTATTCACGTTTTTCTAAGCTTATTCTTACATATCCTCCAGGGTAACTTTTATTACAGGAATTGCTGGCTTTTCTGCCAAAAAAAGAAACATGCTTTATATTTAGATGACAAAGTAAGAGAATCAATGTTGGGTTTTTTCCTAGTGGTATTTTAAAAAACATGAGACATTTTTATACTTCTGACTTTTTCCCCAATTGCAGCCTAAAGCACTGACAGTAGATCATCTCATCTTTTTCAATAACTGGTGATAAATTACACAATTTTAGTCAATATTCTTCTGATGAACTTTAATAAGTAATTTAGCCTATAGCTATACATACTACTAGGGTAATTGTTCCAAATGGGTCTGGGGCAATATATTTTTTATTGAGTTCATTGAAAAAACAGAACCTATTTAGTATTCTTTCTAGTGTTCTGTATGATATAAAATAATGACCATGCACTGGTCATTCAGGATTTTTGCTCCCAAATGTGTTGATATAAGTGAGCCCAGGTGAATCAGGGAGGACCAAACATTTGACCCAACTGCATTACAACCCACTCTGTGATTCTACAGGATATAATTGGCTCTTCTGTTGAATCTCAACTGATTTCAGAGGGAGACTCAATCAAACAGCAGGATTATGTCTACGAGCTGTTTCTGTTCTGTAGAGAGGTTCATGCGTGCCATATTTTCGATTCCACATATAACTGATATGATATTTGTCTCTCTCTTTCTGACTTACTGCACTTAGGATAATCTCTAGTTGCATCCATGTTACTGCAGATGGCATTATTTCATTTTTTTATGGCTAATGCAAACTATTACATTTAGAATAGATAATTAAGGTCCTAATGTATAATACAAGGAACTATACTCAATATTCTGGGATAAACCCATAATGGAAAATGTTCTGTTAGTCATTCACTTATGTCCAATTCTTTGCAACCCCATGGACTGTAGCCCCCCAGGCTCCTCTGTCCCTGGAATTCTGCAGGCAAGAATACTGGAGTGGGTAGCCATTCCTGTCTCCAGAGGATCTTCCTGACCCAGTGTTTGAACCCAGGTCTCCCATATGCAGGCTGATTCTTTAACATCTGAGCTACCAGGGAAGCCCAAACCATAATGGAAAAGAATATAAAAATGAATGTATATATGTGTATAACTGAGTCACTTTGCTGTATAGCAGAGATTGGCACAGCATTGTAAATCAACTATGCTTCATTAAAATAATAAAAAAAAGTTTAAAGGAAGATCAGCCTTCTGCGTCCCCTATCCTGCAATACTCACCCAGAGCACACTCTGGCTTCCCAGCTGGCCCAGTCAGAAGGCCTGCTGGATCCCTTAACCTTATGGCCTGTAGGCAACTTTTTTTGGTACAGATAGTTTGGTGGTTGTGATTCCTTCATTTCCCTTCATGCTTTCCATCCCGTTCCCTGAAACCTTTAAATGCTTCCCATGCAAACATTTCTAAAGTGCATGTTTAATTAAGAATACTAAACAGAAAGATTGGAAAATAAAAGTCACAAGTAGGAGTAACACAACTATATCCATTTTGCTTCAGGGAGTATAGCACACTGAAGTAATACAGGATAATAGTTAAGAGATGGTCTATGTTTGAATTTCAAAAATTGCACTTAGTAACTGTGTGATTTTGAACAAGTTACCTAAACTTCTGTTGTACAAGTTCCTAATTGACAAAATGAAAGTCTTAGAATTGTGAGAATTCAATCAACAAATACACAGGCAGATTTTAGAATCCTGTCTGGCATAGTATGAGCTGTATAAGCATTTGCTGTTATCCTTAAGCAGTATTTTCTGTTTTTTCTCTACTGCATGACTCTAAAAACACAGCTGAGTAGATAATATGTTTGCAATGTGTATGATGCTTGTTTCATTTAAGATCCTAATAATTTCATCCCATGCTGTGTTATTGTTTGCATAATTAAAATCGTAATGACTGCATACCGGTCTATCTAGTACAAGGGTTAACATTAAACTGATTTCACTTTCTTGTTATAAATAATGCCACAGTGACTATGTTTAACTAAATATCATTTTCCTTCATTTGAAATGTTAAAAAGGTAAAAATGACCAGAAGTGGGAATGCTTTCATATTTCAGAAGTATGTCTTTGAATGGGATGTGCAAATTTCTACCATCAGTAGCAAAAAAACAACTCATCAGTGTTATTGCACACATAAAAGAATAGCATGCTATAATCAAAATAATGTGCATTTTTCTATTATATTAAAATATTTTCACAATTTGGTTTTATAGTTATATTTACTTTTTTGTAATGTAAAGTAATTCATTTACCCAATTATCTATTTCAGAGTTTTAATATTTTTTCTTGCTAATTACATTGTATTGTAGGACTACAAATATCTTTTGCTGTATTTGTTAGGAATATTTTTTTTTTACTCATTGTTTTTCTTTGTAGAATTTTATTTATATGGGAATATATGTTTTAGATAGCTGGATATATTTTTGTGATTTATTTATAATATTTCTAAGTGTTTCAGAGTCCTGGAAAATGATTTAATTTTTAAAGATTTGAAGCTGATTATGTAATGAACCTTATTTTATGGTAGGTAAGGTATAAATCTAAACTGAAACAGTGTTTACCAGTTAGTATTCTATAACAATTTACTGGCAGATCTTTCTCTTCCCCATTGTTTTGGATGGACTTCTTTTTACAGATCTTTAATGATTATGTACAATGGGATTGACTTTGGGCTCATATCATCTCCACTAGTGATCTCTCTCAGTTCAGTTCAGTTTAGTTGCTCAGTCGTGTCTGACTCTTTGATCTGTCCACCTTTCATAAATAAGCCACTGCTTTAATTCTTTTCTTTCAAATACATTTTAACATCTTGTAGAAGTAGAAGCAAACAACTCCTTTCCAGGAGGGCCTTTTAATACCTCACTTTTTAAAAAAGTATGTGTGTATGTTTTGCTTTGCTGTTTATTTGGGTATAATTAACATACAGTGAAAATGACCCTTTTTGGTTATATATTACTGTAAATCAGCACAAACTTGTGCTGTGTGCTTAGTTGCTCTGTCCATGGGGATTCTCCAGGCAAGAATACTGGAGTGGGTTTTCATGCTCTCCTCCAGGGGATCTTTCCAACCTAGGAGGGATCGAACCTAGGTATCCCACATTGTAGGTGGATTCTTTTCCTTTTGAGCCACCAGGGACATAGTCATATAACTAGTACCATTCCCCAACATTCTCTTGTGTCATTTTGCAGCCAATTTCTTCCTTCAATCCTAGGCAACCACTGGTTTGATATCCTTCCCTATAGTTTTGGCTTTTTCCAGAATGCCATATAAATGGAATCATATATTAGGCAAACTTTTCAGTCTTCTTAATCTTAGCATAATGTTATTGAGATTATTCTGTTTTGTTCCATACATCAGCACTTCACTCTTTTTTTTTTAATTGAAGACTAGTATTTACATTATATAGATGTATTGCAATTTGTTTATCCATTCACCAGCTGTTAGATGTTTGGGCTACACACAGCTTTTGGCGATTACAAACCATGTTGCGATAAACATTTGAATGCTAGGTTTTGTGTAGAAAACTGGATTTTCTCTAGTTGAATTTTCAAATAATAATTTTCAGTTCTAATAAGAATTCTGTGAGACATTTGATTGGGATTATATCTACAGCTATATGTATATGTATGTTAAAGGGGGTAAAGGACATTTTTGCATTTATTGTTCTCAATAAGGGAAAATAAATAATGCATGGCTCTTCTGTTTCTCAAACTCTTATTTTATTGTGTGTGTGTGTGTAGTTTTCTTCAAATAGTACATACATTAAAAATCTTTATTTATTTATTTTGCCTGTGTCAAACAGAATGCAGTAACTTAGTTCCCAACCTAGGGATCAAACGCATGCCGCCTGCAGTGGAAGTGTGGAATCTTACCATTGGACTGCTAGGGAAGTCCCAGGAACTACATTTTTAACCTAACATTGTTAATGGGTACATCATAATTCTGTGCTAATGTGAACAAGATATTTTTAAATGATACTTTTAGATAGCTATTGCCAGATTATAGAAATATCACTCATTTTAATATTCATCTTGTATTCAGCTACTTATCTAAATTGTATATCATATCAAATGGTTGTTTGCTTATATCTTTGAATTGTCTTTATATACAGTCACGCCACTTTTCTTTTCTATTGTATAAAACTGCTATTTCTGCTTCATAACTTTGATTTAACATACTTTGGAAATCTTGTTCAATGTGGTAATGGTGATGATAAAGATGTTTGCTGTGATTTTCATAATCATAATGCTAGTAGTTCATGATTAAATATAACATTAACTAGCCAGTTTATAATTTTAAGTATTTTTTAATATTACTTTTTTGATGCTTTTAGGAAAGGATGGTGTTGTTTTATCAAATTCATTTGCTACATCTATTGAAGGTCATAAAAATTTTTATATTTAACAGTTTAGGATTATATGTAAATATTTCATTATATTGAACTATCTTTACATTACTAGAATAAAACCTACTTGGTCATGTTGTATTATTATTTGAACCTGTATTCTCTGAATACATGAAAGAGTTAATCAGAGACACTATCAGAAGATTTTTCAGCATTGTTTTGAATGAGAGCTATTTACTTAATAAAACTCCTGGCTTTTGCAAGATGCCCCCATTTGCCTGTTCCCCTTTGCTCACAATAGCCTATCTGCTCCTGCACATTTCCATCCTCAGAAAGGAAATAAATACTTGAATGAGTATCATCAATTTTGACATTTACTATTTCATTATATTCTTACAACTCCTTGTCAGGAGAGTATTATTAACACTGCTACTTTTAAAATAAGCAAAAAGAAGCTCAGAGAAATTTGGGAATTTCCCAGTGTCATACAGCTAACAAATGGCAGCCTATAATTCCAATTCAGGTTGCTTTGTCCACCATACATATGTCATTTTGCCTTTATCAATGGAAATAACCAATAAACAATCTCTAATAGGAAGAGAAGAGTTTTATTCTGGCAAACTGAGGACTAAAACCCAGGAAACACAGATTCAAGAAGCACCAGAATTTGATCCCATCAGACTCTATAATGGGGGAAGCTTATATAGGCAAAAACTGCAGAGTTACATAAGTTGTCTGTCAAGAATTATAATTGGAGATGGCAAGAAGCAAGTTCAGTTCAGTCGTTCAGTCATGTCCAACTCTTTGCAACCACATGGACTTCAGTATACCAGGATTCCCTGCTCTTCACCAATTCCTGAAGCTTGCTCAAACTCATGTCCATTGAGTCAGAGATGCCACCCAACCGTCTCATCCTCTGTCATCACCTTCTCCTCCTGCCTTCAATCTTTCCCAGCATCAGAGTCTTTTCCAATGAGTCAGTTCTTTTCATCAGGTGGCCAAAGTATTGGAGTTTCAGCTTCAGCATCAGTCAGGACTGAATTCCTTTAGGATGGACTGGTTGGATCTCCTTATAGTCCAAGGGACTCTCGAGAGTCTTCTCCAACACCACAGTTCAAAACTATCAATTCTTTGGGACTCAGCTTTCTTTATAGTCCAACTCTCACATCTATACATGACTACTGGAAAAACCATAGCTTTTACTAGACAGATCTTTGTTGGCAAAGTAATGTCTCTGCTTTGGAATATGCTGTCTAGGTTGGTCAGAGCTTTTCTTCCAAGGAGTAAGCGTCTTTTAATTTCATGGCTGCAGTCACCATCTGCAGTGATTTTGGAGCCCCCCAAAATAAAATCCTCACTCTTTCCATTGTTTCCCCATCTATTTCCCATGAAATGATGGGACCAGATGCCATGATCTTAGTTTTCTGAATGTTGAATTTTAAGCCAACTTTTTCACACTCCTCTTTCACTTTCATTAAGAGGCTCTTTAGTTCTTTTTTGCTTTCTGCCATAGGGTGGTGTCATCTGCATATCTGAGGTTATTGGTATTTCTCCCAGCAATCTTGATTCCAGCTTGTGCTTCATCCAGCCCTGCATTTTGCATGATGTACTTTGCATAGAAGTTAAATAAGCAAGGTGACAATACACAGCCTTGACATACTCTTTTCCCAATTTGGAACCAGTCTGTTATTCCATGTCCAGTTCTAACCGTTGCTTCTTGACCTTCATACAGATTTCTCAGAAGACAGGTCAGATGGTCTGGTATTCTCATTTCTTGAAGAATTTTTCACAGTTTGTAGTGATCCACACAGTCAAAGACTTTGGCATAGTCAATAAAGTAGAAATAGATGTTTTTCTGGAACTCTCTTGCTTTTTCTATGACCCAACAGATGTTGGCAATTTGATCTCTGGTTCCTCTGTGTTTTCTAAATCCATCTTGAACATCTTGAAGTTCACGGTTCACATACTATTGAAGCTTGGCTTGGAGAATTTTGAGCATTACTTTACTAGCGTGTGAGATGAGTGCAATTGTGCAGTAGTTTGAACATTTTTTGGCATTACTCTTTTTAGGGATTGCAATGAAAACTGACCTTTTCCAGTCCTGTGTTTACTGTTGAGTTTTTGCAAGAAGCAAAGATACTTGTTAAAGGAAAATGGTTGGGATCTGAAATGGTTGCATATTTATAAGGGGAAAGCTTGAGATCACAAGGCTGCACTTGGCAGCTACTAGGCGACATTGTTTTGAGAGATATGGTAGTGTCTTTGAGTCTAATGCAGTTCAGAAAATTCAGCCTCTCAGGGATATAAGAACATGTCTGAAAGCACCTCCACAATGGCCACCCAGCTCCAGGTTGGATTCCTAAACCACAGTTACTCAGTTTCTTTTTTAAATGCATTCTTTTCTTTAAATGTAGAATGCATGCTTGATTCTAACAGGCTGCTCCAGTTAGCACAGGATTTAAGTTAAATCATGTATAAGTTAGGATGACTTCTCCATACCTCAGTGTGTGCAAATTTCTTCCATAAGGCATGTGGGATTTAAAAGTCTCCCCTTTTACCTTCTTGTTTAGGATTTAAGAGTCTCCCCTTTCATGTATATAATAATTTATTTTTTCACAGTTTGATTTAATATTGAATCTCTTTTCTCAGAGGTTGCAAAAATTTTAATTTTTTTATGAATGGATAGAATTGTTAATAATTCTGCATTCTTTAACAAAAGTGCTGAGTATTTCTCTATTGATTGACAGTTTATACTTAACATGCAATGACTGCAGCTAATTTAAAATAATTTTATCTTTATATAAAAAAGAACATTTTATTTTTCATTAGAATACTGAAGTTTTAAAATCTTTTTTAATATGTTTTCTCACATGTAAAGTGAGGGGATTGGATTAACTCCGTGCTTGCCTAACTAGTTAACAAATAACTCCTTTTAAAAAATATAATTTTATTTATTTGTTTATTTTTGGCTGTGCTGGTTTTGTTGCTGCACGAGCTTTTCTTTAGTTGTGCAAGGAGGGGCTATTCTCTAGCTGTGATATGAGGGGGTTCTCATTGCGGTGGCTACTTTTGTTGTGGAACGTGAATTCTAGGGCCCATAGCTTCAGTAGCTGCGGCTCCCAGGCTACAGAGCACAGGCTCAGTAGTTGCGGCCCGTGGGCTTTGCTGCTCTGCAGCATGTTACCCTCCCAGATTGAAGCTGGGCCTCCCTCAGTCGCAGGCTAATTCTTTACCACCATGGAAGCTCTGCCAATAACAGCTTTTAATGGGGACTTTATCAAAAGGAATTTCAAGATCAGATCAGTTTGTGAATGGTTGCATAGGATTTTAGCTCACTGGGTTCATGAATATCCTTCAGTAAAAAGACCTCCTATTTATCCTAGAGTTTCCCAAATTATTTATTTATGCTCAGTTATATTCTTTTTTTTTTTGGATAACACATATGGTATTATTATCTGGGGGCATATATACCTTGAGGGCCAAATTTTGGGAAATGACACATCAGAATTTTTCTGATTCTAAAAATTTTACAATGACACAAGGAAATTACATGTTCTAAGAAGTAGATTGTCATACAAAGGGACATAACCCAATAGGACAGAATCATCAAATCCACTCTACTATGATAAAACTAAGAATTGAATTTAAAAAGTGACATAGATTCTGACAAATAAGCCAAATTTAGCAAAATAAACTAGCACAGATTGGTCAAGAAACCAAACACTTTGCAAAAAGCAGACACCCTTGAGACATCCTTGAGACAATTGAAGTCATGTTGATGAGCAGCTTCTTAAATATGACAAGATAACTAATCAATAAAAGCATATAAGTTATTTACTATAGTTTTAAGAGCAATGAGAGGAAGGAACTGCATAGACCAGATTAAACTGTTACTAGCCCACAAATTCTCTATACAAGAAACTTACAATGATCAGTACAATTCAGTATATTATAATAACTCGACGAAATGTCAGACAGTTGTGCTGGAAAGCCAATTTAATTGTGAAGTTAGGCATTTAAATAAAAAAGTTTGATTAGCTTAATTGACAACACTTCTTTCAACAAAACCAATTTGATATTTTTTCCCCTCTTCATAATTTTTTCAATTGTTAAAACATTTTTCTACATAGAATTACATGTAACTATTTCTAATTATTTATTCCTATTTTTTTAATTTTCAGTTTTGAATATTAATTTTAAAAGGATAATTGTACTACTCATTTATGAAAGTTAAGATTGGGGAAAGTTCCTTTTTAAAAAGTCTTCTGGAAATAAAAGCAAAAATAAACAAATGGGATCTAATTAAAATTAAAAGTTTCTGCACAACAAAGGAAACTATAAGCAAGGTGAAAAGACAGCCTTCTGAATGGGAGAAAATAATAGCAAATGAGTTCAGTTCAGTTCAGTTCAGTCGCGCAGCGTGTCCGACTCTTTGCGACACCTTGAATCACAGCACGCCAGGCCTCCCTGTCCATCACCACTCCCGGAGTTCACTCAGACTCACGTCCATTGATTCCGTGATGCCATCCAGCCATCTCATCCTCTGTCGTCCCTTTCTCCTCCTGCCCCCAATCCCTCCCAGCATCAGGGTCCTTTCCAATGAGTCAACTCTTCACATAAGGTGCCCAAAGTACTGGAGCTTCAGTTTTAGCATCATTCCTTCCAAAGAAATCCCAGGGTTGATCTCCTTCAGAATGGACTGGTTGGATCTCCTTGCAGTCCAAGGGACTCTCAAGAGTCTTCTCCAACACCACAGTTCAAAAGCATCAATTCTTTGGTGCTCAGCCTTCTTCACAGACCAACTCTCACATCCATACATGACCACAGGAAAAACCATAGCCTTGACTAGACGGACCTTAGTCGGCAAAGTANACTCGTGGCTGATTCATGTTGATGTATAGCAAAACAAATACAGTATTGTAAAGCAAAACAAACTAAAAAATAAAAATTAGTTTAAAAAAAATGTCTGATCCAGAGGAACACATGGTCACTGAATTTCATAGACCAGTGCTGGGCAAAATTCAATACACAAATGAGTTGACTCAGCACATTAGCCTTAGGGTCTGAGATTCCTTGTTTCTAACAAGCTCCCACATTAGATCACTCTTACAGATCCATACACCACACATTGATTAGCAAGGTGTGAGACAATCTCTTAAACATCAGTTGGAGTCTTCTGTTAAGTTTGGAGAAGAGGTTAGTTTGAAATTGAGCTCTAGGCTGAGTACCTCTAGTCTAAACTACCATCATCCTTCATGGAAAAGACACTCATTTGCTTTAGATTAGGCTTGCTAAAAGCACCAAAAACATGATTTGTTACTTTATGAGAAACCTCAACACCTCTGCCCAGAAGTGGCCTTCAGAACAAATTGCATGTATGGCCAACATAGTCCTCCAAAAGCATTTGGATTTGCTTGAATGCTTGAGTTAGGATAACAGTGGGTTTCTACCATAAGAGAGGATTTTCAAGCAAGTTTGTGGCAGCTACCTCCATTCTTCATATGAAGTCTTTAATGAACGACAAATCAATAAAAGAAATCAAAAGGAACACAGCAAGGATGTTCTGGTTCACCACTCCTATAAAACACTGCACCCAAAGTCAGAACTAACTCAGTAAGGAAATAAAGTGACAATACCAAATGCTGGTGAAAATATGGAACTCTCAATGCTGGTGAAGATACAAAATAATATATCTTTTTTTAAAACCACCTTCATTTCATCATCTACCACCCACTCCCATCTATCTTAATCACCAATCTCTTTATGAATTTAGTGGGGGGCTTTTTGATGATGCTCATTTTTCAAATACTGCTAAAAATTGCAGGGCACTATCAATGAAGGTTTGAAGTGGTAAAATAAAGGAAAGGAAGAAACAGAGGAGAGGAAAAACTCTGAAGACGGCTGAAAAGTTTATTATGAAACTAAGAATACTCTTACTCTATGGTCTAGCAATTGTGCTCCTTTGTGTTTACCCAAAGGAGTTGAAACTTATGTCCACAGGAAACCTTAGACATGGATGTTTACACTGGGTTTATTCATAAGTGCCCAAATTTGGAGGCAACCAAGCTGTCCTTCATAGACTGGGTTAACTGTGGTACATCCAGAAAACACAATGGAAAAGTATTTAGTGCTAAAAAGGAAAAAAACAAAAAAAGAGAGAACTAGCAACTCATTAAGAGATGCAGAGGAACCTTAAATTCATATTAAAAGTGAAAGTAGCCACTCAAAGATGATATATGGTATAATTACAACTAATACATGACATTACAGAAAAGGCAAAACTACAGAGACAGTAAAATAATCAACAGTTTCCAGGGACTGGGCGGCAGGGGTTGAATAGGCAGAGCACAGTGGATTGTTAGGGTGGAGAAACTTCTCTGTATGATACCATAATGGTGGATTCATGTCCTTGCGTATCTGTTCAAACCCATGAAATGCACAACACCATGAGTGAACCTAAACGTAAACCACGGAGTTAGATGATTGTGATGTGCCAGCATAGGTTCACCAGTTGTAGTAAATGGACCACACAGGCAGGGGGTGATGTTGATAATGGGAGAGTCTATATATGTTGGGGGCAGGGAGTGCATGGAAAATCTCTATCCCTTCTCTTTGATTTAAAACTTCTCTAAAACTTCTCTTTGATCTAAAACTGCTCTAAAAAATAAAAATTTCCAATTAATAAATTAGAAAATAAAACTCCTTTCCTTGTGGGTCAGGAGAATGTGGGAGAGAGGGAAAATCAGAGTCCTAAGTTTCTCAAAACACCTCCCCATCCAGCCATACTGGTACCTCTGAAGTGCCTCTTAAAACTTTCTCTCAGGTTCACTCAGAATGCACCTTGAAAAAGACTGCAAAATTAGTGGGAAAGAATGATTTGGGTCTGGGTTCCTAGCAGGTCACTTCAATAGTTAGGTCTGCAGGTTTGGCCCAGATGACAGTGCATTCACTTCAGGGATTTAAGAGTTAAAAAACTCCAGCGTTGAGAGGTCCTTCCCACTCCAAGATTTACATCTGCTGCTCTAAAAGTCTACAATTCCATTCTTTTCCAGCTTAATTAGTGCTGGTTTAAATACAGCATTAAACATTTTGATATTTGTCCACCCTTCCATCTCCCAAAATAAAGAGGCTGTTTTGTTAGAGGACTTTCACCGGACAGAAGTCACTTGTAATGAGTCTGATAATTATATTCCTGCTGCTGAGAACCCAGACCTTGTCCATTCTTTTCTCCACTTTCAATTCGAGTGTGTGGTTTCTGTGTGGTTTTTTTTGAGACAATATTAACTTTTCACTTAACTGCTAGACAATACAAGGAGCAAACAACGGCAGCTAAAAGTCAGGAAACAAAGGAAAGTAGAGAAAAAGAGCAAGGGAATTCTCTGCTGCTAAGGGATTTGTTGAAGGGAGGGACACAAAGATTTTATATTTCATAGCAGAGAACATTACAACGACATAGCCACACACAATGAAAACCTTGTGTTTTACTAAAATGAAAACGCTCGCTCAAGGCCTCCATTACTCATTTCCGGATAGAATGGCAAAACTTCAAGTCTGAAAAGACTCAAGTAACTATAATCAAACTTTCCCTGGTAGCAGCTGATAACACTGCACTTTCCAGAAATCCATTCTGTAGTTTGTGCAGCTCACTTCTTTTCAGGGCTCTTAGAGGCTGAATGCCACACAAAAAGGGTAGCAGCTCAGAAAGCCAGAGGACCCTTCATGCTATAAGAGTCTTGCCCACCACCTTATGGCTTAATCTGGTGGGTGACACAGTGGGTGAGAAAACAGGGAAATACCATCCCACGAAGGTCAACATTGCAATACATCCATCCTCCCACTCAGGAGAAGAGGCACCAGGACCAAGCCACCCCAAAGCCTCCTCACCCTGCTCAGCGTCTCCGTCACCCAGAAGGCCGGCTTTCAGAGATCGAGGTAGACTCAGGTAGCACACAGCAAGCTTCCTGCCAGTTTCTCATTTGAGCTAGAAAACAGGCACCTGGCCTTCATTAATGTTGCTGCCGCGGTTAATGCGTTGCAGGTGTGAAAGTGTGTGGCTGAAATCTGACAAAACACCTGTCTTTTGTGGTACCATTAGATCCTCCTAGCATGGGACACGACCCCCCCGGGTGTGCTTTCCCCTGCCTTGAAAGCCACAGTAAGCATTGTCCTGTAATTACAAAATCAGAGTCATCATTGCTGGGAAGAATTCCTTAACAAATTATACCTAATTAGTCTGAAATTACCTTTAATTCATGGTGAAACCATAGGCTTAACTGTGTTCTATAACACCTTCCTTTTTATCTTTATGCAAATATGATTATACACTATCAAACTGGCACCACCAGGCACAAAAAACAGCTGCAGCTACTTCTTTGGTTACTAAATGGGAACTGGACGGATGCCATTGATTATGTTTTCTGGAATGCTGCATCAAAAAATAATAATAATATCAGCCAGTTCCTTCCCTGTGAACTTCAGTCTTCTCTCCCGCCCACGGGCTGCTAATTGAAAGCTGTGAGATTGATCTCCCTTGCCCAACCCTCCCCCACCTCCTCACCACATTTTCTGCAGACACATGTGTGCATCTCACTGCCGCCCAATCTTTTAGAATGTCATTAAGTGTCAAAACATGTCTCATTTTATTTCTGATCACAACATCTTATTATATAGCTTCTTCTGTTCCCATTATTCCCATCTCAGAGATCACACACCTTTTGATTCAATGCTCTTGGGTTTGTATACTTTGGCTTCAGAAGTTATTTGCATATGTGGCATTGATCTAAGAGCTTTACTTGTACTCTCTTTTTTTTTTTATCTTTGCTGCAAACCTAGGAACTAGGACTCCTGTTATCATCCCCACTTTGCAGATGAGAAAACTGAGGCTTAAAGTGCTTATGAGGTCCAACAGCCAAAAGAGCTAAAACCGAGATTCTCACCCAAGCCACTTGCCTCTAGTTTGCCTTATCCACTGTTATATATATTCCCAGTAATGCCCATGGTCTCTCACTGATCCTCATCATTTCCAGTTCTCTTATAACAAATCTAGATGCAGTATTGTAGGAATATTTTTCCAGTTAGTTGGCATGCAAAGGTATAAAGTACCTTTCTCATCAGAGGAAAAAATCATGGCTAGCATCTCACTTGGTACCAAAAAATTTGTCTATTCATTGTATTTCTTCCTCCACCTCCCATGAAGGCATTATCAGAACCAAAGTCATGTTTCCTGTTTCTGTTAAAATTAAACAATGTTGGATGTTATCATTGGCATATAAATAATGGAGAGTATTACAATGATGTAGGCCATGTGTGTGTGTGCATATATGTATGTGTGTGTGTGTGGGTGTGTGGGTGTGAAATGAAGTGAAAGTCACTCAGTCATGTCTGATTCTTTGCGACCCATGGACTACCAAGCCTGCCAGACTTCTCTGTCCATGGAATTCTCCAGGCCAGAATACTGGAGTAGGTGCCCATTCCCTTCTCCAGGGGATCTTTCCAACCCAGGGATTGAACCCCGGTCTCCCTCATTGTAGGTGGATTCTTTTCCAACTAAGCTACCAGGGAAGCCCAAGAATACTGGAGTGGGTAGCCTATCCCTTCTCCAGGGGATCTTCCTGACCCTACTAGCTGAGCTATCAGGGAAGCTCATATATATAGGCACACACACACACACACACACACACGTGTGTGTGTGTGTGTGTGTGTGTGTGTGTGTATATAGAGAGAGAGAGAATCATACTTGGGTACCTTTAGCTGTAGTATGAAGAATTTTTTGATACTTTCTCAAATTAAGCCAGAGTCTAATTCTTCAGAAAGCAATTCCACTCCATTCTCTGGATAAATTCCTTGGAAAGTCAGCATTGGCTTTCAAAGAGTCATTCCCATCCTACAAACAATGACAGCCCATATTATTCCTGAATTTAACCCAACCCCAGGTTCTCTGAAGACTGTTAACTTGAAAAAAGAAACACAGATCACATCTAGGTACTTTTTAACAAGCTGTGCTTTGGTAACTGAAAAAGAGATTAATTTCTTGAACAATTTCAGGCATGGTATGCAAAACCAAACACATATCAGGTGCAGACGTTGTACCAGGCACCTCCATAGGAGGTCTTGACATTCCCCTGGAATGCAGTGGTGAACTGGTTAAAAAAATAATTACAACAGGAATAGCAGTAAGGTTTTGGCTGAATACTACTTTTGTTCAGTATCAATCAATTAAAATAAAAGCATTTTCTTGATGGTTGCTCATAACAGATATCCAGACCCATCTGTGGCTATTTTATTTATGGCATTGCTGTTCTTCGCCAATAACACGTTGGCTAAAAATCAGATTTTAGGATCTTAATGAGAATCCAAACATTGTCTTCTTATTTAACGCCTCCATTCAAGTTCATGTTACTGCCGTGCAGAAAATGGAATCTGCTTTTTGGAGACCGACCCTTACTCCTGCACCATGGTAATCTACACAGCCGGCCCACAGCTGCAGGATGAGCTATATTTCTTTACAGTATTTTATTAGGCTGATTCCCACAAGTTAAGAACATTGTAATTGGAGACACTTCAGGGTCACATTAGTCTGAGCCCAATAAAATGAGTGGAGGAAACTAAACTCTCCTAGCTCCTTTCCATGAAGCTTAGAATTTTCAACTCATTTCAAAGCAGAGGATGTTCCTTTCCACATCTTTCAAGTTTTGTAAACACTGAAAGTGCTACTGGCTTCCTTTTAATCAGTAAGGGCCACCAGCTTATGTTTATTATTCCTAATTATTAGACCCTCCACAAGAGAAGATTATTTCTGACAATTTAGTAATGATGCAACCTGGCTTCCTTGGTGGCTCAGACAGTAAAGAATCTGTCTGCAATGCAGGAGGCCTAGGTTTGGTCCCTGGGTCAGGAAGATCCCCTGGAGAAGGGGACGGCAACCTACTCCAGTATTCTTGCCTGGAGAATTCCATGGACAGAGGAGCCTGGTGGGCTAAAGTCCATGGGGTCCCAAAGAGTTGGCACGACTGAGTGACTAACACTTAGTGACACAACCTGATTGGTCGGTAGCATAATCCCCTCCTCCATTCTTCCCACTCTCAATGACCATGTTCATCTAGAACCTTCACACTTTGGTGCACTATGTTTTTCCCCCAAATAATTTTCTGTGACACTAGGTAGCAATTTTGAATTCCTGAAATTAAAAGACGCTTAGTCCGTGGAAGAAAAGTTATGAGCAACCTAGATAGCACATTCAAAAACAGAGACATTACTTTGCCGACTAAGGTCCATGTAGTCAAGGCTATGGTTTTTCCTGTGGTCATGTATGGATGTGAGAGTTGGACTGTGAAGAAGGCTGAGCGCCGATGAATTGATGCTTTTGAACTGTGGTGTTGGAGAAGACTCTTGAGAGTCCCTTGGACTGCAAGGAGATCCAACCAGTCCATTCTGAAGGAGATCGGCCCTGGGATATCTTTGGAAGGACTGATGCTGAAGCTGAAACTCCAGTACTTTGGCCACCTCATGCGAAGAGTTGACTCATTGGAAAAGACTCTGATGCTGGGAGGGATTGGGGGCAGGAGGAAAAGGGGACGACCGAGGATGAGATGGCTGGATGGCATCACTGATTTGATGGACACGAGACTGAGTGAACTCTGGGAGTTGGTGATGGACAGGGAGGCCTGGCGTGCTGCGATTCATGGGGTCACAAAGAGTCAGACATGACTGAGTGACTGAACTGAACTGAACTGAACTGAACCGTGGCTGGGTCTACTTGATGCCAGAACATCCGGTTGGGAAAATTTAGTCGAACAACTGGTTGTTTGAACTGCACTAGGTCAAACATCTGGATGTTCCCAAATATTTTTTTTCCAACATTTGGAAACATCCACAGATTTTTCCCTCATGTAGACAAAACATCCAGATGATTAACTGAAAGCTTCCGTTTTCATATGAATATTTGGCCACTAAATGTTCTTTGAATCCTCTAGGTAAGAATACCCATCTAGCTGTTTTATAGGCCATTTTTATACCAAAATAAGGGAAGAAACACTACCCAATTCTCCAAGGCAAATATTAATTATTTTTCAATAATTTTTCAATAATTTCACCACTCTTAAATATAAGTTATCTCCAGAATTAAAATCCTGCATTAAAAAAAAAAACTTCACAGCCCAGGATATCATAAAATCTAGGAAGAAGAGTCCAAGTGTTGATCTCAAAAAAGCAAGTTTCTTTGCTGTACAGAATCCTGTGCTTTAATAAATCATGATGTTGTAACAGAAAAAAAAAGAAGCAAGTTTCTTGTCCAGTTTTCACAACTTATAAAAGTATTTTGGGACTTCCCAGGTGGTTCACTGATAAAGAATATTCCTGCCAGTGCAGGAGATGTAAGAGACATGGGTTTTGTCCCTGGTTCAGGAAGATCTCCTGGAAAAGGAAATGGCAACTCACTTCAGTATTCTTGCCTGAAAAATTCTATGGACAGAGGAGCTCGGCAGTCTATAGTCCATCAGTTCAGTTCAGTTCAGTCGCTCAGTCCTGTCCGACTCTTTGCAACCCCATGAATCGCAGCACGCCAGGCCTCCCTGTCCATCACCAACTCCCGGAGTTCACTCAGACTCACATCCATTGAGTCCGTGATGCCATCCAGCCATCTCATCCTCGGTCGTCCCCTTCTCCTCCTGCCCCCAATCCCTCCCAGCATCAGGGTCTTTTCCAATGAGTCAACTCTTCGCATGAGGTGCCCAAAGTACTGGAGCTTCAGTTTTAGCATCATTCCTTCCAAAGAAATCCCAGGGTTGATCTCCTTCTGAATAGACTGGTTGGATCTCCTTGCAGTCCAAGGGACTCTCAAGAGTCTTCTCCAACACCACAGTTCAAAAGCATCAATTCATCGGCGCTCAGCCTTCTTCACAGTCCAACTCTCACATCCATACATGACCACAGGAAAAACCATAGCCTTGACTACATGGACCTTAGTCGGCAAAGTAATGTCTCTGTTTTTGAATGTGCTATCTAGGTTGCTCATAACTTTTCTTCCACGGACTAAGCGTCTTTTAATTTCGGAATTCAAAATTGCTACCTAGTGTCACAGAAAATTATTTGGGGGAAAAACATAGTGCACCAAAGTGTGAAGGTTCTAGATGAACATGGTCATTGAGAGTGGGAAGAATGGAGGAGGGGATTATGCTACCGACCAATCAGGTTGTGTCACTAAGTGTTAGTCACTCAGTCGTGTCCAACTCTTTGGGACCCCATGGACTTTAGCCCACCAGGCTCCTCTGTCCATGGAATTCTCCAGGCAAGAATACTGGAGTAGGTTGCCGTCCCCTTCTCCAGGGGATCTTCCTGACCCAGGGACCAAACCTAGGCCTCCTGCATTGCAGACAGATTCTATAGTCCATAGAGTTGCAAAAGAGTCAGACATGACTTAGTGACTAAACAACAAAAGTATTTTTGATGCCATTAAAAGTCATTTACGAGGCTCCCATCTTTGTATTCCTTTCCTAGCAATGCTCTTTAGGCCACCACCAATTGCCTTGCATCCAGAAACTGACAAAGCTAGTCTAGAAGATGGATATAGTAAAATGTTTACTATCATTGTGGTTAGATGAAGTTAATTCAACATTGCACCAATATGAAAATTAAAGAAAATGCAATTTTAAAAAAAGCAGCTCTGAAAGTTGGTAACCACCCTAAAATATGTTAGCTCTCCCTAAAATTGTGTATAAACATTGACATAACTAAGCATCAGGTGGGGAAGAGAAAGAGTAGCTAGAGATTTAATCTGTCAAGTACTGTTTTTCAATGATTACCTTCTCCTTAATGGGCATATTTTGAATAATCTTTATAATTATTTGTGAGTTGAGAGAACAGATGCCACTGATCGTACAGAGCTTATTCCCAGTTTTTGGCTGTATTGAAAAGTAAAATGAAAAAAATTCAAACATAGCAAAGACACTTTATATGTAATCACCCACAGCATCCATTCCCTCTTAGCCACAGTTAAGCAGATCTCATGAGGCTGTTATCCATTCACGCTTGTAAAGGACAAGGAGTATAGCTTAAAGAATCAGAGGCATTTCTTGGAACCAGATGGTAGGAAATAAAACTGGGTCCCACAAGGAACTGGGACCCGCAAAGCACAGAGGCCCAAGGCAGCCACGCTTCTCCTCCCTGTTTTCCTGAGATCATGTGGTCATTCATCTCTCTGACCTCTGTATTCTTCTTCAATTCATCTCATCTCTCTGTGCCTTAGTTTCTTCATATATAAAATGAGAAAAATGGTAGTAAAAAAATAATCTACCTCAAGGGTTCGACTTCCTATGAATGACTTGATTCACAGAGGGTGCTTACTTACAAGAATACCTGTCACATGATGAACCACAATAAATGGCATACATTGTTTTTGTTTTCAATTATTCTTTTGATGGCACCCTACTCCAGTACTCTTGCCTGGAAAATCCCATGGATGGAGGAGCTTGGTAGGCTGCAGTCTATGGGGTAGCTAAGAGTCAGACACGACTGGGCGACTTTACTTTTACTTTTCACTTTCATGCACTGGAGAAGGAAATGGCAACCCACTCCAGTATTCTTGCTGGAGAATCTCAGGGAAAGGGAAACCTGGTGGGCTGCCCTCCATGGGGTTACACAGAGTCAGACATGACTGAGGCGACTTAGCAGCAACAGCAGCATTCTTTTTGCAGACCAACTTGCCTGCTTGCTCAGTGCTAATGACTGCTGAATAGCTGTACTCCAATGACAGCTCCCAGCTCCCCAGCTTTTTCTATTTTCCTTCTTCTCACAGTTAACTGACTGCAAGGGTGTGTTAGCTGTTCAGTCATTTCTGACTCTTTAAGACCTCATGGACTGTAGCCCGCCAGGTTTCTCTGTCCATGGGATTCTCCAAGCAAGAATACTGGAGTGGGTAGCCATTCCTTCTCCAGGGGATCTTCCTAACACAGGGATCAAACCCAAGTCTCCTGCATCACAGGCAGATTCTTTACCATCTGAGCCACCAGGGAAGCCCAACTGGCTGGTTCTTCCAAATCTGAAATTCTCAGGAGAGAGGGTCAAACGAGCACAGCTTGGGGCAAATGTGTACTTCTGGCCCCATCAGCTGTTACCTAACAAGAGATGCCAAGGTGCCCACTCACTCCTGAGTGAGTGACCTGGGCAAACTCCTAAAGAAAGGAAAGTGGAGCAAGGAGAAAACAGAGGACATGACTAATGGGGGTATCAAGTTTAAACATTTTGATCATCTGTCTTTATAGTTTAAAATTAGAACATACAGTTGAACATAAAGAAAACAAATTTTTAAGCTCTACTCAGAAAAAAATAGATTTGTAATATTTTGGTATATATGTTATACACATATTTATTTATACTTTTTACAAATATAAAACTTACTCTGCACTTCTCAGTCATATTTTTCCACTGAATAACTTACTGTGGATATTTTCCATGTTACTAATTGCTTCTCTACAACATTTTTCTTAATGGCAGGATAAAATTTGACTAAGTAAAAAAATATATAGTATAATACAAAAGTCTGTTGAACATTTTGATTATTTCAGTTTTATAACTTACAACTGCTGCTCTAATAAAGCTTCTTTGGCATAAATTATTGTATATATATATCATGTTCTTTACTTTAATTGTCAAATTTCCCCCACTCCCAATCAATGCCTCTAATAACAGTCAATCTGATCTCTTTTTCTATGTGTTTTTTTCTGTTTATTTTGGGAAGCATAATTAACCTACAACAATTGTGTTAGTTCCTTTTACACAACATAGTGATTTTATAATTCTATACACTGCAAAATGATCACCAGGATAAATCTCATTACCATTTGCACTCTTCATTTCAAGTTAAAAAAATAAATATACACCAGGTCATTTTATTTTCTATTTTTCTTTTTATTATATTATCTAGGGGTTTGTCTATTTTAGATGGGGAAACACTGGAAACAGTGGCTGACTTTATTTTGGGGGGCTCCAAAGTCACTGCAGATGGTGATTGCAGCCATGAAATTAAAAGACACTTACTCCTTGGAAGGAAAGTTATGATCAACCTAGATAGCATATTCAAAAGCAGAAACATTACTTTGTTTACTTTGTCAACAAAGGCCTGTCTAGTCAAGGCTATGGTTTTTCCAGTGGTCATGTATGGATGTGAGAGTTGGACTATAAAGAAAGCTCCGTGCAGAAGAATTGATGCTTTTGAACTGTGGTGTTGGAGAAGACTCTTGAGAGTCCCTTGGACTGCAAGGAGATCCAACTTGTCCATCCTAAAGGAAATCAGTCCTGGGTGTTCATTGGAAGGACTGATGTTGAAGCTGAAACTCCAATATTTTAGCCACATGATGTGAAGAGCTGACTCATTTGAAATGACCCTGATGTTGGGAAAGATTGAAGGCAGGAGGAGAGGGGACAACAGAGGATGAGATGGTTAGATGGCATCACTGACTCAGTGGACATGAGTTTGGGTAAACTCCAGGAGCTGGTGATGGACAGGGAGGCCTAGCGTGCTGTGATTCATGGGGTCGCAAAGAGTTGGACATGACTGAGTGACTGAACTGAACTGAACTATTTTCTTTTTTTTTTTTTTTCAGAGAAACATCTCTTGGATTTTTATCAGTCTATCAGTCATTATGATGCCTTCAATGAGGGCCAAGCTGAGAAAGTTAAAGATAAAATTTGAGAACATAGTAAGATTCAGGGTATGACGAGGTTGTCGGTTGAGTACGTATATTTTTAAATGAAAATTAGTGGGTTCTGTTCTTCTGGTTCCATCAAACTTTCTGAGACTGCAAATTTCCTTTATCAGAGGGAAAACTTCAAGGCTATGTCATTACCCATTTATAGAATGCAAACTTCCATATATGACCAATAAATCAATATTGTCAATAGTATTACTTGGATATTTATTTATTTATTCTATCTGTTTCATGCCTCAGGTACAAAGGAGAGGTATAATAGAGGTTCATACTACTATTATACCTCATCAGTTCTTGCTTTCTGACATTTTCTGCATTATCTATTTTAATAATATATTTAGAACTCATTATAAAATCAATGAGGGCCAAGCTGAGAAAGTTAAAGATAAAATTTGAGAACATAGTAAGATTCAGGGTATGACGAGGTTGTCGGTTGAGTACGTATATTTTTAAATGAAAATTAGTGGGTTCTGTTCTTCTGGTTCCATCAAACTTTCTGAGACTGCAAATTTCCTTTATCAGAGGGAAAACTTCAAGGCTATGTCATTACCCATTTATAGAATGCAAACTTCCATATATGACCAATAAATCAATATTGTCAATAGTATTACTTGGATATTTATTTATTTATTCTATCTGTTTCATGCCTCAGGTACAAAGGAGAGGTATAATAGAGGTTCATACTACTATTATACCTCATCAGTTCTTGCTTTCTGACATTTTCTGCATTATCTATTTTAATAATATATTTAGAACTCATTATAAATTCACTGCAGATTGAAAATTCAAATACTTACATTGACTTTATTTTTACTATTTATTATTGAAAAAAGTGAAAGTGTTAGTTCCTCAGTTGTGTCCGACTCCTTGTGACCACATGGACAGCAGCCCACCAGGCTCCTCTGTCCATGGAATTCTCTAGTTGAGAACTCCTTTCTCCAGGAGATCTTTCTGACCTAGGGATTGAACCTGGGTCTCCTGCATTACATGCAAATTCTTTACCATCTGAGTCACACAGGAAGCCCAAACTGTTTATTATTAGTTGCCCTCAATTCTTGTCAGTCATATAGCAATATTACCCACCCTATTTTTTCTGACTTGCCCAAGATACTGTTCAATATATACTAATCTGAAATAATTAGTTTCACCAAAAGAAAAACTTCCAAGCAAGTTCAATCCTGACTCTCAGGGGAACAGAGAAAGGAACAGGAGTTAAAGATATTATTTAACTCATGAGGGACCCAGACATAGTCATGACCAGTTCAAAAGAGGATGTGAAGGAAGAATAGACATTATGGTCAGAGATATTGACATGAATGTATAAATGGAGGCAAAGTAATGTTTTGGGGGGAGAGGGAGAGACCTAGAAAAATAGTTTGACTGTCCAAGTCAGGACAGAATTTGCATGCTTATAGACAAGAATTAATTTGCTTTGCTATTAGTTAGCTACAACTTAGAGTTGTAAAATAATGCAAAGAAAATGCAAGGCTGAATTAAACAATCCAGAAAGGTATGCTGTCTGGAGACAAGGCAGAGTTTTCTATTATAGCACATGTTTCCGTACAAGTTTTGTACTCTGTCACTTTTGATACTTTCTTTGTTTTCAATCTTTCCTTGATGTTTTATTTGCTTTCTATTTTATCCAGGTTATGTCTCTCCTTCTCCCCATTCTCAATATTTATAAGAAATTAACCTAGCACTTGCACATTTTTCAACTGTGCATGAAAATGTATTTTCTTCTAATTATTAACTTTAGATGGATTCCTTAAATGAAAAAGTGAAAACTTTCACTTCTTCTACCACTTTTTTTGGTATAATCCAGTGTTTGAGGTCTAGTTTCTTGCTTTCAAAGGGTCACTCTTACACCTAAAGAAACTAAAGACCTATATATAGAAAATTATAAAACACTGATGAAAGAAATAAAAGAAGACACTAATAGATAGAGAAATATACCATGTTCATGGATCGGAAGAATCAATATAGTGAAAATCAGTATACTACCCAAAGCAATCTACAGATTCAATGCAATTCCTATCAAGCTACCAGCAGCATTTTTCACAAAGCTAGAACAAATAATTTCACAATTTGTATGGAAATACAAAAAACCTCGAATAGCCAAAGTCATCTTGAGAAAGAAGAATGGAACTGGAGGAATCAACCTGCCTGACTTCAGGCTTTACTACAAAGCCACAGTCATCAAGACAGTATGGTACTGGCACAAAGACAGAAATATAGATCAATGGAACAAAGTAGAAAGCCCAGAGATAAATCCACACACCTATGGACACCTTATCTTCGACAAAGGAGGCAAAAATATACAGTGGATTAAAGACAATCTCTTTAACAAGTGGCGCTGGGAAAACTGGTCAATCACTTGTAAAAGAATGAAACTAGATCACTTTCTAACACCATACACAAAACTAAACTCAAAATGGATTAAAGATCTAAACGTAAGACAAGAAACTATAAAACTCCTAGAGGAGAACATAGGCAAAACACTCTCCGACATAAATCACAGCAGGATCCTCTATGATCCACCTCCCAGAATACTGGAAATAAAAGCAAAAATAAACAAATGGGATCTAATTAAAATTAAAAGCTTCTGCACAACAAAGGAAACTATAAGCAAGGTGAAAAGACAGCCTTCTGAATGGGAGAAAATAATAGCAAATGAAGCAACTGACAAACAACTAATCTCAAAAATATACAAGCAGCTTATGCAGCTCAACTCCAGAAAAATAAATGACCCAATCAAAAAATGGGCCAAAGAACTAAATAGACATTTCTCCAAAGAAGACATACGAATGGCTAACAAACACATGAAAAGATGCTCAACATCACTCATTATCAGAGAAATGCAAATCAAAACCACAATGAGGTACCATTTCACACCAGTCAGAATGGCTGCGATCCAAAAGTCAACAAGCAATAAATGCTGGAGAGGGTGTGGAGAAAAGGGAACCCTCTTACACTGTTGGTGGGAATGCAAATTAGTACAGCCACTATGGAGAACAGTGTGGAGATTCCTTAAAAAATTGCAAATAGAACTGCCTTATGATCCAGCGATCCCACTGCTGGGCATACACACCGAGGAAACCAGAATTGAAAGAGACACGTGTACCCCAATGTTCATCACAGCACTATTTATAATAGCCAGGACATGGAAGCAACCTAGATGTCCATCAGCAGATGAATGGATAAGCAAGGTGTGGTACATATACACAATGGAGTATTACTCAGCCATTAAAAAGAATACATTTGAATCAGTTCTAATGAGGTGGATGAAGCTGGAGCTGATTATACAGAATGAAGTAACCCAGAAAGAAAAACACCAATACAGTATACTTACACATGTATATGGAATTTAGAAAGATGGTAATGATAAACCTGTACGCGAGACAGCAAAAGAGACACAGATGTATAGAACAGCCTTTTGGACTCTGTGGGAGAGAGAGAGGGAGGGATGATTTGGGAAAATGGCAGTGCAACATGTATGATATCATAAGTGAAATGAATCACCGGTCTAGGTTCAATGCAGGATGTAGGAAGCTTGGGACTGAGGCACGGGGATAGTCCAGAGAGATGGTGTGGGGTGAGACAGGGGAGGTGGGGGTCGGGATTGGGAGTTCATGTACACTCGTGGCTGATTCATGTCAATGTATAGCAAAACGAATACAGTATTGTAAAGCAAAACAAATTGAAAAATAAAAATTAATTAAAAAAAAAAAGTCTTCTGTTGCTCCCAAATTCCCAATTTATCCCTCCCCTGAACATTTCCCCTTTGGGAATCATAAGTTAGTTTTCTACATTTGGGAGTAACATAAATATACTACTGCATATAAAATAGATAAACAACAAGGATCTCCTGTATAGCACAGGGAACTATACTGAATATTTTGTAATAAGCAATATGAGAAAAGAATCTGAAAAACTAATGTGTATATATATGTATGAATCACTTTATTGTACACTTGGAACTATTACAACATTGTAAATCAATTGTACTTCAATAAAAAATTTTAAAGTCCTCTAAAATATAATGTGGTTATTTTATATGTCATTTCTGGTTCTAAATGCCCAAACTGTAAATGTGCATGTATTATTAGATCCCTCTATTGTACTTACAGGAATTTTTCTTAAAGAGATAACCCCATAAGTGGACCAAAATGAATGTACAAGTATGGCCACTGTAGCATGGTGGCACATTTTTTAATAGATAAAAACTGCAAATGATAAAAATTTTTATTAAACTGTGGTACTATTTATACAAGAAAATGTGATAAATCCATTTAAATATAAAGAAGTTGTTCTTTGACATGGGAGGATATTTATAGCATATTGCATATATTTTTCAAATAAAAAATGAGATTACAAAGAGTAATGTAAGTACAGTATGATCTTATTTAGATCATATTAAATAAGTGTGTGTTGTATGTGTGTGCATGCCCACATGCTTATAAGAATAGGGAGACAGAAAGATAGAGATATATAAAGATTTAGAAGAACCTTCACCAAAATATTAACAGAGTGTTATACATCAACTAAAAGATGAGACTTCTGATGATTTTCACTTTTCTTATTTTATTTTATTTATTATTTAAAGTTATTTTTCACTGAGGGAAATAAAAGAAGCAGAAGAGGTGTTAATAAAAGAGAACCAGGAGAAATGGCTGAAAAACCTGGAGAAAATGATATTATGGCAATTAATCAGGAAGAGAAAATTAATGAAGATGTGGTTGGGCCATGGTTGAATAGATGACTTATTTTATTGGCAGTCGTAGTGCTCATTACTTCTAGTTTTATGTATCAACTAATAAAACCCTGGTGCTTCCCAGGTGGCACAGTGGTAAAGAATCTGCCTGCCAATGCAGGAGATATGGATTCAATACCCAAGTTGGGAAGATACCCTGGAGGAGGAAATGGCAACTCACTCTAGAATTCCTGTCTGGGAAATCCATGGACAGAGGAGCCTCTTAGACTACAATCTATAGGATCGCAAAGAGTTGTACATGACTGAGCATGGACAATAAGACTCTATTTGTCTGACAACCTCAAGTTCAAATCCTACCTCTTCCTTGCAGAGCTGACTGACCATGCAACTCACTTATAAGAGTTTTCCTCTTTGAAAGTAAGACAAAAATATTCTGTTTCATTAAAATTCAGTAATTGTGTACCTCCTTAAACTGCCTCCATGAGTGTTTTCATCTGTCACTTAAACAGTATATCATTAAGCTACCACTTCTGGAGAGCTCTACTATTGCCAGGAACATTCTCAGTGCTTTATAGAGACTTTTCATTCTTATCATGATCGTATGAGGTCAGATTTATTATCCCATTTTTATACAGTAGACTCAGAAAATCTTGTTGAGGTCACAGTGGCAGAGCTGGATTTCAAACTCATTGTTTCCAAATCTGATGTTTTTAACAGCTATACAGTATTGTATTTGAATGGATCAGTTGTTTTCCTCAATTAGAAACAATAATCTCCTTGAAAATATATCTCTACAATGTTCCTAATTCCAAACCAAGTGATAGACATTTTTTACTTATTATAATATAGTTATTTTTGAAAGGAAAGTTTTTTTCTAAAAAACTCTTTTTATAAATGATATGTCAAAGATTTTATGACACTGCATATGATATGGTAATGCATGAGGGAAAATAGCTCAATTATTAGTGAGCTACATTTAAACATTTGTAAAAGTTAACTGTTCATTATATTTATATCAATAATGCCAATTCATTGGCATGTTTAAATAACTCAAGCTTTTCATAAAAGAATCTCTTTCACTTTCTATGTCACAACAAGGACTCAGGCTTAATCAATCTGATTTATGCTGATATTTAATATCAGATCTTGCTTAAACCAACAGTGATTATCCTTTATAGCATTAAATATAAAAGCAAGATGCCTTAGAATTAGCCTGATAATTTTAGTTTCTGCTGTGGCCTTGGATAACATTTAATTGTTAGTTCTACATAAAATCTTATTTCAATGTATAGTATAGAAATACTTATTGCAGTTCAAAGAAAATATGGACCTTGGCTCTGCCTTAGCCAATATTTATTCCCCCAGCTAAACAAATTTTAGTATTTACCTGAGCAGGAGTCAAGATCTATTTACTGTAAGTCTAGACATCTCACGTAATCCCACACCAGATGGACAAACATTACCCAGTGCCTAACAACACATTAGTGCTTCCCAGGTGGTGTTAGTGGTAAAGAATCTGCCTGCCAACTCAGGTTTAATCCTTGGATCAGGAAGATCCCCTGAAGTAGAAAATGGCAACCTGCTCCAATATTCTTGACTGGAAAATTTCATGGATAGAAGGGCCTGGCTGGCTACAGTTCATGGTGCTGTGACGAGTCGGATATGACTGAGCAACTGAACACCCTGCCTAAAGTATGTGCTGTGCCAAGTGTGGGGCTTCCCCAGTGGCTCAACGGTAAAGAATCCACCTGCATTACAGGAGCCACAGGAGATGTGGGTTCAGTTCCTGGGTTGGGAAGATCCCCTGGAGAAGGAAATGGCAACCCACTCTTGCCTGGAGAATCCCATAGACGGAGGAGCCTGGTAGGCTACCTAAACACCCTACCTAAAAAAAACACAATAATTCAATCAAAATTGTTAAAATGCTTTCCACTTTAAAAATCCTAACGATGGGTCAAAATGAATGTGTTCCTCCTCTCTGGGTCTCTCTCTCTTTGTCAAACAAAATCACAACACATTAAACACAGAAAACACAAACACATCAAGCTAGGAAGGTATAAAAAGCGCATTAAATCGAATGTTTAAAGTGTTTCTCTACCGCACATTTCTTTTTGTTCAGATTTCAGCTTGATCTCTGACCAAAGAAACAAGAATGTTTCTTTGCAGGGCAGCAGTGTAATACTTTGCTTCCTGACAGTGAACAAATTTTTACGTTTAGAAGAATCATTGTTCTGACAACACTCCTAATATGTGGGGAGAAGAGAGCAGGAGCCCAGGACTGAGTCTCTGGGGCTGGGGAAGCAGAGGGCGGCTGCCTTCATGCAGGAAGCAAGGTTGCAGTATCTTGCTTCAGGCAGTGTTTTTTTGGATATAAGAGAACACCAAGTCCTTATCCCTGGAAAACCATATTTCCAGCAAATAGTCTGCAGCTCTTCTACCAGTGTTTATCATATGCATATTCTAGTATTCAGTGCTTAAGGGGAAAAAGCAATACCATAGAGAAAGTTAGTTGTGCCCTGTTCTCATGTGTGAGCATGCAGCAAAGCAAACAGATGAGTTTGGATAAATGAAAATCAATACACTCGAAAAGGCCTCTTTCATTCAATTGATTCAAGCACACTGGGTAATAGCACAGCAGAATGTGAAATGGTGTTAACGTGGCCCTGGCATAAATCCCATTTACAGGAAATACAGTAACTAAAGTGAATAAAGGCATGAGGGGATTTAATGAACCATAATGAACTCTTTACCTGGACCTTTATAAATGCTTTTAATATGGTCTTATCACCATATCGTTTGAACCTTCAATGAGGCACGATAACCCTTTATGGTATGTATGCTATTTTTCAAAATCTAGGAAGACAGAATAACAAACTGCTATTCTCTTTAAAGTTAAGAAACACTGACTGCTAAAGCTGGAAGGATCTTATTTATAGAAATCAAAATGTAAGTCACCAGAGGCATCATTTATCGCTCAGGGTCATACAGCAACTTGGTGGCCAACAATTCACCAGAAGTTGGGCAATACCCAGTGCAGTGCACTTTTTCTCTCCAAGTGAGCTGAGAGATGATAGCATTGTCAGTGTGCAGACAGTTGCCGACACCAGGGGAGGTTGTGAATAGGAAACAAGGCTACGAGAGAGCCCAACTGGCTGGTTCCTAGATCAGGTTCTCAGCACAGCTAAAACTTTTTGGAATTCTGATAAAGAAAAAAAAAAACTTTTTTGACCTCATAAGTCTATTTATAGGAATCCATCTTGCAAAACAGTCCCCCATATATACAGACATTGATTTAAATGAGGGTGCTCATTTGGTATTGTTTATAATAGCAAAACGTATAACACAAAAGACCATCCAAAGGGTCGGGGCAGGTAAGTGATTCCAGGATGTCCATACAGTTATGAAGCTGCTAACAAACATATCAAGGGTGATTTATATGTATAGTCATGGGAAGATGTCCAGGATGCACTTTCAGGTATAAACAGCCAGGTATAGTCATAAAGTAACATAATACACAGAATGGTGCTACTCATACTGAAAAATAAAAACCATTATACATGTTCCTGATACGTATCTCACTCTACTCTCATCTTCTGACTACGTCATACTTCTGAATATGGAGCGAGGAGGGTTTTGAGGAGCAGAGAAATGGAGCATGTTCTTATAAGACTGGGGGAACATATTTTAGTAACTCTGTTATTTTTGTTGAAATGATACTTCATTATTATGTAACATAGTGTCTATGAGTATGGTCTTTGGAGTCAGAAAAAACAGAATTTTGAATTCTAACTCTGTTTCTCAGTAATGATGTGATCCTGGGAACAATTCTTTAGCCCCTGACTCTCAGTTTCCTTTTCTATAATATGATAGTGATGATAACCTTCTCGAAGTTTGGGTGTAGGAACTAAATGAATTATTCTATGTCAAACACCAGGCACAGTACTTGACAAATAACCCTCAACAAATGGTAACTTCTATAACTGTGGTTATGTTTGCTGTTGTTGTTTCTCAGTGGCTAAGTCATGTCTAACTCTTTTGCAGCCCCTTGGACTGTAGCGCACTAGGCTCTTCTGTTCGTGGGATTTTCCAGGCAAGTATTTTCCAATACTGCAGTGGGTTGCCATTGCCTTCTCCAGGGGATCTTTCTGACCCAGAGATCAAACCTGCGTCTCCTGTGCAAAAGGTATTTCCTGCACCAAGTTTCCCTCTGTTATTATTTGATATATGCTTTAAAAATAAAACAACATTATTTATTAACTGCTATACAATCTACTCTTTTAATTTATAATATTCTGTAGACTTTTCCCCAAGTCTATATAATAAGCTACAGATAATCATTTTAACAGCATAACTACATTCCATTGGAAAATTGCATGCAGTATAATTTATTTAATCAGTCCCTTATTGGTGCACATTAGAGCTGAATTCAGTTCTTCCCTATCATAGATTTGACCACAATGAACATTCTTGTGGGAACATTTTCTCACACTTGTGCATGTATCTGAAGGAGAGGAATTACAATGGCTGGAAATGCTTGGGTGAGATGGTATTTCTGTTAAAAAAAAACAATGTGAACTAGAATTGAGAGAAAGAAAAGTTCCTAAGGGAACAATGAAAAGTTCCTATTCAGTCTAGATCATGGAGTTTGGTATTTCTTTAACAGGGAGTCGCTGAAGGTTTCTGAACCAGGCAATACCATGATCAGAGTCAGGTTTTAGGAATGTTGATCTCTAGGTTGTGGGGAGACTGGATCCAAGGAGAGAGAGAGGAAAGGAGTGGGTGCCCGTTAGGACACCAAAGAAATAGAACAAGAGTGAGTTAACGAGAGCTCAACGGGGCTGATGATGGTGGAATGGAAGGTGACAGGTTTCAGTACCATGAAGTGCACAAGCAATGGAGGGTTTTGTGTCATACTGTTGGTCTCTGGCAGGAGGGAAGAGCCATTCTGCAGTTGCTGTCTCTCCACCAGCGCAGGAGCCCAGGGCGCGGGCGGGGAGGTTGCTCCCTAGAACTGCTAACAGTGGCACCTCTGGGGGTGAAATCTCAAATGGATTCCATATTGCCCTTTATGTTTATCTGCAATTGAAATTTTCTAAGTGAATGTATATTATCTTTATTTGGAAAGTAGTTACATATACTTATTCTATAAACATTTAAAAAATAGAGATAAACATAAAATAAAAACTAAAAGGATCTTCTCCCTCCCACTTTCTCACCAGCATCTTCCAGTGAATCACACTTAAAGAGTCTGCTGTGTTAATTTCTGGACACTTATCTTATATATTTTTATATATGTAAATACATATATATTATTTTTACAAACATGGGATCCTTCTAAATAGTCACTGTTTGCTATCTGTTTATTTGAGTGCTTTCTTTTCAGTGGCTGCAGTGTATTCCATGGCATGGGCTTGGGTGACTGGGAGAAAGGTAATATTCTCAACAGAGGCAAAGCAATGGAAAAAATAAGGAATAATGGAGGGAAAATGAGCAATTAGTGGTTGATATGAGGTTGAATATCCAAGTGGGTAGCTGAAAGATGAAGGTATGAAAAAAGCCTTTAAAAAAAGGAGAGAGACAGTTTTAAGAGACAGGTCACATAATGGGTCCTTGAAGGCAAAGAGAGAATTCCAGTTATGAAGATAAGCTTGTAAATCAAGCTTCATGATGTGCTCAGCAGAGTGCTGACCTCTGACCCCAGAGATCAGTACTTCTGAGTTAGAAGACCTGGCCTGGAACTTTCTGCTGTTCCCAAATGTATATAGCCCTGAAGTTCTATGAACTTCCTCAAGTTGGTCAAATTGCAGAATGTCCATGAAATTCATATTATTATTATTATTAATTCATATTATTAACATGGAGTTCCTTTACCCTCTGTGGAATAATGTCCTACAACTTACTGTTTCAGCACAGCAGAAGACCACTACAGATTGTCTCTCTAAACTAGCATGCATGAAGACCCCTTCCCAATTAGTCTCAGCCAAATGTTCCGATCTTATCTCCAGACACTTTGCCCCATAAACCTTGCTTATAACTCCTAAACACATAGTAAACAATCATCGCAGTTTTTACAGGACTGAGCAGGTCCTGAGACATGGGGCTTCTGTTTTGAAATAGATACAGTCTTGGGCAAACTGCATCTGTTTGCCTGGGACTAAGGCAAACTGTGTGACTTTCCTGGTGGCTCAGATGGTAAAGTGTCTGCCTACAATGCAGGAGACCTGGGTTCGATCCCTGGGTTGGGAAGATCCCCTGGAGAAGGAAATGGCAACCCACTCCAGCATTCTTGCCTGGAAAATCCCGTAGACAGAGGAGCCTGGTAGGCTACAGTCCACAGGGTCGCAAAGAGTCAAACACGACTGAGCATCTTCACTTTCCAGCAAATGGGGACAAGTTGACCACCCTACCAAATGCAACTGGCCCTCTATGTCTTCTGTGCACTCACAGATGCTGTGTCCTTTGTCTGGACTGCTCTTTGAGTTCTTCTCTACCAAATGAATATCTATTAATTCTCCAAGATCCATCCTAATCCTTCTTGGGTTTCCTTTTGCTCAGCTTTCCTAGGTGAACTTATTTGATCCTTTTCATATCTTTGTTGGTTATCTCCATCTCTTTGTGTCACTAACATACCTTGATTTTCTTTTGGGGGCTTTACATGGTTTGGATGTATATGACTCCACTCATCCTCAGGGGTGGGTGGGTCCTGGTTGGCTTAAGCCAATCCAAGAATTCCATCCTCAGGCACAGCAACTGTTCAAACAAAGGCAAAGGAGAGAGTAAGAATTCTGAAGCATACAGAGAATTACTAGGAGCTTCCTCTTGTTACACTTGGATGAAGTAGGAAGAAGTTGTAAAGACTAAAACTGCTGATGGTATATTGTAGCCTCAAGAATGGTGCCAAAAGTTGATGTGGGGCCACCACGAAGCCTGAATGATATCTTGTATTAGTTTGCTAGGGTTGCCATAACAAAAGAGGTTTAAGCAATGGAAGTTTCTTTTATCACAATATGGAAGCTAGAAACACGAGATCAAGTGGGAGCAGAGTTTATTTCTTCTGAGACCTCTCTGACTTGTAAGTGGCTGTCTTCTCCTGTGTCTTCATATGGTCGTCTCTTCATATATGTCTGTGTCCTAATCTGCTCTTCTGAAAAGGACATCAGTGAGAATAAACAGGATTCACTCAGATGACCTTACTTTAACTTAACCCCCTCTTTAAAAACCATGTCTCCAAAAACAGTCACATTCTAGGTACTAGGAGTTAGGATTTCAGCATATGAATTTGCGGGAGACATAATTTAGCCCATAACATACCAGCATCATGGAAAGAAGAGCAGAAAAATAAAGAGAAGCCAGAGCCTTTGTCACACTTTGAGCTGCTGAGTCCATTCTCATCTTGGATAGAAATATCTGTTTTAGTTATATAAGCTGATAGATTTGCTCTTTTGGATACCCTGAGTTTCAGTTTTACTTTGTGTCATTCACATTGAAGTATGCCTGTGTGATACAGCTTTGTCACATTTTTGGTTATATGGCACTTTTCACTTAGTATTATAACTTATTCAAAGGTCAACCTACTGTACTTAGTTGTGTGTAAACTTTTTCAAGCAAGGGCTATATTATTCACATCTCTTATCTCCAGCCCCATAGCAGGTACATGGTAATATCTATCAAATGAATAAACACAGATCAGCATTTTGAGCAGGAAGCCTGGAAGAGCAAGACTAAGAAATGCTCCTCTCAACTTTCATTTTATTCGTTTTATTAACTTTTTTGATTAGTGTTTTCTGGGCCATAACGTTAAAATGGCTGCAATTAAATCACTGAGCTTTGATCCCAGCATTATAAAACCATTGCTGGGCCCTGGAGACAAAGTACCTGGGAAAGGAGCAATCAGAAGCGCAGGACAACTAAGATGGTAGAAGATGCAGAAATAGCAAAAATGATTGATACTGTGTTTGCAGAAATAAAAAATGTGCCTTCACTACATTTTGCATAATAAAAAAAGGAGAGAAGAGAAACTTACAATTATCCTCTTTGAATTGTCAAATATATGTGTAATTTTAGATGCCAAAGTTTAGAACAATGATGGATAATATGCTAATAGAAATCACATAAAGGTATTCAATAAAAACACAGAAGTACACATGAAAAATATGTTAAAGTGCGTTTTTATAAAAAGCTCTTTTTTCATCAGAGCATAATCTCAGGGAAATACTTGTATTTCCCAGGGAAAAGGTAGCATCCTCAGGATTGTGGTTTTTCATTCCAAAGCCAGATAAAAGAATAGTTTTACTTTTCTCCCTCTCAACTTTCTAGCCCTATGGTTAAAGATTAATTCCTAAATGGCGTTTCACCATCATTTATTGTGTTAAAATGTCGTGAACTGTTCTTGTTTAGTGTATAAGTTCTCTGAACAATTACTTCCTGTACTTTTCCACTGAAGGTAAGTTTGGCTTCAATCCATGCAACTCTTTTCCTACCTATTACAAGGAGCTATTACCACCATCCCAAACCATTAACTCTTTTTTTAAAGTCAGTTCATCTGTTATGAGGCTGAACTAAATGTATAACTTTTGACAGTCACCTATGCTGAGTCCAGTTACTCCTTTATTCTTTGTTTCCAGGAGCCTGGGAAGAAAAAAAGCCCACAGACCTTTCTTGTAATGCCTTCTGTTCTCTAGCATGCCTCATGAGATTGTCTTCCTGGGCTATCCTCCTCTTTTGGCTTGGGGAAGAGGTAGCTGAATGCATGTTCATGGGAGTGTACTTGGGGGACAGAGGGAGGCCTGGGAAGAAGGTGAAATCTTTCTCAGGAAAGGGATGCGTGTGAGGCAGTTTTGACCATCTGTTCCTGAGAAAGGACACCCAATGGGCAGGACAAGAAGGGTGTCCCTGGATCAGTGCAAGAGTCACATGGACACATTTGCATGATAACAACTCATGGTAATTTAATCTTATTTTTTCTTTTATGTTTCTTATGGATTATTTCTTTAGAACTCTGCATCATGGTAAAGTACTTTAAATTCCCTACAGAGAAGATACCATCAAAAGTTTTATTATTAAGTCAGTTTTGAGGTTTAAAACATATTTGCTAGCAATTGTTAAACAATGTATTTTTTCCCTTTGACACTGCATATTTTTCTTGATGATATGATTCTGCTGAATCAACATGATACATGATATTTTAAATTATATATTAATCAAATTTAACATTCTATTTACAGCCTCTTCCCTTTCCTTCATCAAAGGATCTTCCATCAAGACCTTTCTTCCCTTATCCAACCAACTTATACTTGCTTATTAGATTAATTCTCTCAAAGTATAACACCAGTTTTGTAACCTCTCTATCCCTAGAAATTATGTATATGTATGTGTGTGTATATATATGTATATAAAATGGAAATAACACATAAATGTTATAGAAAACAACAGTTACTAAAAATTGAAGACAGATATTCATCATATTTCTACACCAGGATATCACTTCATACATTTAACATGCATCATTAGCACAACTCACAAACACTTTCTGATTTGTTTATAATGATCTTCAATTAGATAAGCTATTATTCTTGGCAATCTCCTACTTTAAAAAAAGCAGCATTCCCTAATGAGAAAGCTGAGCTAATTACAAGCATGTCAGAACCCATGTCTAGAATTTCTCATCAACTCTTATTCTAAAAATATCATATATTTTTGAGACAAAATAAATAGTGCCATCTATAAGCTTCAGCCCTGGGATTTCTTTGGAACAAATGATGCTAAAGCTGAAACTCCAGTACTTTGGCCACCTCATGCGAAGAGTTGACTCATTGGAAAAGACTCTGATGCTGGGAGGGATTGGGAGGAGGAGAAGGGGATGACAGAGGATGAGATGGCTGGATGGCATCACTGACTCGATGGACGTGATTCTGAATGTACTCTGGGAGTTGGTGATGGACAGGGAGGCCTGGTGTGCTGCGATTCATGGGGTCGCAAAGAGTAGGACACGACTGAGCGACTGAACTGAACTGATAAGCTTATTTAGTTTTTGGCAGAAATTCTTATTTCAAAAGCATCCCAAATCATAATTGTATTGAGGGTTTTATTTGTCACTTTAATTATATAAATTCAGGTCAATAAATATATAGTGTGTAAGACAACATTATTTTGCTTTTAACAACCCCTCTTGTTATGGTTATGTACTTCTATAAAACCTTTTATTAGATATCATGATCTTAAAAAATTTTCCACTTAACTTTATGTTTATCTATTCATATTCAAAATGACTACACATATCATAATATTTTGAGACTTCTAAGACCAGGTGGGAATGACTAACAGGTTTTGGGCAGAAAAGCAAATCAAGAATTTAATGAATTATTTTATGAAGTGGGAGTCTGTTGCCCTTTTAATCTCTCATCTCATTCTGAATATATATTAATAATTTTCCTAATTAATTATTTTCATGTACTCTTCTGCCCCCCATCCCTGCCCCAGTAGTGATCTAGATAGTTTATTCATTCATAAGTATATTGATCCATAAGTATACAGTTACCTGTTACATGTGAAAAACGCAATATGTGAAAGTGCTTTCCGCTTTATTTTGTAGCAGGATCTTCTCAATGTGAATTTTTGGATAGGAAAATAATATAGTGTGCTCATTGGGAAGACTATCTTAGTAACCAGATACAGAATGGGTTTCTAAAGCAAGGAACTGGAAAAGAGAGACTAAACAAAAATAAGAGTGAAGAGAACATTAAAATAATCCAGAAGGAGGAAATTATACTGTAACAATAATGATAAAGTTAATTTGCTGAGTATTTATCATGTGCTAGGTCCCCTAACACTTTATATGAATTTACTAGTTTAATATTCTCAACCACCTTATGAGGTATCTCCCATTTCATAGAGAAGGAAACTGAGGCAAAGCAAGGTTAAGTAACTTGACTACAGTCACATAGAGGGTAAATGGCAGAGTCAAATCCCAACACAGAGGGTTGGACACCAGAGTCTGCACTAAAGAAATATTCTGTTTTCACAAACAGAGGATTCATAGAGAGTCTTTCTATTAGCTGCTGTATATAAACATATCATTTTAATTGTGAACAAAGATTACACTCTTCACAGGAGGGAGAGAGTGGAGCCGAGATTTCCTATAAGATCACTTTCCCACAGAGATTTTTCTGGGGCATAACGCATTTAGTTGGTTATGAGCTTGAGCTCATCTTTCCAATTCAGAGTATGAAAACTCCCAGTATCCACACAAATGAAAAGATCAATTTATCTGATTTTCTCTAAAATGAAGTCAGTTATTCTATCTTACTGTTCTCTCAACATAGAGGAAAGGCACAGAGACACTTTTACTCTTTATGTTAAACAATTTATTTAAGCCCCAAGATATTCATCCAAGTTAAATAGAGACACAAACTATACGACAACATCATTCAAATCCTGCCGCCAGATAATCCAACAAGCTCTAGTGGAGGGTGGATGAACGAGTGGCAGGGAGTGTGATCAGTCATCCCAACCTGGTCCTGAAGACATCTGATCAGAGTGAAAAATTCCATTAAGTTATTTTATTAGGTTGAAGCCATATCTGAGTGGTCATTTCAGAGACAGGCTCAGCTCAGCCGGTACAACCCCAGCAAACAGATAAGCCAGAAATACTCACTAATAATGGCACCATTATCTTGCCCATAAATAAATCCATGCATCTATGGCTACCTTGTTTTTGACAAAGGAGGCAAGAATATACAATGAGGCAAAGACAGTCTCTTCAATAAATGGACCTGGGAAAGCTGGACAGCTACATGTAAAAGAATGAAATAAGAACACTTCCTACACTTCCTAACACCATTCATAAAGATAAACTCAAAATGGATTAAAGACCTAAATGTAAAACCAGAAACTAAAACTCTTAGAGGAAAACAGGCAGAACACTTGACGACATAAATCAAAGCAAGATCCTCTATGACCCACCTCCCAGAGTAAGGAAATAAAAACAGGAGTAAACAGGTGGGACCTGATTAAACTCAAAAGCTTTTGCACAGCAAAGAAAACTTGAAGCAAGATGAAAAGACAACCCTCAGAATGGGAGAAAATAATAGTAAATGAAACAGCTGACAAAGGATTAATTTCCAAAATATACAAGCAGCTCATACAGCTTAATGCCAGAAAAACAAATAACCCAATCTAAAAGTGGGAAAAAGACCTAAACAGACATTTCTCCAAAGGAGACATACAGATGGCTAATAAACACATGAAAAGCTGCTCAACATCACTCATTATTAGAGAAATTCAAATCAGAACTACAAAGAGATATCACCTCACACCGGCCATCATCAAAAAGTCTACAAACAATAAATGATGGAGAGGGTGTGGAGAAAAGGGAATGCTCTTGCATTGTTGATGTGAATGTAAATTGATACAGCCACTATGGAAGATGGTATGGAGATTCCTTAAAAAACTAGGAATAAAACCACCATATGACCCAGCAATCCCACTCCTAGGCATATACCCTGAGGAAACAAAACTGAAAAAGATACATGTATCCCATTATTCATTGCAGCACTATTTACAATAGAACATGGAAGCAACCTAGATGTCCATAGACAGATGAATGGGTAAAGAATTTGTCGTACATATACACAATGGAATATTACTCAGCCATAAAAAGGAACACATTTGAATCTATTCTGATGAGGTGGATGAACCTAGAACCTATTATACAGAGTGAAGTGAGTCAGAAAGAGAAAGATAAATACCATATTCTAACACAAGCCAGGCTTCAGCAATACATGAACCGTGAACTTCCTGATGTTCAAGCTGGTTTTAGAAAAGGCAGAGGAACCAGAGATCAAATTGCCAACATCCGCTGGATCATGGAAAAAGGAAGAGAGTTCTGGAAAAACATCTATTTCTGCTTTCTTGACTATGCCAAAGCCTTTGACTGTGTGGATCACAATAAATTGTGGAAAATTCTGAAAGAGATGGGAATACCAGACCACCTGACCTGCCTCTTGAGAAATCTGTATGCAGGTCAGGAAACAACAGTTAGAACTGGACATGGAACAACAGACTGGTTCCAAATAGGAAAAGGAGTACGTCAAGGCTGTATATTGTCACCCTGCTTATTTAACTTATATGCAGAGTACATCATGAGAAATGCTGGACTGGAAGAAACACAAGCTGGAATCAAGATTGCTGGGAGAAATATCAATAATCTCAGATATGCAGATGACACCACCCTTATGGCAGAAAGTGAGGAGGAGCTAAAAAGCCTCTTGTTGAAAGTGAAACAACAGACTGGTTCCAAATAGGAAAAGGAGTACGTCAAGGCTGTATATTGTCACCCTGCTTATTTAACTTATATGCAGAGTACATCATGAGAAATGCTGGACTGGAAGAAACACAAGCTGGAATCAAGATTGCCTGGAGAAATGTCAATCACCTCAGATATGTAGATGACACCACCCTTATGGCAGAAAGTGAAGAGGGACTAAAAAGTCTCTTGATGAAAGTGAAAGAGGAGAGTGAAAAAGTTGGCTTCAAGCTCAACATTCAGAAAACGAAGATCATGGCATCTGGTCCCATCACTTCATGGGAAATAGATGGGGAAACAGTGGAAACAGTGTCAGACTTTATTTTGGGGGGCTCCAAAATCACTGCAGATGGTGACAGCAGCCATGAAATTAAAAGACTCTTACTCCTTGGAGGAAAAGTTATGACCAACCTAGATAGCATATTCAAAAGCAGGGACATTACTTTCCTGACTAAGTTCTGTCTAGTCAAGGCTATGGTTTTTCCAGTAGTCATGTATGGATGTGAGAATTGGACTGTGAAGAAGGCTGAGCACCGAGGAATTGATGCTTTTGAACTGTGGTGTTGGAGACGACTCTTGAGAGTCCCTTGGACTGCAAGGAGATCCAACCAGTCCATTCTGAAGGAGATCAGCCCTGGGATTTCTTTGGAAGGAATGATGCTAAAGCTGAAGCTCCAGTACTTTGGCCACGTCATGCAAAGAGTTGACTCACTGGAAAAGACTCTGATGCTGGGAGGGATTGGGGGCAGGAGGAGAAGGAGATGACAGAGGATGAGATGGCTGGATGGCATCTCATCCAGCCATTGATGGACGTGAGTCTGAGTGAACTCCAGGAGTTGGTGATGGACAGGGAGGCCTGGCATGCTGCGATTCATGAGGTTGCAAAGAGTAGGACATGACTGAGCTACTGAACTGAACCCATATATACAGAATCTAGAAGAATGGTACTGAAGAACTTATTTACAGGGCAGCAATGAGAAACAGACACAGAGAATAGACTTATGGAAATGGGGAGAGGGGAGGAGAATATGACATGTATGGAAAGGGTAACATGGAAACTTACATTACCATATATAAGATAGATAGCCAATGGGAATTTGCTGTATGGCTCAGGAAACTCAAACAGGGGCTCTGTATCAACCTAGAGGGGTGGGATGGGGAAGGAGATGGGAGGGAGGCTCAAAAGGGAGGGGGTATATGTATACCTATGGCTGATTCATGTTGAGGTTTGACATAAAACAACAAAATTCTGTAAAGCAAATATGTTTCAATTAAAAAAAAGAAAAAGAAAATAATGACGGCACACCTGCCCCAGGCTAACTGTAGCCCTAAATGTCTGTCCTCAACTTCTTCCCTACTCATGAGCCCAGAAGTCTCATGGCCCATCCTGCCACTGGAGGTGCTGTTCTTGCCAGTCTGGCCTAGAGGCTTCTCAGCCCTGGCTACCTTTCCTTGTCTTAAGGCATCTGGGGTGTGATAGAAAAATAAACTCCATGTGATATGTGAACACTGGCCATTTCATTACTCTTACTCATGTGTCACCTTGACAAGTCACATGGTCTTGCTGAATGTTAGTCTGGGCAGCTAAGAAATGCTCAGCTGCTCAGTCCTTTCTGACTTTGCAACCCCACAAACTATAGCCCCCCAGCTCCTTGTCCATGGGATTTTCCAGGCAAGAATACTGGAGTAGGTTGCCATTTTCGACGCCAGGTAATCTTCCCTGACCCAGGGATCCAACCCATGTTTCTCATCTCTCTTGCATTGGCAGGCAGTTTCTTTAGCACTAGTGCTACCCGAGAAGCTAAGAAATGGTTATCTCCAAATCACAGGGCACTAACAAAATGTCTTTTTCCTTTTCTCTTAAAATAGCTTAAGTTGTTTCTACCTATTTTGTGACCCTTGTTTGATTTGTATACTTTTCTAAGATATGGCTGCTGCAAAGCTGCGAAGTCACTTCAGTCGTGTCTGACTCTGTGCGACCCCAGAGATGGCAGCCCACCAGGCTCCCCCATCCCTGGGATTCTCCAGGCAAGAACACTGGAGTGGGTTGCCATTTCCTTCTCCAATGCATGAAAGTGAACAGTGAGAGTTAAGTCGCTCAGTCGTGTCTGACTGTTAGCGACCCCATGGACTGCAGCCTACCAGGCTCCTCCGCCCATGGGATTTTCCAGGCAAGAGTACTGGAGTGGGGTGCCATTGCCTTTTCTGAAGATATGGCTAACCAGTTCTTTAAAGTGTCTTGCAAACTGTAAAGTGCAATGCCAGACATTATTATTATTGCCTTGTCTGTCTTCCTGTTTAGCCAAGGTCCTCCAGCGAGAGGAGTCTTCTGGTGGCTCCCCCATGGCTTGACACTCACCTACATAGAAACATTAAATATCTGCATTCAGCATCTGAGCACAGTTGAGTTCTTAGACCAATACCCTGTGTCTAGGTGAAAAATGCATCCCATCCTGCTAATTACACTCCCCCAGAAATCACAGAAGGAAGATAGTAGAAGTTCTTACTAATTCGTGTTCTGCTAAGGGGAAAAAAAAAATCCAAGGAAGAAGTCAGATTTATTTTATCTTGTTTCCCCTTAAGTGGAATATACCTGGCTTTCACCTGCTGAACTTCCACCCTTACTTAAGTATCTTGCCTCATAGTTTTAAAGTGGAAGAAGAATTTAAAATTTACTGCATTAGTCAGAAATTTTACAAACAGCATAATCTATCATAAGAGAATCTTTTACATAGTTCTTGCCTTCACAGTTGAAATATGCAATTCCCTCTTCAGTAATCTTGCCTGGAGAATCTCATGGACAGAGAAGCTGGCGAGCTACAGTCCATAAGGTTGCAAAGAATTGGACATGACTGAAGTGACAAAGCACACACTCTTACCAGGATTCTACCTCCAGTTTGCTGTATGACCTTGGACTAATCCCTGTCTTCTTTGGGCCTCAGTTTTTACATATTTAAGATGAAACAGTTGGGCTTTGAGGTTGTTGCTGTCTCCATCTCTGATTTCTTATTAAAGATATTGAACATGGGGAAAACCAAGACTTCCTGGGCCCAAAGTGATTTCAAACTTATAAATATGAAAAAGTAAAAATAAGCTAAAAGCTGACATTTAAGCCCATAAAAACATTATTGTAGCCCACTATAGGAAAGGAAACACTTTGCTCACTATCTTTAACTATGAAGGTTCCACCCTCTTCCCAAATGACACTAAGCTGGAGACTCAGATTTAGCCTTCCCACCACCATCCTCCTCTTTACTGCTTCTTGAGCCCTAGTGACCCTGCTGCCATTTGAATTGGTTCCTGGGATTTGGCACCAGGACTGGGATTTTAAGTGCTGAACAAGTTGCTTTTAGAACTCACCAGTCATGTATGGATGTGAGAGTTGAACTGTGAAGAAAGCTGAGCGCCAAAGAATTGATACTTTTGACTGTGGTGTTGGAGAAGACTCTTGAGAGTCCCTTGGACTGCAAGGAGATCCAACCAGTCCATTGTAAAGGAGATCAGTCCTGGGTGTTGTTGGAAGGAATGATGCTAAAGCTGAAACTCCAGTACTTTGGCCACCTCATGCAAAGAGTTGACTCATTGGAAAAGACTCTGATGCTGGGAGGGAGTGGGGGCAGGAGGAGAAGGGGATGACAGAGGATGAGATAGCTGGATGGCATCACTGACTTGATGGACGTGAGTTTGAGTGAACTCTGGAGTTGGTGATGGACAGGGAGTCCTGGCATGCTCTATTCACAAACAGTTCGACACAACTGAGTGACTGAACTGACTGACTGACTGATGTTGTAATAATAGATTTTGCCCTCCATAACCAGCAAAGGTAAAAGGTGGTTTGTCACCAACCTCACTCCCAGTCCAGGTTATAACTCAGCTGGAACAACCTCTAATTTGGTGGTTTTCAACCATGGCTACTTATTAAAATTATGTAAGTAGCTTTGAAAAATTCTAATGCTCAAACTGTACTCCAGAGCTAGTATATCAGAATCTTTGGAGGTAGGGCCCAGGCATATTTTTTTTCAAGTTGCCCCTGTGGTTCCAGTGTGCAGCTAACATTGGGAACCATTGCCTCTACAAAACTTCCAGGCACTAAATGAGATGAAATGGCTAGAATTCTGAAAGCCAAAGAGGTTACTGGCCAAGAGCAAAGAGGCCTGGAATTGTCAAGACCTGAAAATACTGTGGCCTGGCTGAGCTCAAGGTCAGGGCCATGGAGCACATGTAGCTTGATTCAGAATTAGGATTCCTGAAATTATGGGCAGGGTAGAGCAGGACACTCCAGAGTAGGGGCATACGCTGGATCAGCACTCAGAGGATAAGAACCAGAGAGGCTAGCAAGGCTTCAAGGGTGAACAGAGGCTTGAAAGCCTGAAGGTCAGAGTAGGTGATGAGCTAGGGAGCTGGCCAGAGGAGCAAGGATCAGGCACTCAATTAAAGGGTCTGGGTTAGAAATGCAGGCTTGGGGCCTCCATATGAGCATAATAATGAATATGTATGGGAAGATTTATGTTTGCAATTTGCTTTATCCTATTTAATTACTCTCTAACATAGGCAGGGCAGACACAATTATAATGCCCACTTTTTAGATGAGAAAAACAAGGCTTAAAAATGTCTAATAGCTTCTTTGAGGCCATAGAGCAAAAAGTAAGCATCAATAAAGATGGCTTTGATGGCAGTATAAAAGAGCCTTTGCTTCTGTAAGGGAAGTTTCTTGTTTAGGAAGGAACCAACTACTACTGATGATGATGACATGGATATTTAGGCTGTGCTTTGCAGTTTACAGTGCATTTTCATGTTGTGGCTTACCTCACTGGAAACCCATAACAACCCTGTGAGGTAGGCATAGCATTGTGCAGATGAGAAAGTGAGGCTCACAAATGACAGTATTTGTCCAGGGTCGCTGAGTGGGTTGAGAAGCTGAGCCCTGTCTAGGTGAACACTTCTTGGTCCCATGCTGGCTCCACTTACAGCTCTCCGAGGTCTGCAAGAAGAATTGGTTGGGAGTGTCTAATTGGAATGTGGAACAAAAGATGGAGGGAAAGCAGCTACTGACTCATAGGTCTTATACCGATGTGACTCAGTTGTATCTTTGTCCCCAGTCTGATTCAGAAGCCAGCTCAGTATGGCAAGCTTTACAAAGTTAAATAGAGAAAAGCATGTTTTTTAAAGAACACTGAGCTAAATTCTAGCAGTTTAATTTCTGTCTTCTAATATTTTGGACTTCTGAGGTGGCTCAGTGGTAAAGAATCCACCTACCAGTAAAGGAGATGTGGATTTGATCCCTGGGTCGGGGAGATCCCATGGAGGAGGAAACTCACTGCAATATTTTTGCCTGAAAACTCTGACGGATGGAGCAGCCTGGCAGGCTACAGGCTGTAGGGCCACAAAGAGTCCACAAAGAGTCAGACACGACTGAGCAACTGACCACGCATCTAGTATTTTACTAACTTTCTTTATGCATTTTAAATTTTTCTCTTGCATTGGCAAAGGATCAAATCTGTTACAAGAGATACTTCAATGGGTTTTGTTTTTGTTTTTGTTTTTTTAGCCTGATTGTCTTGGCTCAATGAAGTTAGAGCATTTTGGTGAAATAATTGTATACAACGCAGACCTTGAACACTTCTTTTTATAATTATCTTCATAATAAGATCAAGAAAGCTGAGATTCTCCTTTCTGGAAGGAGGAAAATGTAAATTTATTTGAAGGTCAAAATCTAATCCCTTTTTCAGTATCCACCTTAATCCACCTGCTCCTCACATTTCTCTGATATCCACCTATTGATATGCTCTTCTCAGCTCTCACAGCACTTCTGTTTTCCTTCCAGTACATTCTGGTTTATATCATGGGTCTCCGTGTGAATCTTACTTTCCCTTCTAGATTTGAACTCTCTCAGAGCAGACAATCTTATTTATCTTTGTGTCTTCCATGGCACCAGATTGTTTGGTCAATAAACATGTGTTGACTAAGTGCTTGAACTATTGTGAAGGGATTCAGATGTCAACTAAAAATTCTCGGATGTGAATTTTAAAGAAATATTGATTTAATATTTTCAGATAAATGCAAAAGAAGTGGTGTAATCTAACTTAGAATGAAGGTCAGTTAAAGCATAGTTAATACCTTTCTAACTGACTTCTATTTAGTTAAACCTAAAATGACAAAGTAGATATCATTATCAAACATTCACAGTGGAAATGTGTGCTCTTAAGGAGGATGCAGATGAAAACCTGTGATTTTCATGTGGTTTATCTGCTCTTCCTGTTATTTTGACCATAGTGACTTTGTCTCTTGCCTTTTGATATAATCAGACAAGTATCATCAGGGTTAAGAGGGGTAGGGGGTGTGTAAGCACTAACTTACAAACAAATGGCCACCCATGTATGCTATAACATTTATCTTCCAGATAGAGGACAGTGTTCCTCATTGTATGCTTATATCAAAACCTCAGCTTATTATAAAGATTTAATTAAAGAAGTCCAAAATCTCATAGCCATTATAAAAGTACTAAATGTGCAAAGTTAGGCATTTTGTAAGTTTTCAGATGTAATGATTTTGTTTCAGTAAAGGCTCTAAAATTTTTAGGACCATCTTAGATGAGGCCATCAGATTGCAGGGAGAGAAACCACTTGGCTTGAAGCTGCACTTGCAAAGCAAGCACCAATCTTCTGCTTTGACTGTCTATTTGAGGAGTTTTGGAAACAGAAGCTGAAAGTGATTATGAGGGGGCATTTTACCACTATAGAGATCCAAAGCTCATGTCTTGTAAAGAGGTGTTATCAAAATGTGCTTTTTGTCCTGAATCTGACTTGAGTTCCCAAAGCCCTAGTTACCAGGTGAAGTCAAGTGATGTCGCTCAGTCATGTCCAACTCTTTGTGACCCCATGGACTTTAGCCTATCATGCTCCTCTGTCCATGGGATTTTCCAGGCAAGAGTACTGGAGTGGGTTGCCATTTCCTGAGGAATACTAAAAATACTAGCTATGAATGGTGTCACTGCTTGTTGGAACTATGCATTTAGAAGCATATAACTAAAGTTTCCTATCAGCATTAGAAGTGCAGATGAATGGATAAGAAAGCTGTGGTACATATACACAATGGAGTATTACTCAGCCATTAAAAAGAATACATTTGAATCAGTTCTAATGAGGTGGATGAAGCTGGAGCCGATTATACAGAATGAAGTAACCCAGAAAGAAAAACACCAATACAGTATACTTACACATATATATGGAATTTAGAAAGATGGTAATGATAAACCTGTACGCGAGACAGCAAAAGAGACACAGATGTATAGAACAGCCTTTTGGACTCTGTGGGAGAGGGAGAGGGTGGGATGATTTGGCAGAGTGGCAGTGTAACATGTATGATATCATAAGTGAAACGAATCGCCGGTCTAGGTTCGATGCAGCATGTAGGATGCTTGGGACTGATGCATGGGGATAATCCAGAAAGAAGGTGTGGGGCGGGAGGGGGGAGGTGGGGGTCGGGATTGGGAGTTCATGTACATTTGTGGCTGATTCATGTCAATGTATAGCAAAACAAATACAGTATTGTAAAGCAAAACAAACTAAAAAATAAAAATTAATTAAAAAAAAAAGAAGTGCTTCCAAAAGCATCCTTGAGTTAGAGACACTTTGTTGATCCTTAGATGTGGCAATAGAATTCACTGATAAAATGCTCATTTCATATGCCTCAGAGAGCCACTTAATTGTGAATTTATGGTACGAATCTCTTACTGTGATTTTATTGTCAATCAAAAACATGGTCATGTGGAACACTGCTGAACATGGACAATATTTTAGCACGGGGAGGGTGAAACACTTTTAAATTAAGTAGACCAATTCACTGAACTTGAAGCCTTGAAATCTGTTAATTAAAAAATGAGTCTGATCTTGCTGATAAGAAAGATGTAAAAGCTTACTATGAAGAGGCTTTGACTCCTGCAGGTCACTAGAGGTAAGCCCTTCCCTCTCTTCCATCTCCTCTCCTTCCCTCCTCTACACTTCCCTTCCTCTTCTTTCTCTCTGTTTTTACTCCCCGCCCCTCAACCTTTTCCCCTTCTTTTCTCCTTGCATTCTTGCTTCATGCTTCAAGCTCACTTCAGCATCTCCATTCCACAGACAGCAATTTATTTCCCAGACTGGGAGATGGAAGTTCAACCTGTTTCTTAATGGTCAGGCTGAGAATTCCATTTCTAGTTTGAAATTCACACTCTAAATGGCATTGGACAAGTCGTTTTGAAACAGGGACACTTTGGGTACATAGAGTTCAGGTTCTACATGAAAATGAAATATTTGGGTTAAGTTTCACTTAGTATTATGTGTTTAGTTATTTTATGATCTGGAAAAATGACATACATGGGCCTTTTCTCCTCCAAATAATGAAAATATCCTGTGAAATATTATGATATATGACTGAAAAGAATTCCTATTCATGTTATTAGGTTATTTTTCTTCATTATTGCTAATGTCTTTGGTCCTATTGGAATCCTGAGCCTCATTTGCAACAGGGCACAATTAAATCACTATCGATTCCCTTTTTCATATCTTTAATAACAGGGAGGGTAAGGAAATACACTGGTCCTCACCAAGGAGACTTCCTCTCTTCTGCATGTATTACCATGTCTTTTTCCTGAGTTGTCTTTCAAATGGCTTTGATTCGGTTCACGGGCTTACATTCTTATCCAAGATCTACACACCATTTTACAAATGGAATCAAGAGAGGTACATTAGATTAAATATTGATTTAAGTGTAAATCCATTCCTTCTTGCATCTGGGCAATGCAGAAGGGCATTGGGTTAGCTGCAGGTAGGCCACCTTTATGCTGATGATTAAAAGCAGAGCACAGCTCTGCAAGCCAAGGGCAGCAGAAATCTGGGAGCACAATCTTGGCAAAAGACATGGGAAGGAATGGTCATGTTCTGGTTTCTTTTTTCTTTATTTCAACCATCCTTTCAGAATTTGAGCTGAAAAAAATAGATTTAGATAGAGATAGACAAGGAAATTGACAGGGTTATACAAGGAATCAGAAAATCCACATCCCATTTTTGGATTGCTCCTCTCAGGAGGAGCAATTTTGCCTCACTGAATCTTGGATTTCTCAGCTTCAAATGACAGCAATCATCCCCTCCCAGACTATTTCCACTGTGAGGACCACCTGAGTTCATGAGTGTGTAAGAGTTGTTAGGGTGGTAGAGGCTGGAGAGGAGAAAGCTTCATTGTAGTACAGGATGACATAGTCACTCTGAAATATGGCTTTATTTCTTTGTATGACCTCAGTTTTTGTGTTTGTTATCATCAAACATGGTTCCCTGCCAAAAAAAAAAAAAAATTCTCCTGGTTTCCCGGACAACAGGATAGTCTATGGTAAATCTTAAAATTATACAACTTGATCAACATATAAAATACAATCTCATCAGATGTATGCCCACCCTATCAATCGACCTCCCACAATTCCCTTACGATTAATTCATAAGAGGAACAGATTGAAGAGTAATGTTAAAATTCTTTCAGTTTGTCAGACCCTTATATACTCATGAGCTTATCTGATTCTCACAGCCACATCATTAGGTAGAGATGATTATCTTCACTGGGAGCTGAGGAAACTGAAACTCAGAGGTTAGGTTACTCATGTCAATCATCAACGGAGCCAGGAATTGGTTTCCAATGCCCTAAGTGGTTGTACCACTTCCCTTGTAGCTCAGATGGTAAAGAATCTGCATGCATTGTGGGAGACTGAGTTTGATCCCTGGGTTGGGAAGATCCCTTGGAGAAGGAAATGGCAACCCAGTCCAGTATTCGTGCCTGGAGAATTTCATGGACAAAGGAGCCCGCAGGCTTTGGTCCATGGGGGTGTAGCAGAGTGTTGGACACAACTGAGCAACTAACACACACATGCACACACAAATGCTTGTGCATGCTAAGTTGCTTCAGTCGTGTCCAACTCTGTATGACCCTATGTACTGTAGCCTGCCAGGCTCCACTGTCCATGGGATTCTCCAGGTAAGAATATTAGAATGGGTTGCTGGCCCCTCCTCCAGGGGAATTTCCTGACCCAGGGATTGGACCTGTGTCTCTTATGTCTAAACTGCATTGGCAGGCAGGTTCTTTACCACTAGCGCCATCTGGGAAGCCCCAATGTCTTAAATAATTCTGTCTATACCCTAGTTTACCCCTGCCTGGATCCCTAAGCTCTTTACTCCAACAGGACACCATGAGACTTTGATTCTCTTAAGAATGGGTAATCTTATAGTCTCCTTAAAGGTCCTCATAGTACAAAACTGACACATAGTTGAAAATGAATGCAAAAGAAAAATGTTTGAATGTGGGTAGCTGGGTTAGAGAGTACACATTTATACAATAAATACCATCCCCTTCACTTATAAACTAATATGGTTTTGCAAATATGTGCAAGGCAAATGTTGTGATGGCCTTATTGAGATTGGAGAACAGGGTGGGAGAGAGATCAACACGGAAATAATCTCCTGACTTATATTTTGAGAAGGATTCTGAGAGTTCATTTAGGCTCAGTAAGTAATAGCGATTTGTTGATTTGATGATTATCTGCCCGTCGTGTGCATGACAGCAAGTAGCCTGAATAATGGTCCAGAACAGTGGCCAAAAACCAAGATCCAGGAGACAGAACTTGGCCTGGAGACCTGTTTTGCTTGGGGAGCCCAACATTTCAAATATTTTTAAATTAAAGATCTTTGTATTCTCCAGGTTTCCCACCATCTGCACACTCCCTTTCTTATCCTTGGCCACCCAAAACTTTTACTTGCTCCTGAAGTCATTTTGGTTTATGATCTTGAGCTATAGACTAGATGACTCCGTCTGACATTAAAACCCTTCTGTGCCCAAATCCTGCTACTTTTACCTACCTGCTTCCCATTAATCCCTAACACAACGCTCTTCTCTGGCTTGACTTCCTCATTGTCCTATTAATATTTATTCTCACAGAAGCCAGGCTTCTGTTCCTCCCTAAATGATGATCTCTCAGATGTTCTTCAAAGCCAAGTTAAGCTCTATGTCCTCCATGAGACATTCTTAACCATTTCTTTTTATAAACAATTACAATATTCACCATTACAGTTTGTCTTTGTTCTTAATCTATACTATCTGGTGAAAGTGAAAGTGTCAGTCGCTTAGTCATGTCCGACTCTTTGTGACTGCGTGGACTATAACCCACCAGTATCTGTCTGTCCACGGGATTCTCAGGCAAGAGTACTGGAGTGGGTAGGCATTCCCTTCTCCAAGGGATCTTCCTGACCCAGGAATTGAACCTGGATCCCCTGCATTGCAGGCAGATTTGTTATTGTGTGAGCCACCAAGGAAGCTATCTTGTAGCATTGCTTATATGTTTGGCATAATTTATATGTTCATTGTATAATACATACACACACACGTATAGTTTGTTTTTACATATAGACTGTAAGACACTTAAAGAAATTTTATACTTTTTTCTCCTCTATGCCTAGCATTTATAGTATATGCTAAAAAAATGGTTGTAGAATGAGAGATTTTAAAACAAGTTTAGTTCAGTTCAGTTGCTCAGTCATGTCCAACTCTTTCTGACCCCATGGACTGCAGCATGCCAGGCCTCCCTGTCCATCACCAACTCTCAGAGTCCACCCAAACCCATATCCATTGAGTCGGTGATGCCATCCACCTATCTCATCCTCTGTCTTCCCCTTCTCCTCCTGCCTTCAATCTTTCCCAGCATCTGGGTCTTTTCAAATGAGTCAGTTCTTCACATCAGATGGCAAAAGTATTGAGGTTTCAGCTTCAGCATCAGTCCTTCCAATGAAACATCAGGACTGATCTCCTTTAGGATGGACTGGTTGGATCTCCTTGCAGTCCAAGGGACTCTCAAGAGTTTCTTTTGAACACCACAGTTTAAAAGTATTTGCTGGCATATTGAGTGCAGCACTTTCACAGCATCATCTTTCAGGATTTGAAATAGCTCAACTGGAATCTCATCATCTCCACTAGCTTTGTTTGTAGTGATGCTTCCTAAAGCCCACTTCACTTCACATTCCAGGATGTATGGCTCTAGGTGAGTGATCACACCATCGTGGTTATCTGGGTCATGAAGATCTTTTTTGCACAGTTCTTCTGTGTATTCTTGCCACCTCTTCTTAATATCTTCTGCTTCTGTTAGGTTTATACCATTTCTGTCCTTTATTATGCCCATCTTTGCATGAAATGTTCCCTTCGTATCTCTAATTTTCTTGAAGAGATCTCTCATCTTTCCCGTTCTATTGTTTTCCTCTATTTCTTTTCATTGATCGCTGAGGAAGCTTTCTTATCTCTCCTTGCTATTCTTTGGAACTCTACATTCAGATGCTTATATTTTCCTTTTTTTCTTTGCTTTTTGCTTCCCTTCTTTACACAGCTATTTGTAAGGCCTCCTCAGACAGCCATTTTGCTTTTTTGCATTTCTTTTTCTTGGGGATGGTTTTGATTCCTGTCTCCATATCTTTCTAGGTAAACAACCAAAAATCAAACCAAAAATATCTGAGAAATCAATGTGTTCATAAAAAACAAACTCTTTATACTAAAATCCCCTAAAGTGGTAAGTGTTGGTTGCTCAGTCATGTCCATTCTTTGTTACCCTTTCTGGCTCCTCTGTTCACAGAATTCCCTACCTAAGCATACAGTAGTGGGTAGCCATTCCCTTCTCTGGGGATATTTCCAACCCAGGGATTCTCAAAACCAACCATTAAAAACTTTTGTCAAAAAACCTTGCTGGTTTTTTTTGGCTCTGATTTACTGAATAAATTGACCCCATAATTCTCTTTTTCAATGTTTAAGTCACAGATCAGCCTTATCTTCAACATTTCTGTCACTAATGCTCTTTCCCTCTAGATGCCAAAGTTGAATTTCTTACCACCTAATCACAAAAAAAGGTAAAGGAAGGAAAAGATATTTAACATTTAAATCCATTTTGATCTAGAAGGACCTACCTTAGGCTTCCTTTGGGGAAAATTTAGGATATGTAACCTGCATAAATCCCAGGGATTCAGTAAGTCCTTAGAAGGTCAGAACTGCCTTTAAACATGCATATTTGTACAGCCAAAGTTATAAACTTTCCAATATTAACCCAAACCTCACAAGGACTATTCAATGAGTTCCACAGTATAAAATGATTTTTCCAGTAGTCAAGTATGGATGTGACAGGTGGACCATAAACAAGGCTGAGCACTGAAGAAGTGGTGAGAGTCCCTTGGACTGCAAAGAGATCAAACCAGTCATTCCTAAAGTAAATCAACCCTGAATGTTCATTGAAAGGACCGATGCTGAAGCTGAAGCTCCAATACTTTGGCTACCTGGTGCAAAGAGCTGACTCATTGGAAAAAACTCTGATACTGGGAAGACTGACAGCACGAGGAGAAAGGAGTGACAGAAGATAAGATAATTGGATGGCATCATGGACTCGATGGACATGAGTTTCTGCAAACTCTGGGAAATAGGACAGGGAAGCCTGGCTTGATGAAGTCCATGGAGTCACAAAGAGTTGGACAGAACTGAGTGACTTAACAATGCCACCATGTAACCTACAGAAAGCTTCTGAAAAGTGCCACACTCTACTCTATCCATAACTTCAACACTTAGAAGCTGATGCCCCAAACCACTTGATGGTACTTTGAGTTGGAGGTCTTCTCTGTCAGTCTGTATTTATCTTCTTTCTAAATCAATCTCCCTCTTGCCTGGTACACACCCCATCTTCTGGCCTCTCCAGTATTCCCTTCCCATGAATTAACCCAAATCCCCTTTAAAGTTTTGGAGTGGAGACCCATAGAAATATTAGCCACAATGCATTATTAAACCAAGGCCCTCAGTTCACTCACTCAGTTGCCTACGACTCTTTGGACCCCATGAATTGCAGCATGCCAGGCCTCCCTGTCCATCACCAAGTTCCTGGAGTTCAATCAAACTCATGTCCATCGAGTCGGTGATGCCATCCAGCCATCTCATCTTCTGTCATACCCTTCTCCCCCTGCCCCAATCCCTCCCAGCATCAGAGTCTTTTCCAATGAGTCAACTCTTCGCATGAGGTGGCCAAAGTATTGGAGTTTCAGCTTTAGCATCATTCCTTCCAAAGAACACCTAGAACTGATCTCCTTTAGAATGGACTGGTTGGATCTCCTTGCAGTCCAAGGGACTCTCAAGAGTCTTCTTCAACACCACAGTTCAAAAGCATCAATCCTTCAGCACTCAGCTTTCTTCACAGTCCAACTCTCACATCCATACATGACCACAGGAAAAACCATAGCCTTGACTAGACAGACTTTTGTTGGCAAAGTAATGTCTCTGCTTTTGAATATGGTATCTAGGTTGGTCATAACTTTCCTTCCAAGGAGTAAGCATCTTTTAATTTCATGGCTGCAGTCACCTCTGCAGTGATTTTGGAGCCCAGAAAAACAAAGTCTGACACTGTTTCTACTGTTTCCCCATCTATTTCCCATGAAGTGATGGGGCCAGATGCCATGATCTTTGTTTTCTGAATGTTGAGCTTTAAGCCAACTTTTTCACTCTCCTCTTTCACTTTCATCAAGAGGCTCTTCAGTTCCTATTCACTTTCTGCCATGAGGGTGGTGTCATCTGCATGTCTGAGGTTATTGACGTTTCTCCCGGCAATCTTGATTCCATGCAAAAAATAGACAATGAGACAAAGTACAGTGCCACAATCTTCCTCAGCTTTAATGATTTCTTTAAAAAATGACTTTTCTGAAAATTGAGAATCTGGGACCTAAAAAGACAAAGACCATATCACACCCTGAAATCATTCCAGATCTGTGAATAAGAACCCTAATCCCTTGCTTGCAGTCCATGGGACCTCCTGGAAGACTAAATGGCAACAAATAAAGCCAGTGAGATGCATGGTTGTCTGAAACCAAAGCCCATGAGGCCTCCACAGCAGAGACTCCTCAGAGACCATCTGCTGCTGAGCTGGGCTCTGAGAGACACAGACATTGACCCAGCACACCCGAACCACAGCCAAGAAAAATGCCTCAGCTCCTCAAGCCATCATTCTACCCTCTCCAGCTCTGTGCTTCACTTTCCATGAATGGCCTGGCTGATTTCATTTAATCAAGCACATTATGCATTTATTGCCTCATTTTTTCACCCTGATGTAGGGATTATTACTTGAATAAGTCTCAGTGGATAGGAAATGAACAAGAAAGCATCACTTACAGACTTGTTAGTGAGACATGGTTTCCTTGCATTAAGATCTTCATAAACCTTGAATAAACCAAATTCTTCCTTATTTATGTCAAAGAAAGAAATGTTGCATGCACATATATACATACACACATAGATACACACATTAATACATACCCACATATATAAATAGGTATGTACATAACTAAAAGGCTCTTCTCTTAGGAATTCTCTAGCAGCACACTTCCTCAAACACAATTTAAAGTGAAAGAACAGGAGATGCTGCCATGAATCACCCCCAACCCTACTTGACAATGAGCACCTCAACTCCGAGTCACTGGCCTGCATCACCCTGACGGTGAAGTAACGAAAAATGTCAGCAGCACCTGTGTCCTCATATTGCCTGTAATTTAATAATCAAACATTCTCCCACACTTTTTTTTTCAGAATTTCTACTGGAAAAAAAAAGTATCATGAATACACTGGAACCTCTGCACCCTCTACTAGCCACCACCTCATTCTCTTCCACCCTTGCAGGAAACCAATACCCTGACATAGGTCCATAACTCTCCCATTCACGTTATGTTTATTACATATGTTCATAATATTAATTTACATAATTAACATTTTATACATTTTGTACATTTTCATATGGGTCACATTTTCACCATTTGCTTTTGAAATGCAATGCATTTTAGTTTTGTCTATACTGACAAACTGATGTAAAGTCATTTATTGCAAATGGCTAGTATAAGTTTATTGTAAATGTACTATACTATTATCACTGTAAACTTATTCTATTATTATGTCATAAATGTTTCCAGTTTTTACCATGGCAACAATGATGCAATAGATGTTCTCAGATGTGTCTTCTTTGGCACATAATACTAGTTTTCCTAGGATATAACCCTGAATATATATGTACAATAGCTGGCTATAAGGGTATGCCAATATTCATCCTCATTAGATATTGACAAAGTGCATAACACACCAATTTCTCTGAGTCACAAACAAGTATTCACTCCTACCCTGAGGAGGTAAGGCTCCAACCCATGTGGTCTCCTTACCCAAGGATTTTCTACAGGAAGTCTCAAAGAGATCATTTAGCTTCAGATTGGTGCAGACACGGTATGGGAAATCACAGAGATACACATTCTGCTGCTGTTTCTTCCATTACTCCTAGTGTGACTAGTTTCTCTAAGCTTCTTGCCCCTGTACGTGCAGTGAAGACAAGACCACTACCACCTATTAGAGCTACTGTCAGGATTAAAGGAAAGTTCTGGTCACAGCATTTGCATAGTGCCTGACTACCGATGGGCACTTAGTGAGTGAATGAGTGTCCTTCTTTTATCTGTTGACGTCTATGCCATAGATCCCAAAGTGCTTTGGGGGTAACACAGGTAATGCAAAACTGAACAGATCAGAGAAACTAGTGAAAAAGAGACAATTGCCAAGGTTTCACCCATGTACTGAGGTTTCACAAAAGTCAAGGAAAATCTCAGGGGTATCAGAGCAGCATGGCATTCAAAGTAACAGCAATAGGTCCTGCATTCTTGCTGCAAGACTCCATTAGCTTTCTTTATTCCTTTCTCTGTTTAAAAACAAAAATCTAAGAATACATCATGCTGCTAAGTCGCTTCAGTTGTGTCCGACTCTGTGCAACCCCGTGGACTGCAGCCTACCAGGCTCGTCCGTCCATGGCATTTTCCAGGCAAGAGTACTGGAGTGGGTTGCCATTGCATAGGAACTCTTAAAAAAAAAAAAAAAAAAAAAAAAAGAACCCTGTAAGGAACCCCTAACTTGTTTTCCTAAAGCCCTGGAAGGCTACTGATTGTCCTTCACACACTCGGAACAAGCTCCCACACACCTCCAATGCAAAGCATTTCTCTAGAGGCCACAAGTATTAAAAAAAAAAAAAAAAAGATAAATAAAAAGGTGCTCTCTCCAGAATGTTAGCAGAGGATGCCAGCACCTAAAACCAGAGTGGGAGGAATCCAGGAAGCAGAGACAAAGAGATGCTTAGAGAGAAATAAAGTAACAACTGAGAGCAAGGAAGGCTGAACACCAAGATTGCTGTCTAAATAGGGTAACTTGCAGGGTGTCTCTTTTTTCCTGACAAAATCAGTAATGGATCACCTACACTGATAATGCATTCTCCCCTTTATTTTGCACATAAAGAAAAGCACAGTAAGTAGACAAAAGTGTGGCTGCTTAGGAGTCCTGAACAGGAGACAAAAATGGGATGTCAGTTTGTTTGGTCATTAACAAATGCATTGGCAAGAGTAAATCTGGGCCCACAGGATTTGGAACAAGAGTATGATCTTGTGAGTCACAGAGTCTCACGGGGTTGGTGTTCATTCCTGTATAATACAGAGGAATTTAACTGAGTAAAGGCCCTGATGTGAAAGGTCAAAGCAAACATTGCAGGTACTGTGCCCTTTATTCCATCCCTCATCCTTCCAAGTTGAGCAGGATGAAAGCCTCTGAGCCTAAAATTATCAGACCAATTAGCAGAATGGATAGGAAGACATTAAGCAAGAAATGTTCCCTAGTTCAGTAAAATCTCATTAATTCAAACCCTATTTGATAAGTTGAACAGAAGCTAGAATGAAATCTACAATAGAGTGCAGCTGTGAAGAACATGGTCCCAAGTAAGAAAGACCTGTCCATGAACCTCCCCAAGCCTCAGTCGTCTCACATGTAAAATGGGCATATTAACAGTACCTTATTTATTACTAGGTTGGTGTGGTTCCATGATCTGTGATTCCAAGATCATATGGAATAGAGGCTGCAGATGCTTTGCAGAAGGATTACAATGGAGCTGCATGCTAACCCCCTTCAGTCATATCTGACTCTTTGGGACTCCATGGACTATAGCCCACCAGGCCCTTCTGTTCATGAGATTCCCCAGGCAAGAATACTGGAATGGGTTGCCATTTCCTTCTCCAAGGGATCTTCCAGACCCAGGGATCGAACCCGCATCTCTTGTCTCTGACATTGGCAGGAAGATTATTTACCACTAGTACCACCTGGGAAGCCTAGTGCTCTATAAATTTGACCTATTATTTTTAATTATCAAAATAACTCAAGTCACAGAATGAAGAATTTCTGAGCCCTAAGTGATCTTAGCCATCAACTGGTGTAGTGCTTTTGCAGAAAATAAAAGGAGCCCAGCCCAGCTCAGAGACTTGTGTGAGGTCACCCAGCCACTCAATGCCTCCTGTGTTCTAGGAAAACATATCCAGGAACCTCTGTCACACATCAGTCACCAGGCATTAGCACCTTATGGCCAAATAGGGAACTCTGTCTTCATTAAATCCAGCTACAGAGAGCTCTACTTACAAGTGCTTGATAAACAGATAATCCTAGGTAGGATGGTACTTAAAAGAACAAAGTTGTTTTAAAGTAGAAAAGAAGAGCCCCAAACAAAGCAACCCACTAATTGAGACTTGATGGTACCCAGAAACATCTTTCCTTCTCAAAGTCTACCCAAATATTTAGCTTTTGTCCATTAAAAGTAACCCAGTATTTAAAATATATAAATAAATAAAAGGAAGCCCTTTTTGTTGAAGGTAAGAGGAGAAGGTAGAAGAAAAGCAAATGAAGAATGGAGACAAGGATAAACAGAAATCAACAAAAGGGCTTTGTAAAGAATTCCACCTTAGAATGACCACTGGAAACTGAGGACCTGTGGTGAGTATACTATTCCTTTGGTCTGTGTCTGAAGCTCCTACTCAACATGCTACTCCAAATCAGGGCAACAAAGTTATATTTAAAAGTATAAACTTAATCCAGAGAAAACTGAAATTTCAAAAAATACATGCATCCAATGTTCATAGCAGCACAAATTACAATAGTCAGGAAATGGAAGCAACCTAAACGTCCGTTGTCAGAAAAACGTATAAAGATGTGGTACATATATACAAAGGAATACGACTCAGACATAAAAAGGAATAAAATTGTGCCATTTACAGATGTGGATAGACCTAGAGACTGTCATATGATGCGAAATAAGGCAGAAAGAGAAAACTATTCTATATAAACATATTATATGGAGTATAGAAAAAATGCTACCAATGGACCGATTTGCAACGCAGAAATAGACACAGAGATGGTAGATAACAAACATATGGATGACAAGGGGGACAGTCAGGGTGGGAAAAACAGGGAGATCAAGATTGACACACACACAAGTATAAAATAGGTAATTAATGAGAACCTATTGTATAGAACCAGGGGTGGGGGGCAGAAGGTAAAATCTGTTTGTAGGATATATATTAAGATAACCTGAAAAATGCATTTCAATATACATTCAGTTCAGTTGCTCAGCCGTGTCTGACTTCTGGAACCCCAAGAACTGCAGCATGCCAGGCCTCCCTGTCCATCACCAACTCCCAGAGTTTACCCAAACTCATGTCCATTGAGTCAGTGTTGCCATTCAACTATCTCATCCTCTGTTGTCCCAACTCCTGCCCTCAATTTTCCCCAGCATCAGGGTCTTTTCAAATGAGTCAGCTCTTCACATCAGGTGGCCAAAGTATTGGAGTTTCAGCTTCAACATCAGTCCTTTCAATGAACACCTAGGACTGCTCTCCTTTAGGATGGACTGGTTGGATCTCCTTGCAGTCCAAGGGACTCTCAAGAGTCTTCTTTAACACCACAGTTCAAAAGCATCAATTCTTCAATGCTCAGCCTTCTTCACAGTCCAACTCTCACATCCATACATGACCACTGAAAAAACCATAGTCTTGAGTAGATGGAACTTTGTTGGCAAAGTAATGTCTCGGTTTTTGAATATGCTGTCTGGGTTGGTCATAACTCTCCTTCCAAGGAGTAAGCGTCTTTTAATTTCATGGCTGCAATCACCATCTGCAGTGATTTTGGAGCCTAAAAAATAAAGTCTGACACTGTTTCCACTGTTTCCCTATTTCCCATGAAGTGATGGGGCCAGATGCCATGATCTTCATTTTCTGAATGTTGAGCTTTAAGTCATCTTTTTCACTCTCCTCTTTCACTGTCATCAAGAGGCTCTTAATTGTTCTTCACTTTCTGCCATAAGGGTGGTGTCATCTGCATATCTGAGGTTATTGATATTTCTCCCAGCAATCTTGATTCCAGCTTGTGCTTCTTCCAGTCCAGTGTTTCTCATGATGTACTCTGCATAGAAGTTAAAGAATCAGGGTGACAATATGCAGCCTTCACGTTCTCCTTTTCCTATTTGGAACTAGTCTGTTGTTCCATGTGCAGTTCTAACTGTTGTTTCCTGACCTGCATATAGGTTTCTCAAGAGGCAGGTCAGGTGGTCTGGTATTCCCATCTCTTTCAGAATTTTCCACAGTTTATTGTGATCCACACAGTCAAAGCTTTGGCAAAGTCAATAAAGCATAAATAGATGTTTTTCTGGAACTCTCTTGCTTTTCAATGATCCAGCGGATGTTGGCAATTTGATCTCTGATTCCTATGCCTTTTCTAAAACCAGCTTGAATGTCTGGAAGTTCAAGGTTCACATATTGTTGAAGACTGGCTTGGAAAATTTTGAGCATTACTTTACTAGCATGTGAGATGAGTGCAATTGTGCAGTAGTTTGAGCATTCTTTGGCATTGCCTTTGTGATTAGAATGAAAACTGACCTTTTCCAGTCCTGTGGCCACTGCTGAGTTTTCCAGATTTGCTGGCATATTGAGTGTAGCACTTTCATAGTATCATCTTTCAGGATTTGAAATAGCTCAACTGGAATCCCATCACCTCCACTAGCTTTGTTCGTAGTGATATTTCCTAAGGCCCACTTGACTTCAAATTCCAGGATGTCTGGCTCTAGGTGAGTGATCACACCATCGTGATTATCTGGGTCGTGAAGATCTTTTTTGTATAGCTCTTCTGTGTATTCTTGCCACTTCTTCCTAATATATTCTGTTTCTGTTATGTCCATACCATTTCTGTCCTTTATTGAGCCCATCTTTGCATGAAATGTTCCCTTGGTATCTCTAATTTTCTTGAAGAGATCTCTAGTCTTTTCCATTCTTTTGTTTTCCTCTATCTTTGCACTGATCTCTGAGGAAGCTTTCTTATCTCTCCTTGCTATTCTTTGGAACTCTGCTTTCAAATGGGTATATCTTTCCTTTTCTCCTTTGCTTTTCACTTCCTTTCTTTTCACAGCTATTTGTAAGGCCTCCTCAGACAGGAGGCCTTTTTTGCATTTCTTTTTCTTGGGGATGGTCTTGATCCCTCCTGTACAATGTCATGAACCTCCGTTCATAGTTCATCAGGCACTCTATCAGATCGAGTCCCTTAAATCTATTTCTCACTTTCACTGTATAATCATAAGGGATTTGATTTAGGTCATACCTGAATGGTCTAGTGGTATTCCCTACTTTCTTCCATTTAATCTGAATTTGGTAAAGAGTTCATGATCTGAGCCACAGTCAGCTCCTGTTTTTTTTTTTTTTTTGCTGACTGTATACAGCTTCTCCATCTTTAGCTGCAAAGAATATAATCAATCTGATTTTTGAGTCGACCATCTTGTAATGTCCATGTGTAGAGTCTTGTCTTGTGTTGTTGGAAGAGGGTGCTTGCTAATATTCATTAGGTTTACCAATATACATTAGGTGTTTACCAGTATACATTAGGTGCAGACAAATACTATTTGATTCCATTTATATGATGCCAGGAGCCAAGGGGGGATTGGGAATGGGGACTTAGTGTTTTGAGACTGAGTTTCTGTTTAGAAAAGTGAAAAATCTGGGATATGGATGATGGTGAGAGCTTGACAATGTGAATGTACTTAGTACCACTGAACTGTACAGTTAAATATGGTTAAAATAGAATCACTTATGTGATTTTTACCAAAATAAAACAATTAAAAGATATATAAACTTAAATAACTCTTTACTTTTCAACTAAAATGTCCTTTGCTTGCCAGATTTAAGGTATCTGTTTTGAATTCTTAACTCTGTATTTGATGGCACTGGACCCATAAAGGACTTTTTTTTTTTTTTTTTAAGTAATTCAGTTATTGATGGGTGTCTTTTGTGCAAATTCATAGAACATGCAGCCAGGGCATTGAGATTTAAATTTCACTAAAAAGCAGGTTAGTCAACTTGTAGTTGTTTCAATTTTAACAACAACAAGATATTCTTTGTTCTCTTTCCTTTGCCCTCTTTCCTCTTGCCTCTCTCCTTCCTTCCCTTCCTTTTAAGGAATCTAAGACAAACTGAATATGTTTAACCTGCCTAATGAAAAGTCACTTGTGTTGACCTTAAGGTGGGAGTATGACTGATACACACTTGATTTTTTTTTTAATTTTTATTTTTTAGTTTGTTTTGCTTTACAATACTGTATTCATTTTGCTATACATTGACATGAATCAGCCACGAGTGTACATGAACTCCCAATCCCGACCCCCACCTCCCCCCTCCCGCCCCACACCATCTCTCTGGGTTATCCCTGTGCATCAGTCCCAAGCATCCTACATCCTGCATCAAGCCTGGACTGGCGATTTGTTTCACTTACGATATCATACATGTTACACTGCCACTCTCCCAAAACATCCCACCCTCTCCCTCTCCCAGAGTCCAAAAGGCTGTTCTATACATCTGTGTC
>SJXQ01002467.1:404993-601777 GCA_006408695.1 Aepyceros melampus
TGTGATCCACACAGTCAAAGGCTTTGGCATAGTCAATAAAGCAGAAATAGATGTTTTTCTGGAACTCTCTTGCTTTTTCCATGATCCAGCAGATGTTGGCAATTTGATCTCTGGTTCCTCTGCCTTTTCTAAAACCAGCTTGAACATCAGGGAGTTCACGGTTCACATATTGCTGAAGTCTGGCTTGGAGAATTTTGAGCATTACTTTACTAGCATGTGAGATGAGTGCAATTGTGCGGTAGTTTGAGCATTCTTTGGCATTGCCTTTCTTTGGAATTGGGATGAAAACTGACCTTTTCCCATCCTGTGGCCACTGCTGAGTTTTCCAGATTTGCTGGCAAATTGAGTGCAGCACTTTCACAGCATCATAAATGTTAACAGGCCTCTTGGCCAGAAGATAATGTAAACCACCTGAGACCTTTTGTATACGGGAGGGTATGAAAAAATAAAGCCTGGTTTTTGGGCTGCTAATGCTGCATAATTTTGTATTACACATTGATCTCTATGTACAATAAAAAAGGTATAAAAGGCCTTCTGAACAATAGAGGTGGGGCTAGTTATTGGAAGGACTGCTTTCCCCCATGTCTCTCTTTACTCTTGATTTCAGGCTGAATTCCTATTTGGGGCATGGAGGCTCGCCATGTCTACTTACCTGTCCCAGCTGCTAAGATCTGTGAGAGAGAGAGAGAGCCCAGGGCGGGGCACTCTCCGATATTCAAACGGATGCCGGTGGCCTAACGTAGATGGTGCAAACTTGTCCTGAAGTTTTGTTTGTTTTCCATGTAAACCAAGTTATTCAGCTTCTTTTCTCCATCTAAATTTTCCTACTATACTGTTTCTTCCTAATCTAATCTTATATTAATAAATAAGTTTTTTCTTCGCCAACGCCATCCCCACTTCAAATTCCCTGGATCCACCGAGGCTGGACCCCAGCAGATAGGAACTCTAGGGGATATGGTTCCTTGGTTGGCCCTGAGTATCTAAACCTCCTTCTTGTATTAGGGAATCCAGCGTTTCACAAAACCCAATCTACGTGCTTCCATAGGAGATAAAATTGAGTCTTTTGGGGTCTAGGGTATGGGCATGACTTCTGGGCTCTGCCAACCACACTATCAGCACCAAGTGTTGAATTACATGTGAGTGATGGGAGCACAGGGCTTTTCTGTGATGGCAGCCAAACATGATGAGCAGTTCCCATGTTTGTGGGTGTGCTATGCAGGATTGCTGCTTTCATCAATGTTGGGACCAGACTCCGGCCATGACAGGCTCAGTGAGTTACACTAGGCCTAAAACCTGAGTCATGTTTCCGGGAATTATAACCTTGAGCTAAACCAGAGTCATACCCTTGAGCTAAACCTGAGTCATACCCTTGAACTAAACCTAAGTTATGTCTCCGGGAATTATACCCTTGAACTCATCAGTAGAATCCCCATTCGTGTGCACGCGTTCCGCTCAGCCAATCATATAATGCCAGCTACCCTGTTACTGAGACAAAGAACTGCCTATATATAAGCAGCCATACTCTGGAGTTCGGGGCTCTTGTCGGATTCCACTACGCTGGATGAGACTTGGGCCCTAGCTCGAGCTAGCAATAAACTCCCTTCTTGCTTTTGCATTACTGTGGTGGACTTGTTCTTTCAGTCGGTTCGGGGACTTGGACTCGGAGCATAACAATCAATACACGGTGGGGAGGTGGGTTCATGATGGGGGGGACACATGTATATCTGTGGCTGATTCATGTTGATGTATGGCAAAAACCATTACAATATTGTAAAGTAATTATCCTCCAATTAAAATAAATTAATTTTAAAAAGAAAAGACAATACATGGTGAGGTATCTGGTGCCCAAAGATTGTAGTATCTTGGCTGATCCTGTTGCATGATTTTAGATGTTGCTGGATCCACAGTCTCTGAATCGACTTTTATCTTCTGGAAGATTCTTATCTACTTACTGAATTCCTTTTCTGTTTAATGAGAGCTATCTTTCACTGTTTGCAACTTAAGAATTCTGACGTTGCTTCTTTAGTTCTCTAGCTAACCCCAACAGAAGAGTTGTCCAATAAGTTACTTCAACAGAGTATCCTTGTTGACAACCACCATGTCAATTTTCCCAGGCAGGTATTATCTTCTGCTCCCCAAAAAGGTGGGAAATGAGGCCTGGAGAAGTTCGATGACTAACAAAGTTGCATGGCTGGCAGTGAGATATCGCTTTGCAGCTGTACCAGAGGACACAGCATGCTGTTTGTGAAGGCAAACAATAATTAGGACATCTCTTGCTTCTAGACTGGATGTTCAGCTTCAAAGTCATGAAATAAGGTTAGACTAGCCCTGCACTCCTACTCCTACTGGTAATGACCTACCAGAGCCAGGCTGGCCCCCCTCTCCAAGGACAAAGCACACACTGCCCAGCTCCTAACAGTTCCCGGCACCCTTTCATTTCACACTCTACCTTCTTCACTCATCTCATCCGCCTGGCTCTGGAACTGTATGCTTCTACCTTACAGAAAAATAAATAAATAAACAAACAAGAATCCACATCTTACTGCTTCAACTTTAAGACAATATTCTTGATCTAAAATGCAAAATCTCAAAACAAAATATAGCAATTTAGGGAACCAGGATTCTGGCCAATGGGTTACGGTCTGATGAAGAATCAGGGGGAGGAAATGCCTTGACTGTGCTTCATGTTGTTGCTGTTTTAAGATTTATTTATTTTTGGTCATGCTTTGTCTTTGTTGCAATGTATAGGCTCTCTCCAGTTGCAGCAAGTGAGGGCTACTTTCTAGTTGTGGTAGAAGCTCAGGCTTCTCTTGTTGTGGAACATTGGCTCTAGGGCACACAGGCTTCAGCACAAGCTTAGTTGCCCCATGGAATGTGGGATCTTTCTGGACCAGAGATTGAACCCATGTCCTCTGCATTAGCGAGTGGATTCTTAACCACTGGACTGGCAGGGAATTCATGTGATTCATGTTTTATTCCTTAGGTACTAGCCTAATCTTTTCAACTAAAGTTTAAATTAGATCATGCAGAATGCTTTTCATTTTTTTCTCCATCAATTTCATTTTCAGATAGCAAAATAATGTGTGTGATGTGGTTAACTTAGAAAGTAAAAAGGCAAGAAAAGAAGCTGCATACACACCGCTCAATTCCTCATGTAGGATATATCTATCATCTTGAATTCTCTCTTGAAGTGTTTTAAATTATAAAGTTCTCTAGAAAGGTACTTTTTTTTTTCCGGTCCTACTATACTTTGCATACTGCTCAACTCCTACAAAACATAGAAACAGATGACCTGAACTACTAAAAGTCAAAAGCAGGCATCCACAGACCTGGATTCCAGACAGATGAGGTTCCCTGGGCACAGAAGAATTCTGGGACAGTCAGAGATGAAGAAAGGGGAGAGACAAAGTTCTTCTGTCAGTCTTCAGAAAGGACAGAGCCCTGAAGCTTAGCTGCCAGAGGTAAGGATGCAGATGTGGAATAAGTGCCCCCAGCTAGGAATGGAAAGAGGCATCCCCCCACCTTCTCCCCACGGGCACCCTCCCCCCAGTAAGGAAATACAGAGGCAATGAGGCATGAGTCAGGTAAAAGGGTCACCTTCCTGGGCTGCAAGAATCAAAGTAGTAGAGGAGACACATCCCTTACCCCCAAGGAAAGGGTGAGCAAAGCTGAAACAGTATGGGGTGGAGGCAGGGGGAGGTAAACTCAAACACCTCCAGGAGGCAGGCAAGTAATGCAAATGAATGAAGTAGGCCAGGTGTGAGGAAAATCAGATGCTTTGCTGGAATCTTAAACACACAGGCATAGTTTTTATTTCCACAAACAAGTATTCTGTCTCACTTTTTGGAAACATGGCACTCTTCCTCATCTATTTTTCATTTTCACACTTTTGAGAGAGATTTCTTCACAGTAGGAAAGACAGCAGGTCTTTGGGTAATACACGGAAATTGACAACAAGTCTTGGTTTCAGGCAGACAATTGCAAGTGGTGGTACATCTACCAGACTGAGGAATTCATATCCCATTCTAAAGTGCTATGCCCCAACTATTAAGTAAAAACAATCAGAAAAAAGCATTATCAGATATTACAAGCTTCCAAGAGAAGTCAGAAATATAAATGCTTATATGCATTTTTCTGGCTTTTAAAGTTAGTTCAAAGCTTGTGTGTAGATTTTTTAAATTAATTTTTATTTTTTAGTTTGTTTTGCTTTACAATACTGTATTCATTTTGCTATACATTGACATGAATCAGCCACGAGTGTACATGAACTCCCAATCCCGACCCCCACATTATCATTACCATCATTCTAAATTCCATATATATGTGTAAGTATGCTGTATTGGTGTTTTTCTTTCTGGCTTACTTCACTCTGTATAATCGGCTCCAGTGTCACCCACCTCATTAGTACTGATTCAAATGTATTCTTTTTAATAGCTGAGTAATACTCCATTTTTTTAAAATAGAAGTATAATTGCTTTACAATTCCACATTCATTTCTGCTGTACAACAGTGTGAATCAACTATATATCCTCTCCCTCTTGGACCTCCCACCATGTCCCCATCTCATCCCTCTAGGTCAACACAGAGCACTGAGCTGAGCTCCCTGTGCTATTTAGCATGTTCCCACTAGCTGACTATTTTACATGTTTGCTTGTTTTTAAATTAGATGAAACACATTCCTACACCCTCATAGGTACTATGAACTGCCCATTTGTGACTATAACCTCATGTCTTTCTGGATTTCATGCCATGCTGACAGTCATTCAGAACCCAGTGGGATGGACATTTGTGATTTCCTTCTCCTACCTGGAAAATCCCATGGACGGAGGAGCCTGGTAGGCTGCAGTCCATGGGGTCGCTAAGAGTCAGATACGACTCAGCAACTTCACTTTTACTTTTCACGTTCATGCATTAGAGAAGGAAATGGCAACCCACACCCCAGTGTTATTGCCTGGAGAATCCCAGGGACGGGGGAGCCTGGTGGCCTGCCGTCTATGGGGTCGCACAGAGACGGCCATGACTGAAGCGACTTAGCAGCAGCAGCAGCAGCATACATATGTAAAAAAACATGACTCGTAAACCTAGCAATTAAGGGAGACAGTGACAAATTCAATTATGATCAAAGGACAAGAAAGGAACCTGAAGCTAAAGGCACTGGGGAATACTTCTAGGAAAAGACAAACAATATGATATGACATAGTGCCTGGCAGGCTACCGTCTATGGGGCCGCAGAGTCAGACATGACTTAGCACAGTATAGCACAGTGATAAAAGATTATATAGAAGGCTATATGGGCTTTCTAGTTTACACGAAATTTTCACATCCACTCTGTCATCGGAACCCACAACAAATTTCAAAGGCAGACTGAAAAGCATTATTAATACCACTGATAGGAATGAAGTAACAAAGGAAAGAGAATTAAGTAGGAATACTGGCTCAGAGATTAAGTGACTTGCCAATATTATAAAAATATGCACTGGAAGAGATGACTCATTAAGTTATGAAAAAAGGAAAACTGATGCTGAGCATCATTTATAGAAAACACAATAAATTATTTTTCTTCTAAGAATACTTTCACAAAAGCACTGAAGTCAATAGAGTATAAATGATTGTGGGGGAAGAAAAAGCTTAACATTTTCTGTTTTACTCATGCTTTGAAAAATTCATGCTGATGTCTACATCTGTTTCATGTAAAGGAGTCCTGGTTTTTATATTTAACTTTTACCTATAAGAAAGAACGGAGAAGGCAATGGCACCCCACTCCAGTACTCTTGCCTGGAAAATCCCATGGGCGGAGGAGCCTGCTAGGCTGCAGTCCATGGGGTCGCTAAGAGTCGGACACGACTGAGCGACTTCACTTTTACTTCTCACTTTCATGCATTGGAGAAGGAAATGGCAACCCACTCCAGTGTTCTTGCCTGGAGAATCCCAGGGACGGGGGAGCCTGGTGGGCTACCATCTATGGGGTCGCACAGAGTCGGACACGACTGAAGCGACTTAGCAGCAGCAGCAGCAGTATAAGAAAGAAAACTGTAGAAGGTAATATTTTAGAATACCATAAAAAAAACTTTCCAACATCAAGAACTATTCACCTATGGAAAATAATACAGCACCAAGAGTCCAAATATTGGGCTCTAGAACCAGCATTGCACATGGCTTGTTGCCAGGCATCAATCTCTCAAGTTTCAGTTTCCTCTTTTTTCAAATGGGTATAATAATACCTGAGTCTGTGAAAGGAGATGAGTGTAGGTGAACTCTCTGTAAATTAACGAGCATTCCAGACATAAATATAATTTAAGCCAGGCTCATATGAATGAAAATCTGTAAACATATTAGAAACATTTTGTATTAAATGTAAACTCCATATTTTGGAGTTCAAGGATCCTGCATTATCCAGTCCAAACCAGCCCACTCAACCTCATCTCCTTCCACCACATCTGATACCAACTATACTCTGGAACCATGGGAGCATCCAATTCCTGAGCTTGGAGACGCATGGATACCTGGGGATTCAACCCACACGCTGAGCACTTGGTTGTCTCTCTCAGCCAATCCTACATATCTTCTTGCCTTCAACCCCTACAGAAATCCCCCATGGACTCTTCTCCCCCTCTGTCACCACTCAGTTCTAGCATGCGATCTGTTCTCTACCCAAATCCTTCCTGTCTCAAAAAACTCAAGTCTTAAACCCCAAAGTTCTTAGTCTACAGAAAGTTGTTTCCCTGAAAATAAAATGTAGACCAACCAGATATAGTTCAAATTCCAACTGCCCAAGCTTACCTTCTCAGATCTTGTTTCTTTACCAGAAAATTGCAATCCTAAGGCTTACTTCAGAGGTGATTTTACATAGACATTTTTCCCTCACAAAAGAGAGATTCATTAACCCTTGATCATCCAGAGCTGTGTGACAGTATCTCTTATCATGTGTGTGCCTCCTCACCATCATCACAATTACCATATCACACACTTCCTGAGGTTATGGATTATTCATTCAGTAGTTTTTTTTGTTTGTTTGTTTTTTTCATTCAGTAGTTTTTAAAGTATCTTTTCCCTGCTGGAAATTTTTCTCAGACCTGGCACTCTCAAGGAGATTGTCTTCCTTTGCCCCCACTGATCTTACATTCTGAGGAGAAGCTGCTGATCAACTATGAACTGAAATAAAACATGAAATAACAAAACAAAAATTTTAAAAAAGATCCTTGCAAATGGTATAAATGAAATAACCAAATAGCTGAGAAAGGAAGAGAAGAGAAAGACATGGGAGAAAGGGAAAGATATACCCACCTGAATGCAGAGTTCCAAAGAATAGCAAGGAGAGATAAGAAAACCTTTTTAAGTAACAATGCAAAGAAACAAAGGAAAACAATAGAGTGGAAAAGACAAGACTTCAAGAAAGACAGAGATACCAAGGAAATATTTCATGCAAAGTGGCGCACAATAAAGGACAGAAACAGTATGGACCTAAAAGAAGCTGAAGAGACTAAGCAGAGGTGGCAAGAATACACACAACGGCAGAAAAATGTCTTAATAGCCCAGATAACAACGATGGTATGGTCACTCTCCTAGAGCCAAACACAATGGAGTGTGACATCAAGTGGGTCTTAGGAATAATTATTAGCAACAAAGCTAGAAGGGGTGGTGTAAATCCAGCTGAGTTATTTCGGATCCTAAAAGCTTTTAAAGTGCTACACTCAGTATGCCAGCAAATTTGAAAAACTCAGCAGTGGCCACAGGACTGGAAAAGATCAATTTTCATACCAATCCCAAAGGAGGACAATGCCAAAAAATGTTCAAACTACCACACAATTGCACTCATTTAACATGCTTGTAAGATAATGTTCAAAATCCTTCTAGTTAAGCTTCAATAGTATGTGAACTGAGAGCTTCCAGATGTTCAAGATGGATTTACAAAAGGCAGAGGAACCAGAGATCAAATTGCCAATATCAGTTGGATTAAAAAAAAAAAAGTAGGGTGGGGTGAGAATTACATAAAAACATCATCTACTTCTGTTTCATTGATTATGCTAAAGCCTTTGACTGTGTGGATCACAATAAACTGGAAAATTCTGAAAAGAGATGGGAATACCAGACCACCTTACCTGTCTCCTGAGAAACCTGTATGCAAGTCAAGAAGCAACAGTTGGAACCAGACATGGAACACAGGACTGGTTTCAAATCAGGAAAGGAGTACATCAAGGCTGTATATTGTCACCCTGCTTATTTAACTTATATGCAGAGTACATCATGAGAAATGCTGGGTTGGAAGAAACACAAGCTGGAATCAAGATTGCTGGGAGAAATATCAATAACCTCAGATAGGCAGATGACACCAACCTTATGGCAGAAAGAGAAGAACTAAAGCCTCTTGATGAGAGTGAAAGAAGAGAGTGAAAAAGTTGACTTAAAGCTCAACATGCAGAAAACGAAGATCATGGCATCTGATCCCATCACTTCAAAACAAGTGAAAGTTGGTTGTGTCCAACTTTTTGTGACCCCCATGGACTATGCAGTCCATGGAATTCTGTAGCCCAGAATACTGGAGTGGGTAGCCTTTACCTTCTCCAAGGGATCTTCCCAACCCAGGGATTGAACCCAGGTATCCTGCATTGCAGGCAGATTCTTTACCAGCTGAGCCACAAGGGAAGCCCCTTCGTGGCAAATAGATGGGGTAAAAAAGGAAACAATGACAGACTTTATTTTCTTGGACTCAAAATCACTGCAGATGGTGACTGCAGCCATGAAATTAAACGGTGCTTGCTCCTTGCAAGAAAAGCTATGGCAAACTAGAGAGCATATTTAAAAAGTAGAGACATCACTTTTCCCACAAATGTCCATCTAGTCAAAGCTATGACTTTTCCAGTAGTCATGTATGGATGTGAGAGTAATTGATGCTTTTTAATTGTGGTGTTGGAGAAGACTCTTGAGAGTCCCTTGGACTGCAAGGAGATCAAACCAGTCACTCCTAAAGGAAATCAGTCCTGAATATTCACTGGAAAGACTGATGCTGAAGCTGAAACTCCAGTACTTTGGCCACCTGATGTGAAGAACTGACCCATTGGCAAAGACCTTGATGCTGGAAAGACTGAGGGCAGGAGAAGGGGACGACAGAGGATGAGACGGTTGGATGGCATCATCTACTCAATGAACATGAGTTTGAACAAACTCTGGGAAATAGTGAAGGACAGGGAAACCTGGCATGCTGAACTTCATGGGGAGGCAGACAGTCAGACACACTGAGTGACTGAACAACAAGAAATCATGTGACCGATATCCCCTGAGGTAGCAAATATATGGACCTACTTTTTTCTTAGAAGAATTTTTTTGACATGGACCATTTTTCAAATCTTTATTGAATGTTACAAAATTGATTTTGTTGTATGCTTTGGTTTTCTGACCCCAAGGCATGTGGGATCTTAGCTCCCTGACCAGGGATGAAACTCACACCCTGGAAGGTGATGTCTTAACTTCTGGACTACCAGGGAATTCTCTGGACCTACATTTGATAGAGGGGGAATGAGGGCTTTTGAAGCCACAAGGTCTGGCACATGAGAAGCCAGCTACACACAGATCTGAGTGGGAACACAGGCAAAGGGAACCAAGCAGAAACAGAGAAGAAGGAATGTGCCCTGGGTCTTTGAAGACCAGCAGGGAGAATGAAGAAGCTGAGTTTGGGGGAGAATTACCCCAAATGATGTTGGAGGGGTGGGTGGGCTCCATATGTCATAGGGCTGTAATCAGGGGAGGGCTCAGATCCTATTCCTATTATTTCACCATCATTTCCTCGTGGCTAAACTGCACATCAGTTTTCTGTTTTCATTTTATTTTTGTTTGTAATGTGATGTCATCTATGTCATCCTTGCCTCAGCACCTTGCAAGAAAATACCTGATGTCACATCCAGACCTATCATCCCCAACCTTCCTGTCATCTCCAGGGGAGAAACTTGGATGAGGAGTCCTTTGGCTCATTTCAAAGTCCTCTCCTTCCAACCACCAGAGCTTCACTCAGTGTGACAGTCCGATAAGCACTGCCTCAGCCCATATTCTGCTTCTCACTGGCATTTGGGAAGTTGGCTCTGTTGCCTAAAGGAGACATTTTAGGAGAGGTTTCCATAGAAACCCAAACTTTCTCTCCAGCTGCTCATGTAGTGTATCCATTTATTTTAAAATACACATTATTTTTCTTTCAACTTCCTGTCATCTCCAGGGAAGAAACTTGGATGAGGAGTCCTTTGGCTCATTTCAAAGTCCTCTCCTTCCAACCACCAGAGCTTCACTCAGTGTGACAGTCCGATAAGCACTGCCTCAGCCCATATTCTGCTTCTCTCTGGCATTTGGGAAGTTGGCTCTGTTGCCTAAAGGAGACATTTTAGGAGAGGTTTCCATAGAAACCCAAACTTTCTCTCCAGCTGCTCATGTAGTGTATCCATTTATTTTAAAATACACATTATTTTTCTTTCATCAGTTTTTGGGCACTTGATTCTTTGGGTACCAAGAAATAGTATCAGATCTTGAGGAACATAAGTTGTCACATTCCACACTCAACAGTCTTTCCTAATTGTGTTTCTGTGGCTGACAGGAAGGATAGTAAAAGCTTTGATGCCAAGCTAACCATTTCTTCTGTGAATATACACTTGTCATCTCAGAGTTCCTTTGGTGGCTAGCTCTTCATCATCAATGTACTACTGGCATCACCAGCTTTATAGAAGTCTCACTGAACTATTGTCCAAGCCTCTGTCTCTTTCCCAAACCTTCTCCTGAATGACTATATTCCAAATCTAGAAACAGTTGCACTTTTTTTCTTATTCCTACAAGCCGAAGTCTTGCCTACTTTGGGCCATTAAAAGTGTCATTTCTTTAAGCTTCCTATCTCATACTCATTCTTAATTTATGTTAAACCATAGGCATCATTTTCACAGTGGAGACTACCTGCCAAAATGAGGTTATATTTGCTATGTTTTCTTCCTAACAATTAGCATAGTTCTAATGACATCATTTTGGTGGTTATACATTTGATTCCTCTCTCCATTAAAATGCAAACTCCCTACAAAACTATATCTTACCAATGTCTAGATGGATAGCATCCAGCACAGTGTTTTGAAAAGAATAAAAAAAATTAGGGGAGTATTTATATTTCAGCCCAAAAGAGAAGCAGAAACAAGTAACTAAATGAATTCTGCTTTGTGCATTTATAGGAATACAGTTTATTTTCTCCAAGGAAACACAAATCTATGTCACCTGTTGTGAAACAAGTGGCAAAAATAAATCTGTTTTGGTTTTAGAGAAGCCACTGTATGATATGGTATGAATCAAAGCAAAGGACAAATGCAGTTAAGAACTGTAGAGAGGATTTGGTGTGGGAATCATGTACCTCTGCAACCATGCTGTGTACAGCTGAGCAACAGGTAAGCAGGAATGTCAGTCAGAATTTGCCCTGCATAAGGAAGCTGAGAGAGAAAATGCAGAGGAAGGGAAAACAGAGGGAAAGAAGGCAATGAGAGAGGTAGAGAGACAGACAGACAATTTAAGAAAAGGAAAAATAAAAAGAGACCACATCCAAAGAGGAAAGAGAAGAGAGTCCTGGAGACTCCAAGTTCATCTTAGGGAGGGAAAAGGGNAAAAGTTGGCTTAAAGCTCAACATTCAGAAAACGAAGATCATGGCATCTGGCTCCATCATTTCATGGGAAATAGATGGGGAAACAGTAGAAACAGTGTCAGACTTTGTTTTTTTGGGCTCCAAAATCACTGCAGATGGTGACTGCAGACATGAAATTAAAAGGCGCCTACTCCTTGGAAGAAAAGTTATGACCAACCTAGATAGTATATTCAAAAGCAGAGACATTACTTTGCCAACTAAGGTCCGTCTAGTCAAGGCTATGGTTTTTCCTGTGGTCATGTATGGATGTGAGAGTTGGACTGTGAAGAAGGCTGAGCACAGAAGAATTGATGCTTTTGAACTGTGGTGTTGGAGAAGACTCTTGAGAGTCCCTTGGACTGCAAGGAGATCCAACCAGTCCATTCTGAGGGAGACCAACCCTGGGATTTCTTTGGAAGGAATGATGCTAAAGCTGAAGCTCCAGTACTTTGGCCACCTCATGCGAAGAGTTGAGTCATTGGAAAAGACCCTGATGCTGGGAGGGATTGGGGGCAGGAGGAGAAAGGGACGACCGAGGATGAGATGGCTGGATGGCATCATGGACTCAATGGACGTGAGTCTGAGTGAACTCCGGGAGCTGGTGATGGACAGGGAGGCCTGGCGTACTGCGATTCATGGGGTCGCAAAGAGTCGGACACGACTGCGCGACTGAACTGAACTGAATGAACATAAAAATGTATGATTGATAATTGTTCACTTAAAATATAAAAGTTATTTTTCTTGAAGATATACTGTTATTATAATCAAGGTTTTCATATAAATTGTGTTCTACTGAAAGGACTGATTGAAGGCAGGAATCAGCAAACGTTTTCCGTAAAAGACAAACAGTCAATATTTTCAGCATCGTGGGTCACGTGGTCTGTTGCCACCACTCAGCTCTGCTGTTGTCATGGGAAAGCAGTTATAAGCAACACATAAACTGTGACTGGGTCCCAATTAAGCTTCACTGACAGACATTACAGACAGAATTTCATATGATTATTTTATATCACAAATATTACTGTTTCTTTTGATGTTTTCCAACTATTTAAAATGTAAATACATCCTTAGCATGCAGACTACAAAAACAGGTACACATTTGGTCTGCAAGGCATAGTCTGCTGAACTCTGATATAAATAATTGAAAAACAAAATGCAGTTGATTTCAAAGTGTGCAAAGTTTGAGTCTAGGATAGAAAAATGTAAATTAAAATAAATATAAAAATACAAAAATAATTTCTCATGCTTTCAAAAAAGTTATTTTTATTTTAAAATATTAAAATTGACTACTAAAAGGCAAATACACATTTCAATCACTCAATATAAAATTTTAAATTAAAATTATTTAAATATTTCAGAAATTCTCAATTTCCATTTCAGTCCCCATAATTCTTACTTAGTTTTTTTAATGCCAGTGCCAAATATGGTCTGTTTTCAGCTTTTATTTGAAATGGAAGGTCTTTATTTTAAGCCCCTTCTGTTCACTTCCCAATTCTAATTAACAATTTGTACACTTGAGAAATACAGCATGGTTTATTTTAAGACTGATTTTTTTCAGTGTCCTACTTAATTTGTACTCAGCCTGAGAAATTAGAGATAACAGCTTTTAATTACTGAAAAACAGATCTACAAAATGCTTAGGCATGCCAAACATTTCATATATCCTTTGACAGATATTCTTTACCAATATGAATATCTCAATTTATCATCTATTTCAGTAAAACTCAAATGTATATGATTGTCTTTTGCGTAAAGTTGTATCTTGGACATTCTGGGAGATGACGCCAGTGGGAAAAGAAAAATTACCAAAGGTAGATAATGATAATACATACATTCTATTATTGCATTTAGTTTGCAAAACACTTCCATATACACTATTTCTTTTAATTTTTAAAAATTTGTGATGTCAGAAGTGCCCCTATACTTGACTTCGTTCTCCCCGTAGTACTTCTGGCTTCACTCAATTGATGGAACGCTACACCTCTCAGCTTGAAATTCCCTTCCTCCATGAAACCATCCCCAGTTTTATAAAAGTCCAACCTCTATGTGACCAATGCTCCTGTATCTCATTAAACTAACCGAGCTGTTTGGCAAGAGCTGGGTCACATCTGCAGACTGTGACCTTCCTAAGGGTTAGGACTGCAATTTTATTCACATTTGGATCTCAGCAGCCAGCATGATGCACAGCAAGTTACACGTGCTCAGGAAATAAATGACCGGTTCATGTGTTCATTCAACAAATATTTGTTAAATGCTTTTTATGTTCCAGCTAAGCTTCTTTCTAGGTGCTGGAGATACAACAGTGAAACAAAAGAGATAAAACCCTTGCTTTTGTGGAGCTGTCATTCTCAGAGGGAAGACAATCAATGAAACAGATCAGGAAAATGTACAGTATGTTTGATAATTGTAAACACCAAGGAGAAAAATCGAGCAGGGAGGGGCATAATGAGTGTTGTTGAGACTGGGTTACCTCATTGAGAATGTGACATTTAAGTCAAGACTTAAGGAAAGAAGGAAACAAACCACACAGATACCTGGGGGAAAGAGGGCAGGGAGGATGCTTGGTCTGTCAAGGCCAGAGTGACTGGTACCAGGTGAACGAGTGAGAATCAGTCAGGGTAGAGGTCAGGGGAGAGACAGGCATTCAGATCCACAGTCTCGAAGATTACTGCAAAGACTGAAATCCATTGGAGGGTTTTGAGCAGAGTAGTGACATATTCGATTGAGGTTTTAGCAAGATTACATTCATTAAAAGAATGTACATGTGGAGAAGCTGATGCATAAAGAAAGCATTTTGGCTGAACACACATTAACACTTGGAAAATTTGGGATGAGAATTTAGGCTTCCTAACCTGTCTGATAGTTCTCAGGAGTGTGAATATGGTTGAAAAGAATGATTTTTGTTTCCCTGTAAATTGTTCATTGATTATGTTTAGGGCCAGTTGATTACTCACAAGAAAAAGAAATCAATCAATTCTGATATTTTAACTGGATAATCCCAACTTTCTACATATGTTGAATATTTTAAATTGTGCTTTTTTTTTTTTTTGGCATTGTCCAAACAACATATTTGGATGTGAGAAAACTGTTCACTTTTCATTTAGCTACGCTTGGGTTATTTATGTACCAAATTTGTCTCTTCAATTTCAATTTTATTTATGTTCATGACAAGTCTCACTTTGGGGCAGTTAGCCATGAATTTGAAAGTTATATGACATTCATTTATAAAAATAATTCTACATATATTTATACATAAGTATTATAATATCAAACGAATTTGTTTTATTTTCCCCTACCCTCCTCCCAACATCTGAATCCTTAGGTACAGATTGTCAACCTGATGTTTAGGTCATATAGAGATAACATTGATCACTTACCTCCCTGAAATATTATCTCTGTTCTTGAAAGGAGAAAGAATATTCACTTAAACAGCTGACAAATGGTATATAACATGAGGTATTATCAGTATTACAATACTGTTAAATCGCCATTATTGAAATAAAACTTCTGAATAGTACATTTTTATTATTTAACACTTCACTGGCAAAAGGATATCACAGATGATGGTTAAATAAATTATTGAAATAAATAAAAGTGATGACTGAACAGGGATTTAAACAGAGTAGGACCTACAAATATTTAATTAATTTTCATTAAATACAATGGACTGAGAAAGAACCCTGAAAATTGTCATTGATCTCATTAAACTTTTTAAAATTTCAACCTTATTGATGTATAATTGACATATAAAACAGTAAAATATTTAAATGTGCATTGTGATGATCTGATATATATATATACACACACACACACACATTGTGGAAGGATTCCCCTCCATCTAGTTAGCTAATACACCTGTCACATCACAGATTATTTTATTTTAGTGAGAACATTTAGTTCTACTATCTTAGTAAATTTCAGTTATAAAATAGAGTGCTATCCATTACAGTCGCCATAGTCTACATTTGACGCTCAGATTGTATTCATCTCACAGCTGGAAGTATGTACTCTTTCACCAGCCTCTCCCTATTTCCTGCAAACCTCAGCCCTTGGCAACCACTTTTCTGCTCTTTGTTTCTATGAGGATGATCTTTTCAGATCTCAACTGAAGTGATAACCACACATTATTTGTCTTTACCTGATTTATTTCATTCAACACAATACCTTTGAGTTTCATCCTCATTGTTGGAAAGTGGCAGAGTTTTCTTCCTCCTTATGAGTGAATAATATTCAATATATATCTGGATACATACCCAGTAGTAAGATTGCTGAATCACATGGTAGTTGCATTTTTAATTTTTTGAGGAACTTTCATAGTTTTCCATAGTGAAAGTGAAAGTGAAGTCACTCGGTAGAGTCCGACTCTTTGCGACCCCATAGACTGTAGCCTACCACGCTCTCTGTCCATGGGATTTTCTAGGCAAGAGTGCTGGAGTGGGTTGCCATTTCCTTCTGCAGAGCATCTTCCAGATTCAGGGATCAAACCTGGGTCTCCCACAGTGCTTTACCATCTGAGCCACCAGGGAAGTCCTCTCCATAGTGGCTGTACCATTTGCATTTAGTACCAACAGGGGAGGAAGATTCCCTTTCTTCCACATTCTCAACAACACTTATCTCCTCTCTTCTTGGTGACAGCTATTTTAACAGATGTGAGGTAACAGACTGTTGTTTTAGTTTTCATTCCCCCGATGACTGTTAATATTGAGCCCCTTCTCATGTATCTGTTGATCATCTGTATGACTTTTTTTGAAAAAAATGTCTGTTCAGTTCCTCTGCCTAATTTTTTTAATCAGGCTTTGTTTTGTTTTTTGGCTACTCAGTTGTATGAGTTCCTTATATATTGTGGATATTAACTCCTTATAAGATATATACTTTGCAAATATTTTATCCATTCCATAGCTTAACTTTTCATTTTGTTTATGATTTTCTTTGCTATGTAGAAGCTTTTTATGATGTAGTCCATTTGTTTCCTTTAACTTTTGCTGTTTTTGCTTTTGGTATTGTATCCTGAAAGTCATCATCAAGACTAATAAAGGAGACTATCCCTGTGTTTTCTTCTAGGAGCTTTATGGTTTCATGCCTTCAGTCAGTTCAGTTCAGTCACTCAGGCGTGTCTGACTCTTTGCACCTCATGGACTACAGCACACCAGGCATCCCTGTTCATCATCAACTCCTGGAGTTTACTCAAACTCATGTTCATTGAGTTGGTGATGCCATCCAATCATCTCATTCTCTGTCATCCCCTTCTCCTCCTGCCTTCAATCTTTCCCAGCATCCGGGTCTTTTCAAATGAATCAGTTCTTCACATCAGGCAGCCAAAGTATTGGAGTTACAGCTTCAGTATCAGTCCTTCCAATGAATATTCAGGACTGATTTCCTTTAGGATGGACTGGTTGGATCTCCTTGCAGTCCAAGGGACTCTCAAGAGTCTTCTCCAACACCACAGTTCAAAAGCATCAATTCTTCGGTGCTCAGCTTTCTTTATAGTCCAACTCTCACATCCATACATGATTACTGGAAAAACCATAGTCTTGATTAGATGGACCTTTGTTGGCAAAGTGATGTCTCTGCTTTTGAATATGCTGTCTAGGTTGGTCATAACTTTCCTCCCAAGGAGTAAGTGTCTTTTAATTTCATGGCTGCAATCATCATCTGCAGTGATTCTGGAACCCCCCAAAATAGTCAGCCACTGTTTCCACTGTTTCCCAATCTATTTGCCATGAAGTGATGGGACTGGATGCCATGATCTTCGTTTTCTGAATGTTGAGTTTTAAGCCAACTTTTTCACTCTCCTCTTTCACTTTCATCAAGAGGCTCTTTAGTTCTTCTTCACTTTCTGCCATAAGGGTGGTGTCATCTGCATATCTGAGGTTATTGATATTTCTCCTGGCAATCTTGATTCCAGCTGTGTTCATCCAGCCCAGGATTTCTCATGATGGACTCTGCATAGAGACATTACTTTGCCAACTAAGGTCCGTCTAGTCAAGGCTATGGTTTTTCCTGTGGTCATGTATGGATATGAGAGTTGGACTGTGAAGAAGGCTGAGCACAGAAGAATTGATGCTTTTGAACTGTGGTGTTGGAGAAGACTCTTGAAAGTCCCTTGGACTACAAGGAGATCCAACCAGTCCATTCTGAAGGAGATCAGCCTGGTATTTCTTTGGAAGGAATGGTGCTAAAGCTGAAGCTCCAGTACTTTGGCCACCTTATGTGAAGAGTTGACTCATTGGAAAAGACTCTGATGCTAGGAGGGATTGGGGGCAGGAGTAGAAGGGGATGACCGAGGATGAGATGGCTGGATGGCATCACGGACTCAATGGAAGTGAGTCTGCATGAACTCCAGGAGTTGGTGATGGACAGGGAGGCCTGATGTGCTGCGATTCATGGGGTCGCAAAGAGTCAGACACGACTGAGCGACTGAACTGAACTGAACTGAAGCAGGGTGACAATATACAGTCTTGGCGTACTCCTTTCCCTATTTGGAACCAGTCTGTTGTTCCATGTCCATTTCTAACTGTTGCTTCCTGACCTGCATTCAGATTTCTCAAAAGGTAGGTCAGGTGGTCTGGTATTCCCATCTATTTCAGAATTTTCCACAGTTTATTGTGATCCACACAGTCAAAAACCTTTGGCATAGTCATTACATTCACATCTTTAATCCATTTTGAGCTGATTTTTGTGTGTGTTGTAAGGTGGGGTCCAGCTTTATTCCTCTACAGGTGGCTGTCCAGTTTCCCCTAACCATATATTGAAGAGACTAATACTCTTGCCTCCAATGTATATTCTTCCCTCCTTTGTCATAAATTAATCAACCATCTGTGCATGGATTAATTTCTGGGCTCTCTATTTTGTTCTCTCTATTCTTATGGAAAAATCCAAATGAACTTTTTGTCCAATCCAATAATTAGTAGCTTGTGTCTAGACATACCTCTCTGGGCTTAATTACTCACTGACTCTCCAGATACATCTCTCTCAGGCCCCACTGGATTTAAAGTTAAGCATCATCTGATAAAAGCTAAGCTACATTGTTACCCTGCCCACATCTCTCACCACACTTGCTAACCTAGGCATTGTCAGTCCCGAGGATTGCATGGATCAGTGATATTTTAGAAGACAGTTTTTACTGTTTTTGTTAGGGACAAAGACTACTTCATGGGTTATCTTACTTTTTTTCACTAAGTTACAACAATTTTAAAGTACCAATTTCTAGAATTACCATTTTACTCTGTGTTTTTTTACTGGCCCAGTGATTTGTTCAAAGTTAGTTACTATGGGTTCTTCATTACTTAAGACTTGGTCTTCTGATACAAGGTCAGTATTAAGAACTGCAATTTCATTCTAAAAAACCCATAGGTCTGCTAACCAAAAATCATCATGATTAGTTACCTGAAACAGAGGGAAAATGTGGTCGGGAGAGAAGTTAGAAAATGGGCTTGAACAGGTGCCTGAGAATCTTTAGTCGTGGAAGAAAAAAGAGGTAACATCCTTATGGTAGCACAAACCAGTTAGAAAATGATGATTAGGTAAGTAATAATTGGGATTCTGTGAAAAATAATACAGGCTATGACAAACATAGATGATACTTGATGAAATCACTCTACTGGTGCATTTAGAAAGTGAAAAGTCTTAATCAAAGAGTTGGAAGGACTTAAGTAAAGAGGAGATGCTGGAGATAGCGGTTAGAAAGATTGCGGATAAGGTCAGGAATTAGACAAGAATCAGAAAGTTGGAACAGAAATATAGAGAGGTATCTGAAAAAAAAGTAGTGAAGGCAGCAATGTGCTATTTTAAAAATAAGTTAGAACGAACATTCAAAGCCATCAGTGAGCGCTCACTAATTTGGGCTACTGAGGCATAGATTTTCAATATCATTAATTTGGCAATTAATCATATGCTGTCTTGTGACATTCTTTATATTGTTTGAGCAGTTATTACTTCTTGCATTATGGAGCATATCTGATCATACCATCTTTTCAGGATGTTCTGGGACTGAGGGCATTTCGGGTGAAGCTAGCTGGTGGGAGTGAAGTCTCAATTCTATGTGAGATGGAAAAAAATTCTGGTTTTTGAACAAATTTTGTCTGGAAGATGACAGGAGTAGAAGGGGATGACCGAGGATGAGATGGCTGGATGGCATCACGGACTCAATGGAAGTGAGTCTGCATGAACTCCAGGAGTTGGTGATGGACAGGGAGGCCTGATGTGCTGCGATTCATGGGGTCGCAAAGAGTCAGACACGACTGAGCGACTGAACTGAACTGAACTGAAGCAGGGTGACAATATACAGTCTTGGCGTACTCCTTTCCCTATTTGGAACCAGTCTGTTGTTCCATGTCCATTTCTAACTGTTGCTTCCTGACCTGCATTCAGATTTCTCAAAAGGTAGGTCAGGTGGTCTGGTATTCCCATCTATTTCAGAATTTTCCACAGTTTATTGTGATCCACACAGTCAAAAACCTTTGGCATAGTCATTACATTCACATCTTTAATCCATTTTGAGCTGATTTTTGTGTGTGTTGTAAGGTGGGGTCCAGCTTTATTCCTCTACAGGTGGCTGTCCAGTTTCCCCTAACCATATATTGAAGAGACTAATACTCTTGCCTCCAATGTATATTCTTCCCTCCTTTGTCATAAATTAATCAACCATCTGTGCATGGATTAATTTCTGGGCTCTCTATTTTGTTCTCTCTATTCTTATGGAAAAATCCAAATGAACTTTTTGTCCAATCCAATAATTAGTAGCTTGTGTCTAGACATACCTCTCTGGGCTTAATTACTCACTGACTCTCCAGATACATCTCTCTCAGGCCCCACTGGATTTAAAGTTAAGCATCATCTGATAAAAGCTAAGCTACATTGTTACCCTGCCCACATCTCTCACCACACTTGCTAACCTAGGCATTGTCAGTCCCGAGGATTGCATGGATCAGTGATATTTTAGAAGACAGTTTTTACTGTTTTTGTTAGGGACAAAGACTACTTCATGGGTTATCTTACTTTTATTTCACTAAGTTACAACAATTTTAAAGTACCAATTTCTAGAATTACCATTTTACTCTGTGTTTTTTTACTGGCCCAGTGATTTGTTCAAAGTTAGTTACTATGGGTTCTTCATTACTTAAGACTTGGTCTTCTGATACAAGGTCAGTATTAAGAACTGCAATTTCATTCTAAAAAACCCATAGGTCTGCTAACCAAAAATCATCATGATTAGTTACCTGAAACAGAGGGAAAATGTGGTCGGGAGAGAAGTTAGAAAATGGGCTTGAACAGGTGCCTGAGAATCTTTAGTGTGGAAGAAAAAAGAGGTAACATCCTTATGGTAGCACAAACCAGTTAGAAAATGATGATTAGGTAAGTAATAATTGGGATTCTGTGAAAAATAATACAGGCTATGACAAACATAGATGATACTTGATGAAATCACTCTACTGGTGCATTTAGAAAGTGAAAAGTCTTAATCAAAGAGTTGGAAGGACTTAAGTAAAGAGGAGATGCTGGAGATAGCGGTTAGAAAGATTGCGGATAAGGTCAGGAATTAGACAAGAATCAGAAAGTTGGAACAGAAATATAGAGAGGTATCTGAAAAAAAAGTAGTGAAGGCAGCAATGTGCTATTTTAAAAATAAGTTAGAACGAACATTCAAAGCCATCAGTGAGCGCTCACTAATTTGGGCTACTGAGGCATAGATTTTCAATATCATTAATTTGGCAATTAATCATATGCTGTCTTGTGACATTCTTTATATTGTTTGAGCAGTTATTACTTCTTGCATTATGGAGCATATCTGATCATACCATCTTTTCAGGATGTTCTGGGACTGAGGGCATTTCGGGTGAAGCTAGCTGGTGGGAGTGAAGTCTCAATTCTATGTGAGATGGAAAAAAATTCTGGTTTTTGAACAAATTTTGTCTGGAAGATGGTCTATATGCCCCAATTCTGTGTAGATTATGCAAGCAAAGTGTCCAGTAAGTAGGCTTATATCAATTATTTGATGGGAGTGAGGAGATACTCAAGTGAACTAAGTAAATTACAACATACAGGTCATAGGTTTCAAATGGGATTAACATTTCTGACAGATGGTAGAAGAATATTTAAAGGAGGCTACAGAATCTTCCCTAGAAGATTTCAAAGTATCTTGAGATAGTTTTGGAGAAGGCGATGGCACCCCACTCCAGTACTCTTGCCTGGAAAATCCCATGGACAGAGGAGCCTGGTAGGCTGCGGTCCATGGGGTCGCGAAGTCGCGGAGACGACTGAGCGACTTCTCTTTCACTTTTCACTTTCATGCATTGGAGAAGGAAATGGCAACCCCTCCAGTGCTCTTGCCTGGAGAATCCCAGGGACAGGGGAGCCTGGTAGGCTGCCGTCTCTGGGGTTGCACAGAGTCGGACACGACTGAAGTGACTTAGCAGCAGCAGCAGCAGTGAGATAGTTTTGACATGATAAAGATGGGATTTCAAATGCCAGACTGTCACCCAGTGCTTTTCTGTACAAAATTTTCACCAGTCTCCAGTGCAATGAGAAAAACAAACAAACAGAAAGGCAGCACAATAGGTAAGGATGCAAATTCATAGATGGCACAGTACAGATACAGTTGCTAGATGCTCTTTTTGGAGGACTATTCATTCCATACTGCAAGATTTTATCCTTTTTAGATTCCCAGGGGCGGCGGAGCCTGGTGGGCTGCCGACTATGGGGTCACACAGAGTCGGACACGACTGAAGCGACTTAGCAGCAGCAGCAGATATGGGAGGGGGATTAAAATACTTTTAGTAAAATCATGGAGATAGGAGAAACTAGTATTTTCTAAAGGTCATTAATTAATAAGTAAAAATTATCATTCTTATAATGTAAGATTTTTTTCCTATCAAAAAAATGTCTTTTTAAATATTGTTGTCCCATACAAACTACAAGTGGGCAACCCCTAGGGCATTGGTCATGGAGGGAGATGTGGGCGAGGAGACAGGCAGCTCTGCTTTTGCCAGATGATTCTTAAGTTTAAAATGCGTGGGGCCGATGACAGATGGGCCCAGAGAGTCAGCAGATGTGTCAGCCTGGGGAAGTACGTCTAGACACAAATTGCCAGTAATATCAAGAGGCAATGGTTATGGAAGGATTACTCTATGCTACTATGTGAAATGAATATTATCACTAACTCATTTTTACAGGTAAGGAAACTGAGAGGTAGGGAAGATTAAGTAACTTGTCCAAGGGCACAAACTGGCAAGTGCTGATACCAGGATTTGAACCCATATTTGCACAAATTAAATGCTTGAGTTCTTGTTTACTATGCTATTCTGCCTTCCATTAAGTTTAAGTGGTTGTTAGAATCCTCAGTACAGAAAAGCCTGCCAAGAGGACCAGTGTGGAAAGACAAATTAAAAACCAAGAGAGAGTGGTCCTTGGCTAAAGGCAAGAGTGATAGTGAGACAAGATGATAATTCACTCTGTCCAGTGTAAGAGGGAGCGAAAGCACAGAAGTTATTGGTTTTGGCCAACATGAGGCCACCTGAGGCCAACCTGAGGTCACATCAGGGAATGGAATGAGCTATTTATAGAGTTGTTTAGCTAGAAGCGATATCACAAAGAAAAGAGGCAACTGATTCAACCAAACCACACATCTGGATCCCGATAGATAGTTTTAGATCAGAGAAACCAGCTAAATAATTCAAAAGAGTGCACAGAGCAAAGAAATCCATGCTCAGATTTAGAATTATCACATAATACATTGTTTATTAGTTCAACAAATATTTTAAGTGTTCATCCTATGTCAGGATTTAAACACCAGGGTGCATTGGTAAACAGGCAAACAAATTGCCTGCCCTCATGGACCTTACATTCTAGTGTGAGCGAGGGACAATAAATAATAAATACATATGAGAAAGTGATCAAGACAAAAGGACAAAGAGTAGCAGAGTGGGTGCGATTTTAGACACTTAGTGGTGATATGCATCATACACCCCAGAACTCTACAACCACTCTCAAAAACTTTAGCACATCTCAAAATACTACCCTCTAACATATTTAACTTATATGGAGAGTACATCATGAGAAATGCTGGGCTGGAAGAAGCACAAGCTGGAATCAAGGTTGCTGGGAGAAATATCAGTAACCTCAGATATGCAGATGACACCACCCTTATGGCAGAAAGTGGAGAGGAACTAAAAAGCCTCTTGATGAAAGTGAAAGAGGAGAGTGAAAAAGTTGGCTTAAAGCTCAACATTCAGAAAACGAAGATCATGGCATCTGGTCTCATCACTTCATGGCAAATAGATGGAGAAACAGTGGAAACAGTGTCAGACTTTATTTTGGGGGGCTCCAAAATCACTGTAGATGGTGACTGCAGCCATGAAATAAAAGATGCTTACTCCTTGGAAGAAAAGTTATGACCAACCTAGATAGCATATTCAAAAGCAGAGACATTACTTTGCCAAAAAAGGTCTGTCTAGTCAAGGCTATGGTTTTTCCACTGGTCATGTGTGGATGTGAGAGTTGGACTGTGAAGAAAGCTGCGCGCCGAAGAATTGATGCTTTTGAATTATAGTGTTGGAGAAGACTCTTGAGAGTCCCTTGGACTGCAAGGAGATCCAACCAGTCTATTCTAAAGAAGGTCAGTCTTGGGTGTTCTTTGGAAGGAATGATGCTAAAGCTGAAACTCCAGTACTTTGGCCACCTTATGCAAAGAGCTGACTCATTGGAAAAGACTCTGATACTGGGAGGGATTGGGGGCAGGAGGAGAAGGGGATGACAGAGGATGAGATGGCTGGATGGCATCACCAACTCAATGGACGTGAGTCTGAGTGACTTGCAGGAGTTGGTGATGGACAGGGAGCCCTGGCGTGGTGCAATTCATGGGGTCGCAAAGAGTCAGACATGACTGAGCAACTGAACTGAACTGAACAGAGCAACATATGTAACAACGTGCAACCTATAGCTTCTGTTAGAGAATATTTTAAAAGCAAAATATCAGTCAATAGGACAATATTACAAGAGACAGACCAAGATGATTATACTTTATATTAGAAGACAGTCCTGTCAAGACTTAGCTCTTGAGTTGGGTACCTGCCTGCCTATATCCTTCACCCTTCAAGGTGTGTAGATGGTAATGAATTCAGTACAATAAAGGCATCACTCCACAACATCACTGCCAGATTCAATTCTTGACATAAGGCTAAATACCAGATTAAGAGCCAGAATATATAGGATACTTCACTCTGAGCCTATGAAGTGTTTCATTTTGCACTGAAATGGTTTTGAAACATTATGAACAAACCAGGATGTTTAAGACAATGAAGGAACATATACCCCATTAGCTCTTGAGTTGGGTACCTGCCTGCCTATATCCTTCACCCTTCAAGGTGTGTAGATGGTAATGAATTCAGTACAATAAAGGCATCACTCCACAACATCACTGCCAGATTCAATTCTTGACATAAGGCTAAATACCAGATTAAGAGCCAGAATATATAGGATACTTCACTCTGAGCCTATGAAGTGTTTCATTTTGCACTGAAATGGTTTTGAAACATTATGAACAAACCAGGATGTTTAAGACAATGAAGGAACATATACCCCCATCCTATACACAAATCTATATTAGCTATAAAGTATCCAATGACTATGACTTTGAAAAGCACTATCTATATCCAACCAGTCCATCCTAAAGGAGATCAGTTCTGGGTGTTCATTGGAAGGACTGATGTTGAAGCTGAAACTCCAATACTTTGACCACCTGATGCGAAGAGCTGACTCATTGGAAAAGACCTTGATGCTGGGAAAGATTGAGGGCAGGAGGAGAAGGGGACAACAGAGGAAGAGATGGTTGGATGGGATCACCGACTCAATGGATATGGGTTTGGGTGAACTCTGGGAGTTGGTGTTGGACAGGGAGGCCTGGCGTGCTGCAGTTCATGGGGTCGCAAAGAGTCGGACATGACTGAGCGACTGAACTGAACTGAACTGAACTAGAGGGAAAGGGCCACATAAACCCTTGAATGATGGGTGGATTAATTAGTCAAGTGGAGGATCTATGATGAATTTTGAACTCATGAGTCACTTCCACATTGCTCTGTCTGACTCTCTGCACTAGCTGTAGCTCTCATTTCTGCCTCCCAAATTATAGAGGTGCCATTCCATTTCTTTCCATTACAAACTGCAGAACAATTTTAAATCTCTAGCAGTAGAGCTGAGGAAATATTACCTCTAGGAAAGCCACATAGAGTATATTACAAATATTTTCTGTTATAGATTCATTGAAGAAATGTTCATGGAGTACCTACTAGGTGCTAGACACAGAATCCTACAACTTCTCCTTTGCAGTGAAAGGAACAAGAACAAAGATTTCTTTCTCTGTGAGTTCCATTTATTATATGCAGTTTTAATTCCTATACCAATAGTTCTAGGAAATCCATTTCTTTTAGACCACAGGGTCCTTCACAACAAATCAGGAAGTACTTTTGAGTGTCTACTGTGTCCTCAACTTATAATAATAACATTTTCATAGATTATGTTTATTGACCATTTAGAAGGCTACATCAAACTACAAATCCCTGTTTCCTAGCTTTGCTAATATGCAATTCTTATCTTGAGATCAATGAAAAGTAGAGTGATGACAGCAAGATGTGCTAACAACAGAGAACAGTAAAAAGTGTCCCTTCTTTGGAAAGTTCCCAAATTCTGTATTAAACTATTATTGAAAGCAGCAACATGCAAAATAATTATTTAGCATTCTGAGAAAGAGCAAGAGGTAAAGTTGGCTGTTTTAGAACTAGCTTGTCTAAAGGAATTCAGTTTTCATTAAACAAAAGTTGAAGAGTTTCCACCTATTCTCCTACTTGGATTTAGGTATTTTCTTTTTTATTCTTCTCCAGGCACCTAGTAAAAATAGAACCCATTATCAATATTAAAAACTATACCTTTATGTTTTCTGTCAGAATAGGGCTTTTTTGTTGCTAAGTCATGTCTGACTTTGGGACCCCATGGACTACAGCCCACCAGGCTCCTCTATCCATGGGATTTCCTAGGCAAGCATACTGCAGTGGGTTACTATTTCCTTCTCCAGGGGATTTTCTTGACCCAGGAACTGAACCTGAATCTCCTGCATAGCAGGTGGCTTTTTGCCACCAAGTCACCAAGAAAGCCCGGAATAGGGCTAAATAACACCAAACAAATGACCTCCAATGAGACAATGTCAATTTGCAATCCCGAATATCACCCTTGAAATGAGCTGACCAAATGTTAGCAGAGATACCAGGTAATTGTCCTGTTTTTATATGAAAATAGTGGTTGGCGGGGGCGGGGGTGATTGGGCTGGTGAATGTTTTGTTAGGGGTCTCACAGAAACTCAGATAATGAAGTATGACAATTTCATCTACCAAATCCAGCCAGATGGCCACTTGCACAGATGTGTACTTGTCTGGTGGGGAGGAACAATTGCTGTGGTATTTACTCAATATTTCATTATTGGACAACCTGCAAGGGCCCATCATCCTTTGGGTTCATTACTATCACATTACTAGCTTTCGAGCCAACACAGCAGCTGTTGTGCTCATTTATCATCTCTCTATCTATGCTTCACTCTGCTCCTTATGAAAGAGGAGATTTTGCTTACTATCAAAAGACAAGGTCCTTGATTGTTTTTTGCTTTCTTACACCTACATTAAAAAAACTATTATTTAAGTGATTTACTTTTATTATGTCAATTTTCTTTTTAAAATCTTTTCAATCTACTCCTTTCACTTTTTAATGAACTTAATCTTATGGTGGCTCTTTATTTTCCTTGTCAACCTTCCCTAAGCCAGACCTTGGTCATGACCAAGGTAATATACTTAAACTAAGAAGAGTAATATGAGTTTAATTTCAAAAAAGTTGTAATTGAGAACATTCAGAAGAAGGAAATTGAGATGGAGGAGAGGAAAATGGGGTAAGAAGTGAGTGTTAAATGAAGGCTTTTTGAACTAGGCTTCTGTCTGTGCAGTTTTCTGCAGAAGGACCCATTCATCCTGGTACAAGAGAAGGTGATGAGCATCAATGATGGTGAGGGAGGAAGAAGCAGCGAGGCAAAAGTTCTGTGGAGGGATCAGCCCCCAGTGATGTAGAGAAAGCGATCTGGAGAGAGGCCACGAGCAGGGCAGAGAGGAGGGTAAAGGTCCCCCTGACCAATGTTTATACATGTTCATGCCAGGGATGAGAGGCTCATGGTCAGATGTGCAAATGCTGAGCTCTATTCTATGGACAGGAGATCCTGGCCTCCCTGGTGTTCCTGTGGGCACCCAGTGAAGTGGAGAGGAAATAGTTACTTCAGGACAATGCGTACAGCAACACTTTCCACACGATTCCCAGCTCATCTACGAGATTGGTTGTGGTTTCAGGGGGAGAAAAAGCAGTTCTTGGTAAAATGTAGCTAATCAAATATTACATTATGGAAAGCCTGCCTTATTGCTGAATCTTGACCTTATTGGGTAACTTTAAAAGTCCAGACACTTGAGGATTTGAAAGTGAAACGGAAGTAAACAACTGTCTCCTCATGCTGTACAAAGCTCTTTAGTGAAACTCAGTGGCTGCCTTTTCTTTCACAGCAAACATTCTTCATCACCCTTTTCAATGAAATTTGAAAGTGGGAAAACACATTACTCAGCCACTAAAAAGAATGAAATAATGGCATGTGCAGCAATTTGGATGGACTTAGAGATTATCATATTGAATGAAGTAAGTCAGAGAATGAGAAATATCATATGACATCACTTTTATGTGGAACCTTAAAAAAAATGATATGTATGAACTTATTTACAAAACAGAAACAGATGCAAAGACTTAGAGAATGAACGTATGGTTACCAGGGGTTAAAGGAAGGGAGACAGGATAGTTAAGGAGTTTGGGATTGACAAGTACACACAGCTATATTTAAAATCAATAACCAACAAAAGACCTACTGTTTAGCACAGGGAACTCTGCACAATATCCTGTAACAACCTAATTGGGAAAAGAACTGAAAAAGAATAGATACATGTATATGTAAAACTGAATCACTTCGTTGTACACATGAAACTGTGTTAATCAACTATACTCCAATATAAAACAGATAAATAAAACTGTCCATTTTATCTCCTTGGTTCTTTAGATATATAAATAATCAAAATTTGTTTTCATTGTTAATAATTTTTATATATACATATATATGGATAAGTTACTTGTCAATCACTACATATATGTGTGTGTGTGTATATATATATATATATAACATTGTGAAAATAAGAAGTGAGATTATATGATCGTATATGATCAGTAGTATAAAAAATCTTTCCCTTCCCTCTTTCCTCTTCTCTCTCTGTTTCTCTTCCTTTTCTTTAAATGGAGGAGGTTCGTGATGCTGATGATAAGAAGACACAGTGGAAGAAAGAAGGGAGGGAGGGGGAACTGCTAGCCAGAAAAATCCAGACCAAACCATAAGAGACATTGTCTTTCTGAGAGAAGGAGGTTTTCCTGTCTCATTTCAGGCTTCTAGTTCAGTTTAGCTATTAAACCCAAGACAGGAAGATGATCTGGTACTTACTCTGTGTGATCTAGTCATAAAACTTTAAATGCCATCACTACACCAAGAATTCTCAAATGTACATCTGTAACTCATACTTCTCTAACAGATCTGCAAAGATATCTAATATCTATCTTAACATTCAATATGCGCTGATGTGTAATATTATATTCATGCCTTGTCCTTACTCACTTGATGGGAATTCTAACCTTTCAGTTCCTCAGGCCCAAAATAAATGGAGTCATTTTTGAATAGTCTTTATAAAAATCAGAACTCACATCCAAGCTCTTAGAGAATCATGTTGGATGTGCCTTAAAAATATACCCTAAATTCAACTTTTCTGACCTCCACTGCTAATAACCATTGTCCTTACAACTTCATTTCTCTCCAGGAACACCACAATAGATTCCCACTGCTTCCCACAATCTATTTCCAAAACACTTTTTGGAGAGATCCTTATAAAATGTGAGTCAGGTGAAGCAAGGCCTCCTCTCAAAACCCTGCAAAGGTTCCTAAAGCCTTCAGAGTGAAAACTAGACACTTGGTAATGGTCGACTTGGTCCCACAAGCTCTCATTACCCAGCCCTCAATTAATTCTATGATCTCATCTCCTACCCCTGTGCTCTGTTACCTCCAGCAAGTCTGTCTTCATCCTCTTCCTTTGACACTCTGGGTATGCTCCTTCCTCAGGCCTTTTGCACTAGAAATGCCTTCTGCCTGGAATGCTCTTTCACTAGATAACTTTATGACTAATCCTCTAACCTTTATCAAGGAAATGCCACCTTTTCTTAAAATGAATCATTTAGATAGAAATTTTACCTTCCCTGAGCACTCCATTATTTCATTTCACTTTCTTTCTTTCCATAGCATTCTTCACTTTCCAACATATCACTTAGTTTACTTACTTATTATATTAATGTTTTATTAATTTGAAAAATGTTTTACTCATTTGAAAAGATCCTGATGCTGGGAAAGATTGAAGGCAGGAGGAGAAGGGGATGACAGAGAATGAGATGATTGGATGGCATCACCAACTCAATGAACATGAGTTTGAGTAAACTCCAGGAGTTGGTGATGGACAGGGAAGCCTGGCGTGCTATAGTCCATGGGGTCACAAAGAGTTGGACACAACTGAGCAACTGAACTGAACTGAGTGTTTTATTATTTGTTTCCACCAGTTGGACTATAAATTCAAGTAATATAGGAGGCTTTTTTTTTTAAGACAGGTTTTTCTTTATTTGCTCACTATTTTATTCCAAATGTCAAGAAAGGTGCCTGGCATATAACACGTGCTCAAATGTTAAATATATAAAAGTGAAAATAAGCCAGATGTTGTTTGAAAAGAATTGAGAATTCCATAGCACACACCTGACACCAGGGAGCAGTCGATGGAGAATTTCTTGCCTCTTGATAGCAGAGACCAAGGTCTCTCAGCTCTGAATCACCAGCACTGTATACACCACATCCTGATTTGAAAACAAGTGGTCAGTAAAAGACTGCAGAATAATGTGCCCATGACAGAAGCTACTGGTGCCCTAGAGAAGAAAAACCCAATGCAAAAAGCATTTCTGAAAATATAAATCCTGTCAGCCTGATGCAGCAAAGAATGAAGGGAGAGGCACAGGGCTCACTAAAACCAGCCCCATCTCCAACTGAATCAGCTTAGCTTCTTCTGATGCCCTGATCTAGGGGCATTTTTATAATAACTTGTCATATCTCAAAACCTACACCAGCAAGAAACTGCATGCTGAATAACTCCATTTAGGTGACATTCTGAAAAATGGCAACACTATAGAAATGGAAGACAGATCAGAGACGACCAGGGATTAGGGATGGGGAGGACTTTGACTACAAAAGATATTGAAATGGGTCTGTTTCCCTGTTTGTCGTGGTGGTGATTAGATCTCTGCATTTGTTAAAACACTCATAGACCTATGCATTAGAAAAAGTGAATATCACTGTATGCAAATTTTTAAACTGACATTCCCCCTTTACAAGATACTGCTGATCCTCTGCTAAAATCTAAGCTGTAAGGCTACGTGCTCATAAATTTTAAAGAAAGTAGAAGCTTAATGGTCCCAGGGGTTCCTTATGATGTTTGCATTGAACATCTTTAGACAAGCAGGGAGGGCTCCTTTGGGTCCAGTTATTTACATTTGTCCAGTCATGCATTATTTGGCAGTGAAAATTTCTGGGTATGTGTTTGCTCCAAGGTGTCATTTATTAAACCCGCCCTGGCCTGTCACCTCCGCGTGTGTATTGTCAGCTAGCAAATAAACTGTTGTTCAGTTGCTCAGTTGTGTCCAACTCTTTGCAACCAGGAAGGGACACAAAAGTCACACCTGTAAGTCTTTGTTTTTTACAACAGGCTTGCCATTCACAATGACTGCATGAGATGAGATCGGCTTTTCACTACCTACTCATGCATCAGATGACTTGTTCTTTTTAAGGACAGATTTTCTTAGAGAGCATACAGTCCTTTGATTATTGCTTTAAGGAACAAGCTTCTTTCTGACTGATCAGCCATTCCCCACCCTGACACTGCATTTTTATTCTATTCTAATTTCCAGTTGGTTTCTCTGGTGACTCAGTGGTAAAGAACCTGCCTGCCAATGCAGAAGACTTGGGTTAGGTCCCTGGGTTGGGAAGATACCCTGGAGAAGGAAATGGCAACTCACTCCAGTACTCTTCCTGGGAAATCCCATGGACAGAGGAGGCTGGTAGACCACAGTCCATGGGGCATCAAAAGAGTTGGACCTAACTGAACGACTGAACAATAACAACAACAATTTCCAGTTATTTTGTTTAGACTCTATATTTACTATGTATCCTACAGTTTACTATACATGTTATCTGTTATGGATGGCATCTTTTAATTTTCACACTAACTGATTAAGTGGACAGATAGCTAGTATCGTTGCCACTACAAAAATAAAAGACACAGAGATTCAAGATGGCTAAGTAACTTTCTCAAGGTCACATGACCCATCAGAGGCAGGGCAAGGACTAGATTCATTCCTGTTACATGTAAGGGATCAGTGATCCTCATTTGTTTTATGAAAAATGAAATCTCACACCATTTTATGTGACTCTGAAACCTATTAACATATAATCATGTTCTTTTCAGTCTCGTCCTTTAAAAGATTGATGAGTACTAAGTTATATAGACATTTGACTCGAATACCATATGAAAGTCCACGCACACTTCAGCTCACAATGCTTGCATTTTTATTTCCCCTTCCAAGGGACTCTTTCATAAATGTACCTTAGTATCTCTTAGTCACCTACCTATTTCCTAGGCTGCCTTGTGGATTTTATACAGATTACACAATTTTAAGCCTACATGATGTGATGTACCAACAGGAGTTCTGTCCAGTTGTTTAAGCACCTGTTTTTGGCAATGGCTTTGATGCTCTGTGAAGTATTTGCTTGGGAAGCTTAAAAGTCAACAGCAAAGTTCTGCTGAAGCAGTTTCATCAATAGCAGGGTGGCTCGTTTTGAGAAGTGCAGACTGTTAAGGCCTTCAGCCTCTCACTGCCCCCTGGGAGCCCCTGCCATGCTCTGGGGGGAGAGGGGGTTGATTCCTGTCACAGGTCTTCCAGAAAGTAGGGTTATGGCACTGTTCCTCAGGCCCTGCTTCACACTCAAGCCACCACTACTGCTTGCAGTTTCCCTGATTACACTGCAAAGTTTTGCCTTTGAGAGGCTGTTTCTCTGCCTGGATTGCCTTTTTCTCCCACCATTCCTGAGGACTTGCCAGACACCTCCAACCACCTTTATGGGGGTCCTCAGATAGATGCTGAGTATAATAAAAGATGATGGAGCAGCCAGGCATGTCCAACAATTTCCCATCTGACTGCCCCCACCCTTCCTTCCTCCTTCCCTTTAGGCTCTGTGTTTGCCTCCATGACAGCCATTGATGGCTCCTGGTTTTGTGCTAAATCAAGCCCCGTCTTACTTTGTCTTTTGGTTACTATTCATGCAACCAGTGGTTCCCAGGTACCACATCTCATCCTCCAAAGTTTGGTTTAGATACCACCACTCCCCTCCTCCCACCAGTGGAAGCCTTCCCCTGTGCTTATCCCATGGAGGCAGAGTTGGTTGTTCTTAACCTGATCTTCTATGGCCATCTACACATGGCTCCCACAGCACCCTCACATTATTCCTCAGTTCATTATATCCTGTGGCCCTCCTGGAAGGTATGATTCCAAGGGTAGTGACTCTGTGTTTGTTTGTTTGTTTGTTTGTTTTTAATCCAGGCTTTCATTACATATGGAAGATAGTGCCTGGTGCTCAGTATTTTTTCAATATATTTTTCTTGCTTCAATAAAGAAATAGACACTATTTACTCATTCTTAAGAGGATTTTATACATATTAATACAATAGGGATACACATCAATGAAATAAAAATGTTAATTCCAAAATCAAGATAAATGCAACACTTTTAGCAGATCCCACACTAGAATTCATTCATAAACTTTGGTTAGATATATGAGTCATTCTAGTCTATGTAGTATGGGCTTCCCTGGTGGCTCAGATGGTAAAGAATCCGCCTGTATTGCAGGAGACCTGGGTTTATCCCTGTGTTGGGAAGATCCCCTGGAAAAGGAAACAGCAACCCACTCTAGCATTCTTGCCTGGAGAATTCCATGGACAAAGGAGCCTGTTGGGTTACAGTTCACAGTCACAAAGAGTCAGACATGACTGAGCAACTAAGCACATTGCACAGTCTAGTGGCAATTCCAAAGGACAACAGTTCCTGTTTTCTCATGGATAAAACGCACCTGAGGCTGACTTGACTGGTTGTCCAGCTAGTATGTGTGTTTGTGTGTGTGCTGTGTATGTGTCCACGCAGATTTTGTGCCAAGTCTGAAAAATATACCTCTCCCTAGAATTTCAATTATTCTCAGTAATCTTGAAATGCATAAGAAAAAAAGCACTTTATTCTTAGTCTGCTCTAAGTTTTTTCATGTGGGCATCTGATAATATCTTACTATGTTCTGTGACGGCTCACTCCTAAACTCAGATTTTCTCAGCTTTATTTTCATAACAAAAGCCACCATTGCTAGACAGGGAAACATTATGAATACAAGTGATATTCGAATATAGGTAAGCTATCTCTCCATCTCAAAACAAGTCTCCTTTTCTCTCTTTTAAAAACTCATTCTACAAATTTGTGTTAAGGTGTTTTATCTTAAATTTGATCTAACTCAATTCAAATAATGAGAATGCAGTGAAATTATGGAAAAGAAACACATAAAACTAGGTTGGTTGTTTGAATTTATTTTCGGATATCCAATTTGGTTTAAAAGAATTGAATACATTTGCCATGCTCTCTTTGGGAAGCATTGTGAGAAGTATAATTTAGAACTGCGCTCTCTTTAGCGTGGCCTCTGTCAGACATAAAGGGTGCTCGCAAGGCATGTTTCGGCTCTAATGAAGGCTCTGTTCCGTCTGTCTGCCTCCATGTGAACTGCTCCTTCAGACAGAAAGTTAAAAACTATAATGAGTCAAAATTCTCCCAGGCCCTAAACTACTCCTAGGGAGTAAATCCCGCATCTCTGGATTCTTAATTCTTTCAGATCCTAAGATGTATTTTTTTTTTTCCCAAAAGTTAGTGCTGGTGCAAGAAACTTGATTCTAATTAGCTAATGAGGTGTAGTTAAGCTCACGATCTCCTCAGACTGTCTTTTTCCATCTTAAAATGCCTAGTTCAAACTCTAGCAAAAAAAATCAAGATAAGAGTAGCAACAGAGCTAAATAGTAGACCACTTCCAAAACAGCTGAGCACAGCACCATGGTAGTCCAAAACACAGCAAAAAATAATCCCACCAAAGCCTGAGTGTGGATCTACCTACCATTCTGAAGGAATTTAACTTTGGCTTCATTACAAAGAGAAGGTAATCTGGCATGACCAAGGGCTCATGGTATTGTAGGTCCTTGGGTACTTTTCATGGCCTACAAGAATACATTCCAAGTATAGCATAGGGCTAAACAGTAGAATGCTGGGAGGGATTGGGGGCAGGAGGAGAAGGGGACGACAGAGGATGAGATGGTTGGATGGCATCACTGACTGGATGGACGTGAGTCTGAGTGAACTCTGGGGGTTGGTGATGGACAGGGAGGCCTGGTGTGCTGCAATTCATGGGATTGCAGAGTCAGACATGACTGAGCGACTGAACTGAACTGAAACAATAGAAAACTCAACCCTAAGAGAAATTTCTTCGGTGTAGACATAGTGTGTGTGAGTGCTCAGTTACTCAATAGTGTCTGACTCTTTGTGACCCCTTGGACTGCTCCCCGCCAAGCTCCTTTGTCCATGGGATTCTCCAGGCAAGAATACTAGAATGCGTTGCCATTTTTTTTTTTTTTTTCCCAAGAGATCTTCCTGACCCAAGGATCAAACTTGGGTCTCCTGCATTACAGGAAGTTTATTTACTGCTAAGTCACCAGGAAAGCTCAATGAGCAGAACTGGTGTTCGATAAAGAACTTCACATTAAGTTACTAATCCCAGTTTCTAAAATCAAGTAGCAGGGAAAATGACTTCATAAAGCACAGTAAACTTTGGGCACCTTATGCGAAGAGTTGACTCATTGGAAAAGACCCTGATGCTGGGAGGGATTGGGGGCAGGAGGAGAAGGGGACGACCGAGGATGAGATGGCTGGATGGCATCACAGACTCGATGGACGTGAGTCTGGGTGAACTCCGGGAGTTGGTGATGGACAGGGAGGCCTGGCGTACTGTGATTCATGGGGTCGCAAAGAGTCGGACACGATGCGCGACTGAACTGAACTGAACTGAAAAGGAGTAATATCCTAAGCCACTATGGTTTGTAATATCCCTGGAGAAATTCTAATTTAAATTGTCCAGGTCAAATTTATCCTCATCAGGGAAAATATGGTAAGGTGGGAAATGGCAGAGATTTGGTAATGGGGATGAGTGGTGGATGAGGGTATTAGGGGCTGGGTTGGAGGGTTGCAGGGAGGAGGGTTCAGGAAGGATCAGGATTATTATGACTAGAGAGTGGAGAAACTCTTCAAGAAGGTGAATTTAATTTTGAGTCCATGATAAATACTGAATACTAGAAATGCAATAGATGCTTATCAAGTTTCTATTTCATGCATCTGAAGAAATTGATTTTCAGATTTCTGAGTACATAGCAATCCGATCTTATATAATGTCACCTTCCCGTGCACTAATGACTAAGATAAATGTCCTCAGCCCCGGCTGTTTTGATCTAGTCATTTCCGTGTTTTTCCTCTGACACAGTAATGGTGTTGGAGGGTTCAATGCAAGAGAGATGCTGCATTGGGATGAGTGTCATTGATTTATGCCTCCTGACAGACTTCTAGGGAGTAAATTATTAGGTGCCTTTTCATCCTTTTAGAGGACTTGCTCAATTTCTTTAAACCCTTCCCCAGCAAATTTGAGGGTGTGTGAGTGTGTGTGTGTGTGTGCAGGCGTGTCTCTGTGTGTGTGTATAAAAGCATCAAGTCCATCCTTCCCTCCTGTTTTGTTGTGATGTCCTCAGGGTAGGATAACCTCAGAAAACTGTTGATGTGACCCAAAGCCACCCTTTATCTGCAAACTGGGGACAACCTGGCAGGTCTAGTGGACTTGCAAATGCTTTGTCAATAAACACAGCCAGAAATTCAATCCATCCTTGGGAGGAAATGGATTCAGCCTTGCCAATCTGGTTATGTTTAGCATATTAATTAGCAGGATAGAAAAGGCAAGAAATTCTTCCAGTAGAACCCATTTCTCTCTGTGGCTTCTTTAAATATTATGATGAAGTGTAAACTAGAATCATACTTGCATTTTCCTTCCTAACACAATTCTGGTACTGGATGTGGAATAAATGCTACAAGTTTTTTCTTATAAATAGCTATTGCATTTAGCATTTAAAAATACTAACTCTACTAGTACTCTTAGTAAAGTTTTTCCCTTTACCTCCACCAGATTTTAAAGTGAGAGTTACCCTGATATCAATAGTTCTTCTATTTAGTGAGAAATCACCATTTAAGCTATCCTCACTGTACTTTTTCCTCTGGAGAATAATCACTTCCCATTCTTCAAATTTCCAATAAGAAGAATGTTATAGAAGTCTGGTTTATAAAATTTAGAACATGAAATGAGGGTTTTTTTTTTCTTTCCTTAAATAGCCATTGAGAAACTCCAGACACATTTTTCTGAAAGAAAATATGCACTGAGTGTCTTCATAATATTCAGGGGGAAACTTCTACGAATTAATGCAGTGATAAATATTACAGATATAGCCTCTGGATATATAGTAACATGGTGCTTCTAATTAGGATGCAGGAAGACTCTCAAATACAAAATTGTTATTTTATATTAAGAGCTAGAATTAGAATAGCTTGTGTTAAAGATTACACTAACTGTAGTACCACCCCATTTCTGCTGTGTATTTTCAGTAAAGCTAAGTTAATTTTTTAAGAAGAGTACTGAAATTGTGGAGTGAATCTAGTTCAAATCAAAGATTAGATTTGTTCTTAATGTTGTAAGCCAGTGAGTAAGAGGAATTTTTCATTCAATTTCCTTGTCATTTAGAAGTTCATGGGAAATGAAAACACAAATAAAAATTTAAAATATCTCTAGTGGTAATAGTTTTCATAAAATTCATATTTTATGAATTTGAATTTTATTCACTAGGATATGAAACAATTTGTAACTTTAAGATTTGCTGTCAAAACTAGTAAAAAATTATTCTAAATTAAATCAATGCAGTAGACAACAAGTATTTATTGAATGGCTACTTTGTATACAGGAGGGTAGAAAGTGGTGTTTAATGGAATTGATGTGTATTTCTTCTGGATAAAAACTCACTGTAGATTCCCTGTTGTGGTTTTAATTTAACAGATAGAAGATAAATAGATACATTGGGAGTAGAGATTTTATTCTAATTAATACAAAGGCTGCAATACTAAATATAATACTATTTTCTTGATGAAGAAAATAGTAAAATGTCTGTACTTAAGCTTTCTTTTTAAACTATTTCCTTTGTTATTACACCTACAGAAAGAATAAAACAAACAATAAGAATACCTTCCACCCACATGATCATATATATTTTCAGCCCTGCTTCTTCCTCCCCCTTTTTGCATATGAAGATACAAATAATTTTTGCAGATTTATGCAAACTCCTCTCCTTAGCCCTTATGTTAGAATATGCTCAGGTATGCTAATTTCTACCTTATTTTTTCCCTTTGATTCTTTAAGAACTGAGTATGAATTACAAATGGAAAAACCAAACTATGTCTAACAAAACTTCAGAAGTTTAGACTCTGTTTGCCACATGGCAATTTCTATTCTATTCATAGAGAATCAGCCAGAGTATATTGGAGCTATCTTGTACTTAATCACTTACATTTGCTCAAACGTATGGGGATAATTAGCTGAATTTGCAACTGAGCCCTGGAAACTGGATTAGAGGTACTGGCTTAGGATGCCCAGCTCACATTTAAGAGTAACCTTTAAGGAATCTCCACACTGTTCTCCATAGTGGCTGTACTAATTTGCATTCCCACCAACAGTGTAAGAGGGTTCCCTTTTCTCCACACCCTCTCCAGCATTTATTGCTTGTTGACTTTTGCATCGCAGCCATTCTGACTGGTGTGAAATGGTACCTCATTGTGGTTTTGATTTGCATTTCTCTGATAATGAGTGATGTTGAGCATCTTTTCATGTGTTTGTTAGCCATTCGTATGTCTTCTTTGGAGAAGTGTCTATTTAGTTCTTTGGCCCATTTTTTGATTGGGTCATTTATTTTTCTGGAGTTGAGCTGCATAAGCTGCTTGTATATTTTTGAGATTAGTTGTTTGTCTGTTGTTTCATTTGTTATTATTTTCTCCCATTCAGAAGGCTGTCTTTTCACCTTGCTTATAGTTTCCTTTGTTGTGCAGAAGCTTTTAATTTTAATTAGATCCCATTTGTTTATTTTTGCTTTTATTTCCAAATACACAATGGGAGTATTACTCAGCTATTAAAAAGAATACATTTGAATCAGTTTTAATGAGGTGGATGACGCTGGAGCCGATTATACAGAGTGAAGTAAGCCAGAAAGAAAAACTCAATACAGTATACTTACACATATATATGGAATTTAGAATGATGGTAATGATAAACCTGTACGCAAGACAGCAAAAGAGACACAGTTGTATAGAATGGCCTTTTGGACTCTGTGGGAGAGGGAGAGGGTGGGATGGGTTGGCAGAGTGGCAATGTAACATGTGTGATATCATAAGCGAAATGAATTGCCAGTCAGGTTTGATGCAGGATGCAGGATGATAGAGACTGATGCACGGGGATAATCCAGAGAGAGGGTGTGGGGCGGGAGGGTGGAGGAGGGGGTCGGGATTGGGAGTTCATGTACACTCATGGCTAATTCATGTCAATGTGTAACAAAACGAATACAGTATTGTAAAGCAAAACAAACTAAAAAATAAAAATTAATTTAAAAAAAAAAAAAAAAGAGTAACCTTTAAAATTACCCTTAAAGCGATGAACAGATGGTTTCCCTCCATTCAAACTACTTCTATCTGGTTTAAATGTTCTGTTTCCTAACACCTCACCCACTACCTCTACAATTTTTCTTATCACTATGCATCATTGGAATAATTGCTTACTCACTATGTTTCTTTAAACTGACTCTTTTACAAAACTCAAGTACCTAAGTTACTTTCATCCTAAGCAATATCTCTGAAATGGATGATTATAAAGTAATAATTTTCCTTAGAAGCTCAACAGGTAAAGAATCTGCCTGCTATAAAGGAGATCCTGGTTCAATTCCTGGGTCAGGAAGATCCCCTGGAGAAAGGATAATCTACATACTCCAGTATTCTTGGGCTTTTGGGTGGCTCAGATGGTAAAGAATCCACCTGCAATGTGGGAGACCTGGGTTTGATCCCTGAGTTGGGACTATCCCCTGGAGGAGAGAATGGCAACCTACTCAAATATTCTTGCCTAGAGAATCCCATGGACAAAGGTGCCTGGCGGGCTGCAGTCCATGGGGTCTCAAAGAGCTGGACACAACTGAGTGACTAACTACAGCACATTTCCCCAATATATGTTAAAGTAAGAATCGAACTATTAAAATGTTCATCTCTTAACAAAGATATTTAGTGAGGGGACAGATTAGTGACTGCCAGGGCTTAGGGAAAGAGGAAGAGAGAGTATGGCCATGGCTCTAAACAGTAATATGAATCCTCATGATGGAACTGCTATGTATCTTGATTGTGGTTGGTGCATAAATCTACACTTGGTAAAAGTGCATAGACTACACACATACACACATACACACATACACACACACTGTTTGTAAAACTGGTGAAATTTGAAATAAAATCACTGGATCATATCATTGTCAGTTTCTGCACAACTAAGAAACTGACAATGATATGATCCAGTGATTTTATTTCAAATTTCACCAGATATTGGAGAAGGCAATGGCACCCCACTCCAGTACTCTTGCCTGGCAAATCCCATAGACAGAGGAGCCTGGTGGGCTGCCATCTATGGGGTCACGCAGAGTCGGACAAGACTGAGGTGACTTAGCAACAGCAGCAGCAGCAGGGTATACATTAGTGAGTAGGAGATGAGAGTGAAAGAATTTTTGCATTAGTTGTGTTTTAATATCTTCACTGGCTTAACCCCAGTGTATGGTACATTAAGTGCACAGCAAAATAGGTAGAGAAATCATAGACCATATCTAGAAGGAAGCTTGTTGTTGTTTAATCACTAAGTTGTGTCTGACTCTTTTGCAATCCCATGGACTATATACCCTGCCAGACTCCTCTTGACCCAGGGATAGAACCTTCTCTCTTGCATTGGCAGGCTGATTCTTAAGACTCTGAGCCTCCAGGGAAGGCCATAGAAGGAAACTTAGAGTTTGTCAAACCCCTTACTGTACAGAAGGGGGAAACTGAAGCCTTAGACATGGAGGGAGAGGCTACAGATAACACAACTTTTCCAGGGCAGAGTGAAACAAACTTAATCATTATCTCCAACACTGTGGGAGATAAGACTACCACTGGTGCAGTGGATAAGTTTGAGAGCTACTGAGATGAGAATTTTTAAAATGTATTGATATGTTTATTTGTTTTTTATTCTCACTGTGAAAAGATGTAGAAGAATAAAAAATATTTTCCTAGGAGTTGTCCAAGACTGTCCCATTCTTACTCCTTGGAAGGAAAGTTATGACCAACCTAGACAGCATATTCAAAAGCAGAGACATTACATTGTCAACAAAGGTCCATCTAGTCAAGGCTATGGTTTTTCCAGTGGTCATGTATGGATGTGAGAGTTGGACTATAAAGAAAGCTTAGGGCCGAAGAATTGATGCTTTTGAACTGTGGTGTTGGAGAAGACTCTTGAGAGTCCCTTGGACTGCAAGGGGATCCAACCAGTCCATTTTAAAGGAGATTAGTCCTGGGTGTTCATTGGAAGGACTGGTGTTGAATCTGAAGCTCCAATATTTTGACCACCTGATGCGAAGAGTTGACTCATTGGAAAAGACACTGATGCTGGGAAAGACTGAAGGCAGGAGGAGAAGGGGATGACAGAGGATGAGATGGTTGCATGGCATCACCAACTCGATGGACATGGGTTTGGGTGGACTCTGGGAATTGGTGATGGACAGGGAGACCTGGCGTGCTGTGGTTCATGGGGTTGCAAAGAGTCGGACACGACTGAGCAACTGAACTGAACTGACTGAACTGTCCCATTTAAGTCTGAACAGCCTTCATGCTTCATCATTCAGGGACTTCGGATCTGCAGCAGAACTGACAGTAATTGCGTCTCTACCCTGTCTGGCGCTGTACCACCAAAATCCCAGATTCTCACAAGTCTTCATTTTGTTCTATTTCCCACTTTCCTTACAAGGATACATTCAGCTTCTTAATTATACCAGGCCCCTTAATTACACCAGGCCTTTTGTACATGCAGTTCTCTCTGCCTGTGATACTTGTATTCCTCAGTCTACTTAGCTAGAATCTTCTTTCAATTTAGGTCTGAAATTAAATGTAGGGTTGCCAGATAAAATATAAGATGCCCAGCCAAACTCATATCTCAGATAAGCAGCAAATGTCTCTTTTGAATAAATATCTTCCAAATATTGTACAGCAAAGCTTATACTAAAAATTACCCATTGCTTACCTGAAATTCACATTTAGTGGTGCACCTTGTATTAAATTTTTTTTAAATAAGTGTAGACTGATAAGCAATTGTAAGAAATAATACAGGCATCCTGTATACTCTTCATCCAGCTTCTCCCAATGGTAATACCAGGTATGTTGCTGCTGCTGCTGCTAAGTCACCTCAGTCGTGTCCAACTCTGTGCGACCCCATAGATGGCAGCCCACCAGGCTCCCCTATCCCTGGGATTTTCCAGGCAAGATGCTGGATAGGTTGCCATTTCCTTCTCCAATGCATAAAAGTGAAAAGTGAAAGGGAAGTCATTCAGTTGTGTCTGACTCCTAGTGACCCCATGGACTGCAGGTCACCAGGCCCCTTTGTCCATGAGATTTTCCAGGCAAGAGTACTGGAGTGAGTTGTCACCACCTTCTCCATTTTTCTAATAAAAATAACCTTAAACACATTTATCAATTTTTCCCAACAATTCCAGATAAAAACATCAGGCCACCTTACTATTATTCTTTGAACATAAATGTTTAAAGTACCAAGTTTACTTTACAGAAACATCAATCTCCTCCAATTGCTTTTCCCCCATCACTATTTTTAATTAAGAGTGAAAAAAAAATCAAAGCAGACTATCAAGTTTAATAGTCACAGTTTTACACTTCAGGATAAATAATTACAACACAACCAAATGCTTTTTACTATACAATTTCTGATTTTAAACATGAAAACTTTCCACCAAAAATCTCATAAATTTATTTATAGAAAAAAAGCTGCAGGTTATACCATATGAGATATCGTGTTGTGACAAAACAAGTGTGGGTTTTGAGGTCAAAAGAGCTAGGTTTTAACTTCAAATTTCCCACTTTCTTGTTTCTCTGAGTTTCAGTTTCTTAACCTTGCAGTTGTCGTGAGGTTAAAATGGGATGAGATTAAATCCACTGATACAACATAGTTCTGGAAGTTTTGGCCACAGCAATCAGAGCAGAAAAAGAAATAAAAGGAATCCAGATTGGAAAAGAAGAAGTAAAGCTCTCACTGTTTGCAGATGACATGATCCTCTACATAGAAAACCCTAAAGACTCCACCAGAAAATTACTAGAGCTAATCAATGAATATAGTANAATCCACTGACACATACATGTAAAGCATTTAGGAGTCACATACAAAGTGCTTAATAAATAACAGCTGTTACGTGACAGTGAGGGGTGATCAAGAGTCTGGACTTTAGAATCTGAAAGAACTTTATTTGGATACAGTACTTACCACATAGGGCTTCTGTGGTAGCTCCCCTGGTAAAGAATCTGCTTGCAATGCAGGAAACCTGGGTTCACCCCTAGGTTGGGAAGATCCCCTGGAGAAGGGAAAGGCTACGTATTCCAGTATTCTTGCTTGAACAATTCCATGGCCTGTATAGTCCATGGGATTGCAAAGAGTCAGATGTGACTGAGCAGCTTTCACTTTCACTTACCACATGAACACTTTTAGACAAGTCAGTTTAGCCTTCAGAGCTTCCTTGATTTGTTGTAAAACAGAATAATACTATTTGCACAATTTTGAAGATTTTTAAGCAATTATAACATACAAGGGACATCTTCTTTAAGTCTGACACACAGTGTGACCCTGCTATAATTCTTTTTATCCACTCTGCTGCTGATAGGCATTTGGGTCAATGACATTTTGAGGATATTACAAGAAGTGCTTTTCCACACTGACATGTATTCACTATCATGAGTAAAATAGATAACTAGTGGGAAGCTGCTGTAAAACACAGGGAGCCCAGTCTGGCGCTCTGTGACAGCCTAGAGGGGTGGAATGGGATGGGGGAGGGAGGCTCAAAAGGGAGCGTATATATATATATATATATATAAAGGGACATCTTCTTTAAGTCTGACACACAGTGTGACCCTGCTATAATTCTTTTTATCCACTCTGCTGCTGATAGGCATTTGGGTCAATGACATTTTGAGGATATTACAAGAAGTGCTTTTCCACACTGACATGTATTCACTATCATGAGTAAAATAGATAACTAGTGGGAAGCTGCTGTAAAACACAGGGAGCCCAGTCTGGCGCTCTGTGACAGCCTAGAGGGGTGGAATGGGATGGGGGAGGGAGGCTCAAAAGGGAGCGTATATATATATATATATATATATATACACTAATATAATTATAACTGATTTGCATTGTAAGGCAGAAACTAAGACAACATTATAAAGCACTTATCCTCCAATTAAAACATTAAAAAAAGAAAAAGTTGCTACTACAAATATTTTTGAATATGTTTTTATATATATGTGTGTGAGTGTGTGTGTGTGTGTGTATTTCTGCCAAGTATATACCTAGGAATAAAAGTGCTAGGTCCTGTGGTATGGGCAACACAGTGATGGGCATGTAGTAGATGATGATGAAGTGACAGATAGTAATATGGTTTGACAGGGGTGTTCAGATCTCCATGGTGACAAAATGGCAAAACACTTAACAAAAAACTCAGTATACTTAGTGGAGGAAGAGGATGACTGTATCAAACTCATGTGCATGCAACATTACGATTCTAAAGCTTAGGCTATGACTAACTTAATTGAAAACAACAAACTAGCAAGCAAGTAAATACATAAATACATAGGCTCCAGTCCACCAGACACACCTCTCATTCTGATATAAGCATTCTTTTTGGAGGACATGTGAGCTTTAGACTACCGCGCCCATCACAAACACTGAACATCCTCTGGTACACTGTGAAGGAAGTTTGTTATTCAGGTTTTTTTTTTTTTTTTTTGGCTATATAGCCATGAATGGAACTGATGGATCGTATGGTAATTCTATTTTTATTTTTATTTTTTTTGAGCAATCACTATACTGTTTTCCCACTAACAGTGTGAAGGGTTCCCATTTCTCCACATCCTTGCCAACATTTGTTGTCTTCTTTTTGATAATAGCCATTCTGAGATATGAGGTGATATCTTATCTTACTGTGGTTTTGATTCACATTTCCTTGATGCTTACGATATTGAGTATCTTTTTATGTGCCCTATGGCCATCTGGATTTCTTTAGAAAATACATATTCAGTTCTTCAGCTTGGTTTTTTTTTTGATATTGATTTATAAGAGCTATTTATATATGTTGGATATATATAATCCAATCCTTTACCAGTCATATCATTTGCCAATATTTTCTCCCATTCACTAAGTTATCTTTTCATGACTACCATCTTTAAACCTAACCTTCTATTTATATAAGGAAAATGAGGTTCAGAGATGTAAATTACTGACCCAAAGACCCTAATAAGTAATAGATCTGAGACCAGAGCCCTGAATCCCAGGCTGTTGCTTTCCCTAATAAATCACATATAAATCTTTCAATGTACATGGAAAGGTATATCATACGTATATGCATGTATATTATATATATATGAAAGAAGTCATTTGGTAAAGTTTGGACAGATGGGTAATAACAACTATGATAATGAAATGAGAATAGTTTTAATATTAATACCCCAGAGTTTCTCAGCTTTTACCTGTGCAAGGCATGGGAGTGAACATTTGACATACATTATCTCCCTTAACTTATAAAACAATCGCAGTGAATGGCATTACTGTTATACTCTTTTCCAGATGAGCAAAAGAATTAAAGCATTTTAAGGACCTGCCCAAGGTCACAAAATCAATAAAGGGCAGAGCCAAACTGATACTCACTTCTTTCTGACTCTGCAAAGGGACTCAGCCATCAATAATGTATAATGATACTTGCAGAGTTAGATTATTAAATAAAGTAGTATATAAAGTACATCTCCTATCTCTATAGCCTGATTTACACTTGAAAATGTGAACATTCCTTTCACAATATAGAACACAGGTGCTCTCTGCTATTACTGGTAAAAACTCAGTGAGGGTCTGGAAATTTGGTAGCACACCAATCATCACCAATCCTGAAAACCGTAGCTCTGAGGATGAATGTTATCTTTCCACTAAAAAAACTGGCATTCATTTAAATAAAATAGAAAGTTCTTGCTCTATAATGTCCCAATTCCACTACAGTCACCTGTCATTAACTCAACACGTAATTCTTTCATTCTGGCTGAATAATGTTCTGGAAAAGGCAGCTAGACTACTCAAACATTCATACTTATTTTGGGTAGGAATTCATTTTTCAACCACTGAATACTCATTCCTTACAGACAGAAAAGGTAAGATATGAGTGAAATATGTATTGAAGGAGGAACTATTTCCCTAGGACAGTTGAAAATAGGTGGAAAGCACTCTAGTAATTTTTTGCAATTGCATAGTTCCTTTGCTTATTAAATTTTGAAGAGGTTATAAATTTGGGATATAACTTAAAGAGTTTATGTTTCATAATTTTACTTTATTGCTGAAATATTTATGCAGATATTCAGCGTAGGAAGATGCTGCCAGATGGAAATGCAATAGTTGTGGAATTCTTCCTGGCGTTTCCGACAGAATATATAATACTGAATCACTTTATGCTAATGTTTTGCAGTGGAATACATATTTTATAGCTACTTTGAAATGCAAATTTAAAAGATCTGAACTCTTTAGAAATCATACCAATGCAAAATAAATTAATATAAAAAGTAGGAGTTAGATAGATAAATTACAGCAGTGTCATATCAACTGCATTTTGGTAAAAGTAATGAGCCACGTCTTTTAGCCTTTGTATGAATAAACTTTAATATTTAGAAGTAAACGGTGTTTTGGCAAGATTAATGTTAACTAACCTCAAGATAAATGTGACATCTGTCAAATATCTAACTTCTAAGAGATACATTCAAGGATACTTAACTTCTTTGCTCCATTTTCTCACACTAATTATCATTGATATATTCTATGATTTGGGTACATGGTATCTTTACTACAGTCAGAAAATTTGAGGTATGCACACTAAAAGTGAATTTGAATTACAAGAGGATTAAAGTTTTTTATTATTGAAGATATTCAAGTCTGAAATTTAAGTTTCTACAACCTATCAATCAATTATATCTCACTACATTATAATAACTTGTAAGAATCAATATAATATTCGGACCCTGTCATTTCTCAAAACTGTGGTCAGAAACTCAGTGTTAAAACACTAAAACATCTTTTTTAAAGACACCAGAAAGGTCAGTCATCTCACTGAGTCCACTGAATAATTTCTGCTTTTCAAATTAGGGTCAATTTCATCCCAGGACTTTGAACTAAATGGCATCTTATTTTGAAAGGCATGGTTATTTCTGACAATGCCTTTAATTTGTATTCTCATTTCTAGAGCTATTTTAACACCAATCATGACTCAGGAATTGAATCCGAGCAAGAAAAAGGAAACTGAGTTTCTCATGAGTGATTAAAATTATAAGCCTCAAAATTTTATTTTAAATAGCTATTTTGGTTCATTTAAGGTCCAAAGATACCTAGAGTGTTTTCTCTTTTATTCCTTCTTAGTCTTAAGAGAGAATATTAAGAAACAAACAGCAAACAACAATACCAACAGTCTCTTTTGTATACAGTATGATATTCAAATCCAAGAAGAAGTGTTGAATTCACTATTAATATTTTGCTATTTGACCATACAAAACCCTTTAATAGTCATTATCACATTCATTCCTTGCAGTTGCTCTGGCAGGCAGGTATTATTATTTCTTTTTGACAGTTGGGGAAATAAGAGATGTTAACTAGTTCGTCCAAGTCACAATGGAGGGGATGTTACTGCTGGTCTCTTAAATTTAGGGCTTTAACTTTGATAATTTAGGTTTGGCTTAACTTTATGCTGTAATTAGGATTTAGAATGCTTCAATGTTAGTTTCGCTCTGCCCCTCGTGAGTTGTTGTTTTAGTTGCTCAGTCGTGTCCGACTCTTTTGAGACTCCATGGTTCCTTCTGTTCATGGGATTTCCCAGGCAAGATCACTGGAGTGGGTTGCCATTTCCTTCTCCAGGGAATCTTCCTGACCCAGGGATCGAACCCACATCTCCTGCATTGGCAGGGAGGAGCCACCCAGAAAGCCCTTCTGCCCCTCTAACCAGGGACAAATTCTTTAGAATAACTATTACCTTCTGTTGCTGCTGCTGCTGCTGCTGCTGTTGCTAAGTCACTTCAGTCGTGTCTGACTCTGTGCGACCTGATAGACGGCAGCCCACCAGGCTTCCCCATCCCTGGGATTCTCCAGGCAAGAACACTGGAGTGAGTTGCCATTTCCTTCTCCAATGCATGAAAGTGAAAAGTGAGAGTGAAGTCACTCAGTCGTGTCCGGCTCTTAGTGACCCCATGGACTGCAGCCTTCCAGGCTCCTCTGTCCATGGGATCTTCCAGGCAAGAGTACTGGAGTGGGGTGCCATTGCCTTCTCCATTTCCTTCTAGTCACTTTCTTTTATTCACAACAGTCTCAAGACATGGAACTATACTTAGTGTAGTTCTAGTACACACTATTCTACAGAAAGTACTATTGTATAGTGAAGGTGAAGGTGAAGTCACTCAGTCGTGTCCGACTCTTTGCAACCCCGTGGCCTGTAACCTACGAGGCTTCTCAGTCCATGGGATTCTCCAGGCAAGACTACTGGAGTGGATTGCCATTTCCTTCTCCAGAGGATCTTCCCAACCCAGGGATCGAACCCAGTTCTCCCGCATCGGAGGCAGACACTTTAACCTCTGAGCCATATACTACATATGCTTACCATAGGCTTCCCTGGTGGCTCAGAGGTTAAAGCGTCTGCCTCCATGCGGGAGACCCGGGTTTGATCCCTGGGTCGGGAAGATCCTCTGGAGAAGGAAATGGCAACCCACTCCAGTATTCTTGCCTGGAGAATCCCATGGACGGAGAAGCCTAGTAGGTTACAGTCCACGGGGTCACAAAGAGTCGGACACGACTGAGCAACTTCACACCTTCACATGCTTACTATGGTCTATAGACTGGGAACATGTGAGGTATCTGTATTTGTAGGGCAAAGAGCTTGTGAGGAATTTAGTTTTGGTAATGAAGCCAATGAGATATGAAACTATAGGGGGGAAATATTGGAAGAATAGTCATTTCCCTCCTATCTGGCTTCATTGGAAGTCCTGACCACGACTGCAAGTGGACCCCTGTCCAGAGGTATTTCTTGGTTCCGAGACTTGGCACTCAAATGTGGTCCTACCCTTGCAAACTTGAATCTGATACTACAGGAGTTTTATTTATTAACAAAAGTGCTACTGCACACATGGATTTTTACACAGAAATTATATTCATGCCATTAGAATTCCTGGGTGAATAGCTGTAAAACACGCCCACTAATGCAGGTGACTGTGCCCATATATGCCTATTTACCTCACTTAGCAGGGGTGCTGTAGATGGTTATTTTTCATAATAAAATTACTATTCTCTACAATGTACAAACCCAAGCTAATCAAAAATGAATCATGTGGCTCCCAACACATTTGAGGTAAATTAGGAATCACCATCTGGCAGAGAGTTTCTCTTCTTAAAATTGCTCTCTCCTTTTTTAATTAAAATGTGTTTTAATTAAAAATAGACATGTCAAGAAGCACTGTATATCAATTCCATGACTGACAATATGCTTTCTTTTTTTTTTTTCTGAAACATGTGAACCAGAAATGGGATGTCAAGGTTGCTCTCAAGAGAAACAGTAAAATATAAAGCAGAGAGAGGACTGCTACTGGACGCCGTTTCAGCTTTATCAAAATCCAACCATATCTTTTCCTGAATGTTTTATTGTGTTGTTTAAAAAATTGAGAGCGTAATTCTCTTATTTTTTGATGAATTTAATGGAGTTTTGCCTTCATTCTATACAGTCCAATAGTTTAAGAAGCGTTCTCAGATGTTCTTAGCCAGCCTCCTACTAGTGACCCTGGGATGTTCCAAGACACTCCCCCCAGCCCCCACCCCCCTACACACACTGCCAGGCATTTGTTTTAACCCTTTCCTGTCCATGTTCCTCTTTTTCTGAGAAGCACAAGATAATAATAGCGTGTGTGTGTGTGTGTGTGTGTGTAACAAGGAAGGCCAAGGGTGAAGGGTTCAGGAGGGAATCAGAAACCACAGGGAGGATGGATGGTACCCCACATACAGTGTGTGTGTGTGTGAGAGAGAGAGAGAGAATTCTGTCAAACCAATAAGACTTTCATTCCTAAAGACTGGCATGTGACTCTTCCTTGCTTTTTCTTGACTTCCGTGGTGGCTCAGATGGTAAAGAATTTGCCTGCAATGCAGGAGACCTGGGTTCTATCCCTGGGTTGGGAGAATTCATTGAAGGGGGAGGGCGTGGCATGCTTTGTCTTAGGCAGTCCTAGGGCAATGCTTTCAGAATACCCAGCTTTAAATGTTTAAAGATCAAATATTAATGAGACATATTCAGCAAGAGTTACATAGTTTTTAGCTTTGACTGGGATTTTGCAACTTCCACAATTATTTAGTATCACTAAATTTCCTTCTTGAAACTTTTTTCTGGTATTTTTTTTCTTTTAATTAGTTTTTACTGTTTTTCTTTCCTCTATATCATTGCTATTTAATATTTGTCTTAAAGAAACTTGTTTTAGATAGTTTTATATTTACACAAAAACTGTGAAGATAGTACAGAGTTCCCATTCACTTCACACCCAGTTTCCCTCCTATTAACATCTTACATTAGTATGGTGTATTTGTCACAGTTAATAAACCCATACTGTGTTAAGTCGCTCAGTCATGTCTGACTCTTTGCAACCCCATGGACTATAGCCCACCAGACTCCTCTGTCCATGGAATTCTCCAAGCAAGAATACTGAAGTAATTGCCATTTCCTACTCCAGGGGATCTTCTCAATCCAAGGATTAAACTCAGGCAGATTGCAGGCAGGTTCTTTACCGACTGAGCCAGCAGAAAAGCCCTAATAAACCCATATGGATACATTATTATCAGCTAACATGCTCAGTTACTCAGTCATGTCTGACTCTTTGTGACCCCATGGACTACAGCCCTCCAGGCTCCTCTATCCATGGGATTTCCATACTGGAGTGGATTGCCATTTCTTTCTGCAGCAGATCTTCCTGACCCAGGGGTTGAACCTGCGTCTCTTGCATCTCCTGCATTGGCAAGTGGATTCTTTACTCTGAGATACCTGGGAAGCCCGTTATTAGCTAAAGTCTATACTTTATTAAAATTTTCTTAGTTTTAACCTAATGTGCATTTTCCCACCCCAGGACCCTATCTATGATGCCACATTACATTAGACATTGTGTCTCCTTAGGCTGCTCTTGATTTCGACAGTTTCTCAGACTTTCTTTATTTTTTAATGACTGGCAATTTTGAGGTGTACTGGATAGGTATTTTCTCAAATGTTTCTCAACTGAGATTTTTTAATGATTTTCTATTTTGTATATTTTGTGAGGAAAACCATAGACATAAACTGCAGTGGTAAGTTAGTCACATCAAGCTGACCTATCACTGCTTAAGTTAATCCTGACAACCTGCTAGAGGTAGTGTTTGTCAGGTTTCTCCACATAAAGTTACTCTTTTCCCCCACTTTTTCATACTTTTTTCTTTTATTGGAAAATGCTATTAGAAACCAAGATGCAATTTAATTTTAATTTATGTATATGTGTTTTTTTAATAGCCAACCTTGTTTCAAAATACTTTTAAGCTTTATTAGTTTTATTTTTCCAAATAGCAGATTTTTTATTTTAAAAAGTAAAGAATTGGTATAAACATTTATTTAAAGAAAGAAGTTGCACTTGATAATTTATAATATGTTTCTGTTTCTATTCTATGTAGCATCTGGATATACATACACCTTCAGTTCATAGACCTACCATTACAATGTTGACTGTAACAAAAGAAAGCACTCAACCCATAGCACTGTATAGCAATATGTGTTAGACTGACTTTGTGTTAGAAATATTCTCTTTCTTAGGGAAGAAATACGTATTCCCATGGGGTGTGGCATATTTTTCTGTTCCACTGACTTGGAACCATGAAATTGAAAGACGCTTACTCCTTGGAAGAAAAGTTATGACCAACCTAGATAGTATATTCAAAAGCAGAGACATTACTTTGCCGACTAAGGTTCATCTAGTCAAGGCTATGGTTTTTCCTGTGGTCATGTATGGATGTGAGAGTTGGACTGTGAAGAAGGCTGAGCGCCGAAGAATTGATGCTTTTGAACTGTGGTGTTGGAGAAGACTCTTGAAAGTCCCTTGGACTGCAAGGAGATCCAACCAGTCCATTCTGAAGGAGATCAGCCCTGGGATTTCTTTGGAAGGAATGATGCTAAAGCTGAAGCTCCAGTACTTTGGGCACCTTATGCGAAGAGTTGACTCATTGGAAAAGACTCTGATGCTGGGAGGGATTGGGGGCAGGAGGAGAAGGGGACGACCAAGGATGAGATGGCTGGATGGCATCACGGACTCAATGGATGTGAGTCTGAGTGAACTCCGGGAGTTGGTAATGGACAGGGAGGCCTGGTGTGCTGCGATTCATGGGGTCGCAAAGAGTCGGACACGACTGAGTGACTGAACTGAACTGAAGTGAACTGAACTGACTTGGAACCTGGACTTGTGATTTCTTTTGGCCCATGGACTGTGTGCAGATGTGATACAAGGAGAAACCTAAAATCTGCGTGTGTGGTTTGAATTATACCCTTGCACCACTGTGCTTTGTCATAAGACAAACATGCCTTAGGGAGCTCCTGGCCCAAGGAGAATATGATGACACTTAGAGTAGATATGGACCCAATTCTAAGGCCCAGCTGACCAACAGCTTGAAGCAGTCCTCCTGGCTGCCCTACACTTATGGGATCAAAAAACAACAGATCCTGATTATCAGAAGCACTCAGTTTGAGTGTTCTATTACATGGCAACATTGCAGATATAACTAATTAAAGCATATGTATGTCAAGAAAAAGATCTGATACTTGGTGTCTTCAGTTCAGTCACTCAGTCATGTCCTATACTTTGCGACTCTATGGATTGCAGCACAGCAGGCTTCCCTGTTCTTCACCAACTCCCATAACTTGCACAAAATCATGTCCATCAAGTCTGTTATGCCATCCCACCATCTCATCCTCTGTCAACCCCTTTTCCTCCTGCCTGCAATCTTTCCCAGCATCAGGGTCTTTTCTAATGAGTCAGCTCTTTGCATGAGGTGGCCAAAGTATTAGAGCTTCACCTTCAGCATCGGTTCTTCCAGTGAACATTCAGGATTGATTTCCTTTAGGATAGACTGGTTGAATCTCCTTGCAGTCCAAGAGACTCTCAAGAGTCTTCTCCAACATCACAGTTGAAATGCATCAATTCTTCAGTGCTCAGCTTTCTTTATTGTTCAACTCTCACATCCATACATGACTACTGGAAAAACCATAGCCTTGACTAGACAGAGCTGTGTTGGTAAAATAATATCTCTGCTTTTTAATATGTTGTCTAGGTTTGTCATAGCTTTTCTTTCAAGGAGTAAGCATCTTTTAATTTCATGGCTGCAGTCACCATCTGCAGTGATTCTTGGAGTCCAAGAAAATAAACTCTGTCACTGTTTCCGTTGTTTCCCTATCTATTTGCCAAGAAGTTACAGGACCAGATGCCATCTTAGTTTTTTAAATGCTAAGTTTTAAGCCAGCTTTCTCACTCTCCTATTTCACTTTCATCAAGAGGCTCTTTAGTTCCCCTTAGCTTTCTGCCATAAGGGTGGTGTCATCTGCATATATGAGGTTATTGATATTTCTCCCTGCAATCTTGATTCCAGCTTGTGCTTCATCCAGCCCAGCATTTTGCATGATGTACTCTGCATGTAAGTTAAATAAGCAGGGTGACAACATACAGCATTGTTGTACTCCATTCTCAATTTGGAACCAGTCTGTTTTTCCACTGGTGTCTTAGAATATGACTATTCAGCACGTGGGCCTCCAAGGTGGTGCCAGTGGTAAAGAATCTGACTGCCAGTTCAGGAAACACAAGAGATGCAGGTTCCATCTCTGTGTTGGGAAGATCCCCTGGAATAGGAAATGGCAACATGCTCCAGTATTCTTGCCTAGAAAATTCCAGGACAGAGGAGGCTGGCAGGCTACAGCCCATGGGGCCACAAAGAGTCAGGCATGACTGAGTGGCTGAGCACAGGCGCACACACACATTTAGCACATAAAATACACTGGAAAGTTGGATGGTCAAGGGTATTGGAATGAGACAGATCTGCGTTCAAATGCTTGCTATGCCACTCACTGGTTATTGCTTAGACAAGCTATCTGACCCACTAAGCTTGGCTTCCTCATTTCCAGGATAGAGACAATAATACTTATTTTATAGGGTGCTATGAGAGTCAAATGAGATCATCCCTGTAAAAAGCCTGGCACAGGGCCTGGCATAGAATGAATGTTAGTTGCTATCGTTAGTTATCAAGTGAAAGTCACAAAATATCAACAACTTAAGATTTACTGCATTCAAAACCTTATGCACTACAATGAAATATTCTAATTGTAAAGGAAGAGCATCCTGACTTACTGAGAAATGCAAAGTTTGGGGCTGCTTTTACATTGTTGGATAAATACATAAAAGGAAAACCACAGTTCTTCGGCTTTCAGGGAACTTACTTTAGGTCAAAATATAGGACTGACATACAGTCAGCATTTTAATTGTTTGGTTACCCCAAGTGTTTGAGGATTTAAAACTCTTTCATTTAATTTTTAGTTAATTGTGATTACACAGTCAACTTACATTAAAAGGACTTATATTAAGCAAGCTTCATTCTATTTTATGTCCAGATAATTATAAGTCTTGAATTGATAGAGATTGAAAAAAATACGGTTTTGCACTGTGGGCTATCTAATTATTGACACCATAAGAAGCACTCCACAAACAACAACAAACAAACAATGCAACCAAAATTTACATGCAATAATTTTGGTAAATTGTTTTTAGTTATCAAATGGCAAAGTCTGCAACCTATGAAAAAGAGATTACCATTCTTTTCTTCAAATATGAGTTAAAAAAATTTTTTTTAATCTTTTAAATCTGACTGGATTCAATGCCAAAGTGAATCTTATATAATGAAAACTTAGGTTTTAAAGAAGGAAATTAAATCTATACATGATATACTAAAAAAACAAAATCTGTTTCCTATAATATATGTTGAATAGTGTTTATTTTGGAGCAGACTGTTTAAAATTGCTGACTTGGTAAAGAAAAATCTGTTATAACAATTTAAAAAATATTTTCCAGGAACAATTCTAAAATGTATTACATTTGAGATAGAAATGGAAATTTAGCTTTATCTGAATCAAGGATGTTTAAAAATTATATATCTTTGAGATTAAAATTATAAAATTAATAATGATAGCTTTTAAAATCTCTTCTTCAAAAGAGTTCTAGGCTGCTCCAAATGTCTTCAGTTTCCATCTAGAGAGAGATTGGCAAGGCTTTGACCTCATTCCTTTACAGCCTACAGAAAGAGGATTGGAGCCAAACCTAGAGAACCCACAGCCTAAAGCAAAACTGGGCCAGTCAGAAAACTCCTATTACCAGGAAAGAATAAAAAAGATCACCTTTATTATTATTCCCTTACATTTTTAAAGTTGACATCTAAAACTTCTCATTATAAGTTTAAATAGTTCTGAAGGATGTGCTTCTTGGAATACTGTATAAATTTAATCTTTTCAAATCAAGTTGAAACATCACTTAGAATGAAACTAATGGGATCTAAATACTGAATAATATCCACCGTTCTCAGGTTTAATATATATTTGAATAGGACTTCTGATATGTATAGAGAAAGTCACAATAGATCATTGCCCCTGACTTAACAAATAAAAATCTTAAATTAAAAAAATAAAATAAGCTGCAGAAAAAAAAACCAGATAAGCTGTAAAGATACATAAATAAGGGAAATTTCAGAAAATGATAAGCTTTTCCCAGGAGAGAGAAATCTATGGCTCCCCCCATAGATAGGTAGGTATAAGAACTGAAGCCAGTCAAACATTAAACCAATATTGAAAAGCCATACTGTTATGACATGGTGGAGGACATGCCTAGGAACTCCAATCAACTCTGTGAATATGTACCTACCTACCAACTTTTACTCACAGATCTTTAATGGGTATAGAAGGTAATATGCCCAAAGCAAGAGGCTGAGGGCAGGAAAGCTGAGAAACGTTTCTCTTTGAGGTTCACAAAGACTCTCTCCAATGCAAACCTCCCACCCTACAAAAAGTGGAGAGTGATGGGGGACATGGGAAGAGAGCATCGAAGCACTCCAAACTTTCAGCTACCAAAGATTAAAAGCTGGTAAGAGAAGCTTTTCCAGAACACTCCTGGTCTTCGTAGTGCAGGATGGCAGCACTCCAAAAGTGAAGGAAGTTTCAATCAGGCTAAAGGTTCAGTCTCCATAGGTGCGGAAAACAGGGGCAGAACCAGTAAGTGGAGTAAACTCCCCAGTAACTCAAAAGCATATCAACTGGGCTATAAGCAAGGAAATATCACCCATAGTTTTCAACTCCAAAGCACAGGAAGGGTTCTGGAATCTTTCCAATGCTATCTTGTTGGAAGCAAAGTCTGGATCATGCCCTCAAAATATCTGAAACCAATGGTGGTGAGTGAAATTAGACTACTGGTGCAAAAAGCTTCAAGTCTGTTCAAATACAGTTCAAATTGAATAAGTTTCCACTTTAGTGACCTGATAGGAAATAAATGTTCCCCTTTTTTGAAGATGTCATTTTTTTCAGTCTGTATTTAACCCTTATACAAACTGTCTTCCTAATAAAAATTATAATGTGCAAAAAATGCAAGAAAATATGATTCATGGTCAAGAGAAGAAATAATCAACAGAAACAGTTTGAGAGGTGGCTCAGAAGTTAGAACTTTTAGGGTCAGAGGTGAAAACAATTGTGAAAAAATGCTAAAAGATCTACAGGAAAAGGTGGCCATAAGAATGAGCAGATGAGGATTTGACACTTTATTTCACCTGTAGAACTTTATCTAAATGTAATATAAATTATAGGCTTAAAAGTCTTTTGATTTTCCCTCGTAGCTCAGTCGGAAAAGAATCTGCCTGACATGCAGGAGACCCAGCTTTGATCCTTGGGTCAGGAAGATCCTCTGAGAAGGATATGGCAACCCACTCCAGTATTCTTGCCTGGAGAATCCCATGGACAGAGAAACCTGACAGGCTAGAGTCCAGGGGGTCACAAGAGTCAGACACAACTTAGCGACTAAACCACCACCACCATAGAACTTTATCTAAATTTAATATAAATTATATGCTTAAAAGTCTTTTGATTGATTACTCAATCTTATTTCTCTGCATAAAATGTGAATGCATTGTTAGAATTTATTTCCTATGGCTGTAAGGCTTTAAACATTTAAAATTTATTCTAGTTTTAATTATAATTATTAGTAGTACATAATCTACCAAAACAACATAAATATATTACAGATTTGATAGATAATTAACAAAGGAAAAATTATTTTTATTGGGATTGCATCATTTAATGAGATGAATTAAGCCATTTTTCTATTGGTTCATCTATATTTGAATAAGCATTCCTTTCTGGGAGAATGAGAGAGGGTTTTGCATCATTTCTATTTATCATCTTTAGAGATGTAAGCCTGAGAAGGCTTATTTATATGAATAGATAAACAAGAATAAAAGTTTCAGTTCTATAAGTGTTGCTTAAGTCTCTAAACTCTTTGTAAGTCATATACTTAAAATTGCAGTGCTTTTCATCAAACATTGTATTTAATGATCTATCAGCTGAAAACTGAATTAGATCCTGCTTCAACTTCATTAAAAACTATCTGACTTGCAAAACACCTGACTTGCAAAACAATTTACTACCAAGTCATTGGAATCAATCCCTTTCTGAAAATCAGGGTTAGTATTTTATGTTTTGGACATTGTAACACCTTGGGCAATGCTGCATATTAAATTTTTGGTGGGTGAGATATATTTTCTCTTTTTTATGTGGAGAAGTGCTTATACAGAAAAAGAAGGAAAGGAAAAAAATAACCTGAAGTATGTTCTCATGTAGCTCAGGTCTAGAGAAATTTTAATAGAAAATTGAAATTATGGAAGCATTTGTCCATTAAAAAGAACTCCTGCCCTCATACTCCTTGGAAAATCTATGTAGATCCCTAATTTGAATACTATGGACTTAACATATCCATATAGTAAATCAATATATGAATGCATACTTCTTTAACAAGTTGGTGGCAACGAGGACTTTGTTCTTTTCAAAGTGAAACTGCTACCTGAAATGCAATTTCATGTTTCAAGATATTTAGTAAAGACCAGAAAACATTTATGTATGTAGAAAAACTTCATATTCTTTTCCCACTTCACAAATGAAACTTCTTGGAAAAGTGGCTCTGAAGAGGGAGGTGATGCTTGTGACCTTGGACAGATTTCTTTCAAATCTGTTGGCAAAGACTAATACCAGTACTTGCTGATGTGGAAGCAAGACTTTTATTTTCCTCACCAAAATATCCAAAAATGTTGTATAATCTAATATCATAGTGCTACCTTCTGAATAAAAAATACCAAGATTTGTTTTCTAATCACATTTTATTTAGCAAAGACAATTTTCATCATTTTGAATATGTGAGAGGCAACTGTAGTTTTTGAAAGAGTCTCACAATATAGTAACTCTTTGATGTAATAGGCATGCACAGAAGAGATGAAATCCTTGAGCGAGCTTCACTGGATTGTTTAAACTGGCTGCCTCTGAGCAGCTATGGAATCTGCCAGCATCTCCATAATCAACTACAAAATGTAAGAGAAATATCCTCAATACTGGAGATGGATTGTATTATCTGACTGAGGCACTACACTTAAGCTGTAAACTGTAAATGCAGCATTTTCCTGAGCACATGGATTCAAAGTTCTATAATTGGTATAGCTGTAGCTTCTGATTGGAATTGCAATATGCATTATATTGATTCTTCAAGCACACCCCTATGTATTTGATGAAATCCAAACACTAGTAATATGCAGCATATTAAAAATGAGTTTTTCTTTACCCTAAAAATAGGAACAGCATAAAATGTATTATTAGAATGCTCAAAGTGAAGTTGCTCAGTCGTGTCCGACTCTTTGCAACCCCATGGGTTGTAGCCTACCAGGCTCCTCTGTCCATGGGATTTTCCAGGCAATAGTCCTGGAGTGGATTGCCATTTCCTTCTCCAGGGAATCTTCCCAACCCAGGGATCAAACCCAGGTCTCCCGCATTGTAGACAGATGTTTTACCTCAGATAAAAGTTATTCCTTCAGCCTGGTTGGCTTCATGGTCACCCTCGTCCCAGCCACCATTATCGCTAGCCTGGATTAGTCTCTAAACTGGGCTTCCTGCTTCCACTCTTGGCCCCAGGTCTATATCGTACACAAAAGTTATAAAGTCCCATCACATCGTTTCTCTGCTAAAAATCTTCCAGTGGTTTCCCATCTTGAGTAAAAGCAAAAATCATTATAGTGGTTTACAAGGTCCCACATAGTATGGTCCACTGTTACCTCTCTGACCTCATCTTGTACCATCTTCTTGCTCATTTTCTCAACCAGCCAGCTAGGCTCTTTGCTATTCTCTGATCATGCCTTGAAGCCCATTCCCTTGCTTCCTCTGCTTGTGACATGGTTTCAGAGATAACTACAGGGTTTTCTCTCTTCTCACTCAAGTTTTCACTCAAACATCACCTTCTCACTGAACCTCTTCATATCTTCTCTGTTTAAGATTGCAAACTCCTTCCTTGTTTTATTTTTAAAATTTTTATCAGTAAAGTTGATTCACAGTTTTGTGTTAGTTTCTGCTATACAGCAAAGTCAACCAGTTATACAAATATACACACATCTATTCTTTTTTATTTGTTCTTTCTCCAATTGCTTTAGGTGTCAGGTTAGGTTGTTTATTTGAGATTTTTCTTGTTTCCTGAGGTAAGACTGTATTGCTATAACCTTCCCTCTTAGAACTACTTTTGCTGCATCCCATAGGTTTTATTTTATTTTATTTTTTTTTAATCTTTCTTTTTTTTTTTTAAATTAAATTTTATTTTTTAGTTTGTTTTGCTTTACAATACTGTATTCGTTTTGCTATACATTGACATGAATCAGCCACGAGTGTACATGAACTCCCAATCCCGACCGCCATCTCCCAAAGTCAACAAGCAATAAATGCTGGAGAGGGTGTGGAGAAAAGGGAACCCTCTTACACTGTTGGTGGGAATGCAAATTAGTACAGCCACTATGGAGAACAGTGTGGAGATTCCTTAAAAAATTGCAAATAGAAATGCCTTATGATCCAGTGATCCCACTGCTGGGCATACACACCAAGGAAACCAGAATCGAAAGAGACACATGTACCCCAATGTTCATTGCGGCACTGTTTATAATATCCCATAGGTTTTAGATCACTGTGCTTTCATTGTCATTTGCCTCTAGGTATTTTCCTCTTTGGTTTCTTCAGCAAATCTATTGGCTTCTAGCAGCATATTGTTTAGCCTCCATGTGTTTGTGTTTTTCATAGTTTTTCCTGTAATTGATTTCTACTTTCATAGTGTTGTGGTCAGAAAAGATGCTAGATATGAATTCAATTTTCTTAAATTGACCAAGGCTTGATTTTGACCCAAGATGTGACCTATCCTCGGGAATGTTCCACATGCATTTGAGAAGAAAAATTTTCTGCTGCTTTTGAATGGAATGTCTTATAAATATCAATTAGATCTATCAGGTTTAATGTGTCATTTAAGGCTTGTGTTTCCTTATTGATGACCTATCCATCGATGTAAGTGAGGGTGTAAAGTTCTTCACTGTTGGAAAGAAATAATAAAGATTGGTTCAAAAATAAATGAAATAAAGACAAAGAAAACAATAGTAAAGATCAATGAAACTAAAATCTGGTTCTTTGAGAAGATATACAAAAATGATAAACATTTAGCCAGACTCATCAAGGAAAAAAGGGAGAAAATTCCAATCAATAAAATTAGAAGTGAAAAAGGAGAAATTACAACCAATACCACAGAAATACAAAAGATCATAAGAGACTACTACAAGCAACTATACACCAGTAAAATGGATACTGTAAAAAAATGGACAAATTCTTAGAAAGGTACAATCTTCAAAGACTGAATTAAGAAGAAATAGAAAATATGAATAACTAATCATAAGTAATGAAATAGAAACTGTGATTTAAAAACTCCCAACAAACAAAAAGTCCAGGATTAGATGGCTTCACAGGTAAATTCTGTCAAACATTTAGATAAGAGTTAAACCTACCTTCTGAAACTCTTCTAAAACATTGCAGGGGAAGGAACATGCCCAGGCTCATTCTATAAGGACACCATCACTCTCATATCAAAACCAGACAAAGATATCACACACAGAAAAAGAAAATTACAGGCCAATTATCACTAATGAACACAGACACAAAAATCTTCAACAAAATAACTACTAAACTAAATCCAACAACAGATTAAAAGGATGATACACCATGATGACATGGGATTTATCCCAAGAATGCAAGGATTCTTCAGCATATCAAAACAGTCAATATGATATACCATGCTAACAAATTGAAAAAAACCACATGATCACCTTAATAGATGCAGAAAATGATTCTGACAAAATTCAACACTCATTTATGGTAAAAATTCTCCCAGAAAGTGGGCAAAGAGGGAACCTACCTCAAAATAATTAAAGGCCATATACAACAAATCCACAGGAAATATTCTCAATGGCGAAAAACTGAAAGCATTTCTTCTAAGTTCAGGAGCAAGACAAGGATGTTCAGTCTAAGTACCTTTATTCAACATGATTTGGGAATTCCCAGCCATGGCAATCAGAGAAGAAAAAGAAATAAAAGAAACCCAAACTGGAAAATAAGTAATAAACTCTCACTGCAGATGACACGATACTACAAAAAATCTTAAAGATGCTATCAGAAACTACTAGAGCTCATCAGTTAATCTGACAATGTAGCAGAATATGAAATAAATATACAGAAATCTTTTGCACTCCTATACACTAACATCAAAAGATCAGAAAGAGAAATTAAGGAAACAAAGCCATTTACCATTGCAACAAGAAGAATAAAATACTTAGGAATAAACCTTCCAAAGGACCTGTATTCAGAAAACTATAAGATACTGATGAAAGAAATCAAAGATGACACAAACTGATGCAGAGATATACCATGTTCTTGGATTGGAACATTTTTCATTTAGAATATTACTTAACTCAACTATTTATTTTCTATTGTCTGATCTGCTCTAAAAATGTCAGCGTTGTTAGGTAAGTTTTATTCACTGCTGTACCCTAAGCACCTGGAAAACTTCCTGGCACAAAGAGGGAACTCAATAGATGCTTGTTGAAAGCAAGTTTCTAAAGAGGAAGAAAGGAGGCTTCTGCTTCATTAACGTTAACTTCATGTTAATGAAGTTAAAACAAAGGATATGTAAAGTTTTGTTGAGTGTTCCTTGACGTTTGTCAAATTTAAATACATAAGCCAGGCCCAAAGTAAGCAAAAACGAGTGCTCATCTACATAATTGCAATATATGTTTAATTACTGATAATGAAAAAGTATTCTAGTTGGCAGAGGATGGAGATGATAATGACTTCATAAGGCTTGACAATATTCAGAAGTATCTCATGTCATGATGCATTTCAGGATTGAAATGAAGCCACTATATTAAATTAGAGAATGTGTCTCGAGGTTTCTTGACAGAACAATATGTGGTACCAGAGGGTCCCTGAAGATATGAAGAATAGAATTCTAACAATTATAAGACAAAAAGTCTACTAGAATGGCTAAAACAAACAAACAAAGACTGATCACACCAAGTGCTCACAAGGATGTGGAAGCATTGGATTTCTCACACAGTGCTGGTAGAATGCAAAATGGTACAGCCTTTTTGGAAAATACTTAGGCAGAGTCTTATAAACCTAGGCAGATTCTTATAAACCTGAGCATATATCATTTGGCTCAGCAATCCCACACTTGGTTATTTACCCAAGCAGAATGGAAAAGAAATACATTAACAACAAAAACGCCCATACATGAATGTTTATAGCAGCATTATACATCGTAGTGAAAAACTGGAAACAAGCGAAACAGTTTTCAGTGGGAGAGTGGATAAACAAATAAAAGGTACAGCTGCATAATGGAATACTATTCAGCAATATCTTCGTATTTTTATCTTTATCAGTATCTTTATCTTTATAGCTAAACAAACTGTTGATCAGTTCAGTTCAGTCGCGCAGTCGTGTCCGACTCTTTGCGACCCCATGAATCACAGTACGCCAGGCCTCCCTGTCACTCCTGGCAATCTTGATTCCGGCTTGTGTTTCTTCCAGCCCAATGTTTCTTATGATGTACTCTGCATAGAAGTTAAATAAGCAGGATGACAATATACAGCCTTGACATACTTGTTGCGCTTAGTTAGCCAGTTCGCAGCCGCCTGCGCTTTTAAAAGATCTATATGAATATAATTTAAAATGGGCTTTCCAGGTGGCCCTAGTGGTAAAGAATCTGCCTACCAATGAAGGAGATACAAGAGATGTGGATTCAGTTGCTGGGTTGGAGTAGATTCCCCGGTCAAAGATTCCCTGAAGTATGAAGTGGGAACTCACTCCAGTATTCTTGCCTGGGAAATTCCATGACAGAGGAGCCTGGCAGGCTATAGTCCATAGGGCCACAAGAGTTGGACACAACTGAGCAACTGAGCACGCAGCACATATAGTTTAAAACTTTTGGAGAACCAATCACATGCATTTTATCCATTTTTATTTAAGCAATCATTGGAAGAGGGTCTTTCATTAGAGCCAGTGGCCAGAGAGATATTTAAGATAAGGACTGCAGAGGACTGAGGACTGGCCAGGGGGCAGGCATTAATCACAGAAGCCCTAAACAAGACAGACAGACTGGATACTAGTCAGTGCCCTGCTGCTCACATGGACCAGATGTCCTAGTGTAGACCTAAAGTGCCAGAAATCTCTGGGAAGGAAATACTGCACACTTGGAACCATCCACAATTCCCTTATAAAGCAGCCATTTCCCTGGTTACCCTTAGTGTCAGAAGAGTCTTCACTCAGAATCTAAAGACTTCATCTTCTCTATCTCTTTTCAGTAGGGAACAAGGGATCACAAAGGCTGGACACAACCCTGGGTAGGCAGTTGCCACTTTAGCAATGGCTTTCCACCCATGCTGGGCATGTGAATCACTTGGAGTGAATCTTCCTGATTCAGGGCTAATGTACTAGAAACTCCACTTGATAAAGCTCCAAAGCCACAACCTCCAATCTGCTTTATCAGTAGTAATAGTCATAATTTAGTAACTTGATTGGTTACAAATATGAGTTAGACAAATGGTTTTTATATCTTAGATCCTTCAGACCTCTATAACACTCCAAAAGATGCTATAGCCAACAGAAGAGTGGGTGTTTCTAAGTTCCAAAATGCTATATGGAGAATAAAGCTTGGGGAGTAAGGGTAGAGGCAAAACTAGAGTTTTAGAAGGTGGTAGGGAGATATGAATGCATTAAAGGGAAAAGTTATAATTTTTTTTACAAGCTGTCTCTACTGCAGATTTTTATGACATAAGCTCCTCTTCAAACAACTCTTTAAAAAATCTAAGTTCTTTAAACTTTTCTTAGAGATACTATTATGTTCAGTTCAGTTCAGTCGCTCAGTGTGTCCAACTCTTTGTGACCCCAAGAACTGCAGCACGCCAGGACTCCCTATGCATCACCAATTCCCAGAGTCCACCCAAACCCATGTCTACTGAGTCAGTGATACCATCCAACCATCTCATCTTCTGTCATCCCCTTCTCCTCCTGCCCTCAATCTTTCCCAGCATCAGGGTCTTTTCAAATGAGTCAGCTCTTCGTATCAGGTGGACAAAGGATTGGAGCTTCAGCTTCAACATCAGTCCTCCCAATGAACACTCAGGACTGATCTCCTTTAGGATGCACTGGTTGGATCTCCATGCAGTCCAAGGGACTCTCAAGACTCTTCTCCAACACCACAATTCAAAAGCATCAATTCTTCAGCACTCAGCTTTCTTTATAGTCCAACTCTCACATACAGGACCAATGGAAAAACAATAGCCCTGACTAGACGGGCCTTTGTTGGCAAAGTAACGTCTCTGCTTTTGAATATGCTACCTAGGTTGGTCATAACTTTCCTTCCAAGGAGTAAGTGTCTTTTAATTTCATGGCTGCAATAACCATCTACAGTGATTTTGGAGCCCCAAAAAATAAAGTCTGACACTGTTTCCACTTTTTCCCCATCTATTTCCCATGAAGTGATGGGACCAGATGCCCTGATCTTCGTTTTCTGAATGTTGAACTTTAAGCCAACTTTTTCACTCTCCTCTTTCACTTTCTTCAAGAGGCTCTTTAGTTCTTCTCTAATTTCTGCCATAAGGGTGGTGTCATCTGCATATCTGAGGTTATTGATATTTCTCCCAGCAATCTTGATTCCAGCTTGTGTTTCTTCCAGTCCAGCGTTTCTCATGATGTACTCTGCTAGAAGTTAAATAAGCCGGGTGACAATATACAGCCTTGACATACTCCTTTTCCTATTTGGAACCATTCTGTTGTTCCATGTCCAGTTCTAACTGTTGCTTCCTGACCTGCATACAGATTTCTCAAGAGGCAGGTCAGGTGGTCTGGTATTCCCATCTCTTTCAGAATTTTCCACAGTTGATTGTGATCCACACAGTCAAAGGCTTTGGCATAGTCAATAAAGCAGAAATAGATGTTTTTCTGGAACTCTCTTGCTTTTTCCACGATCCAGCGGATGTTGGCAATTTGATTGGGGAATATAAATCTGTGTATGTGATAACTATGTTCAATCCTCTTGCAAATAGGATGCACTCCAAATACTGATTCACTCATTTGTCAAACATTATTTGAACAGCACATATAAAATGCTGGTAGATGCTATGATTACACTATTCACAATCTTTGACCTCAAGTAGTTTACAATTCTGTGAGGAAAATGGACTAAATGTAAGAGGTATAATAAGAGAACTAAGTACTAAGCTCAAGGAGTTACTTCTTTAAGTTACCAGGGCTTTGATATAAAAGTACCTCGTGCCCAGATGACACAGGTGCCATCCAGGGTGTAGGTGAGGTTCACTTCAATGGCCCAGTCTGCCACCTATCCTGGAGAGAGAACTTCCCTAAGCTGTATTTTTGACGAGGGACTTTCTCTAATTCATGAGTTGCTCTTTTTAAATGACACTTCTCTCTTCCTGCATTTCTTTTAATTAATAACCCTGTGGGATGTTTTTCATTAAAAATGAATTTTACCTTTACTATGAAATGTCAAACATGAATAAAATGAGCAACTTTTTCTTGCAGAGAATATTAAAAAAAGAAAGATATTAATTCACCTTTACTTTGACAAATTTGACTGGTGGAATGAGCTTGTTAAAGCAATATATCTCATTCTTCCCATACCAGAGGGCTCTCTATTATGTTTTTTCACAAACAGATGAATGGATGCAAAATTTTTTTTTTTACTTAAGTCCTTCAAAGATGCCAAATGTTAAGGGCAGGTGAAGCTAAAATTCTTATGGAAGCAAAATGTAGTTGCCTCTTACTTCTAAAAGAAGTTCAAATTTGAATTTGCAATTCAAATTTAGCTCGAGGGTCTAAATAAGAGTAGACTTAGCTCTTGTTTTATAGAACTACGAGGTTAATACTAAACACAGATTAGAAAAGTTATTTTCTATTTTTACCAGTGCTTCCCGAGTGTTTCCCATTAGTGAAACACATTTATTTAATAACTATTTCTATATCCACAGGGTCATAGTTAATAGGACAGTATTTCAATAGATTGCAGAGTGCTCGGACAATCAAATTTTACAGATAAAATTCAGCATGAATTTAGAACTGTTAGCTAAACTACACATTTTAGATCTAGTTAAATTGGTAATATTAATCTTCACACACACACACACACACACACACACACACAAAAAACAGAGCATGGAAGTGTGTTCATTAACCTACATTAGAGAAATGCAATTCATGGGTTAAAAGGGCCAGGAGCTATGCTTGACATCATAACCCCTGCCTGTTCTCTTAATGTGTATCATTAGCAAAATCATTTCCTCAAATGTTAGGGACTACGGCTGCGATTTTAACCCTTATGCATGCTGAATATGTGAAGTTGAGATAATACAGTAATACTGAGACTAAAAGTTGACCTTTTCTTCCCATTAGAATTTTGAGAGGGTCTTGCATACCAGTCTGGCACAGACATTTATGAAATGCATCCTTAACATCTTCATCACCATCATCATCCTCATCAATACCACTAATCTCCACTAAGATCCCCATGAGATAGTCTCTATGCATTTAACATTTACAAAAACCCTATGAGGAGGGTACAAGACTCTAAGCCCCATGAGGACAGGAAACTATTCATTTTACTCACTCCTAATATTCCTGATTTACAGAAGTATCTGGCACTTAAGAGGCACCTCTTGCATATTTATTTACTGTTATCTCATTTCATAGATGTACACACAGATATACTAAGTAGACTAAGCACATGAGTCTGGGATCACATTCTTGAACCCAAAGCTGGCTCTCAAGTTCTCACAAAGAGATCCTGGAATATACCCTATGAAAGAGCATAGATGTCCTTTGACTATGGGTGTAAACAAAACTGCTTTTAGTTCTGAATCAGGTGGAAGCTGTGGTCCACTTTTCCCCCCGAGTTCTTTAGGAAAGAAAGAGCCACTTGTTTGGGACATATTTTCCCTTTTTCTCCTTTCACCAAAACAACAACTAAAGATTCATCCTAAATTCAGCACCTACTACTGGCAAAGAAAGAATTCAGGTAATTCTTGGAGAGTCCCCAATATTACCATTTTCCCGTAATATTTTTGGACAGGTTTTAATTAGTTAAAATATATCTGCTCAGAGTTACCCCATGGCAAGTCTACATTTTTTATCTTTAATTTCCCAAGGAATGTTTTTAAATTCTCAAAAATGTAATCTTTGCAAATTCCTATTAAAGATGTATTCAAAATGATCCCAGTAGTTATCAGAATTTTAAAAACTATGAAATTGGATATCTCTTTTCCTGCTACTTTACTCTCAGTACTTACTCCCCCATGGGTATCGAGCTCTGCTGCCAGAAAGGGAAGCAGCACACAGTGCTTCAAAGTAATGAACTCTGCAATAGCGCTACTCATTCGATCAACAAATGTCAGGGGAGTGCCAGAGCACAAAGAACAGTCGGATGTAGGGAATAATAGACATTTCTCTGTTTTCAAGAGCTTGACAGTCAATGTATGGGGACAGGGCATCTGTTCAATACATATAGCCCTCCAAAATAGCATACAGTAAACACTGAATAAATGACACAGTGGTGGGTGGTACAGGAGTAAAGAGAAGGAAGAGGTCCTGTGGAGCTGGAGTAGGTGGGGAAGCCCGTGGAGAAGGTGGGGGCAAAGCTGATCCTTGAGGAGGCAGCAGAAGTCATAGGATAGGTGATTAATTGCTTTTATAAAACTGCAATTCAAGTGGCACATATCTTTTTCCTTGTAATATATTCTTTTCCCAAGCTTTCCTGATTTGTCTAAATCTTGATGATTCCATTGTCCCATATTTTAAAGATATGATCTCAAATTTTTAGTTTTGAGAAAAAAAGTCTTTTATAATTCAATAAAGGAATACTTTTGCCTTTGTTCTATATTTAAAAGAACTACTTTTTAGCTGTATGAATTGTTATACTTTGCCTTTATTGTAACCTTGGTCATTCTCTTTTTTTTTTCCTTTTTGCCCATATAGTGTGGCATGCAGAACTTCCCTAGGGATTGAACCTAAGCCCGCTGTAGTGGAAGCACAGAGTCTTAACCACTGGACTACCAGGGAAGTCTACCCTGGTCATTTATTTTAGCTTGACTTTATTTTGGTGGTATTAACTGCATTTCTGATATCCTTTAATCGAAATTAATCAGCTGCATCTTTCACAAAGTAGAACACATCTAATGTTGAATACTTCCACTGTCTGAAATGTATGCTAAAAGTATCAGTTTTCCAATTTGGGCATATTTTTCCAAAAAGGATTTGGACAAAATGAGAAAATGCCTGAATGATTTAAAGCTTTATGGCAACAATTATCTATTGGTTTCAACTATTTGGATATTTGACCATGGAAAATGCAGAGGTGCCTTGCTTTCAGAAAAAGAGTGATGTGTTTGTTTTATAAAGTTCAAAAACTGGAGATCCAAATCTCTTATATCTTGTTATATAAAGTCAGCTTACCCTTCAATCATCAGATACACTTTTGTACAATTGCATTTGTTGCAAGTCTTTTCTGTTGACAGACTTGCTCTGATTGATGTTTTGCATTTTTAAAGTCTCTCCCTCTGCATTGTTTGAGCTTCATTACTGTTGCCAACCTCCATAGAATTTCTGGTGCATAATTAAAACATCCATCTAAAAGAAGTATGCCAAGTAGAATGGCCTAGGAATGTAAAATAGAGATTTTTCAGTTTGGCAAAACTACCAAATTCAAATCTACTTTCATAGTTTTCTCACCAGAGCAAAGGTCCACATTAAGTCCTCTTTTTGCAAGCTCTTTGGAAAAGTAGCTGCATTAGAATGAAGGTGATCAGGCCTTGTCAGGTAGTTTTCTTTGCTCTCAATCCGTACCCATTCCAAAGATCCTACAGAAAAAGTCCTCCTAGTGTGTGATTTCAGTAACAAGCCACTTGGTGACTGCCAGGTGTGAAGATGTTGCTATTAGCAAACCCACAGTCAGCCTCATTTTTATGAAGTCATAAATCCAGCAGGCTGGATCTGATGTTTCATGCTCGCTTTTTGCTCACATAACAGACCCTTCCCCATGTAATAGCATGCCCTACAATGGCTAAGTAGGTCATTCTACATCCTGGTGTCTGAATTTCCAAGCATTAGGGAACACTATTTTCTTACTCAGAAGGGGCACAACGCATCGTCTCGTCACAGTAAACTACTCTCAAAGGACCTGTGTTACATATCACCCATTTTACGTGCTGGAATTATGATGCAGTCCACAACCATATCCAAGGCAATTGCTCAGGCATCTGCTGAAGGAAGGAAGCAAATTCCTGGACAAAGTCCAATGCCCCACACCACCTCTCTTTGCTGCCTGCAGGGAAAACTGAGTGCATTTTACATGCAGATTTAGCAGTTATAGTTTTTACTCTGCAGTTTCCATTCCATACTGTGAACTTCCTAAGGGACAGCACCTCTGCTGAACTTCTACAGATGACATCACTCCCTAACTGTAGACACAGAATGAACCTCTGTAAAATTAAACATCAGCTTCTCAAAATATTGGGTGAATCAAGTATAACCTGATTCAGAAAGAAGAGGCAGAAAATGAAGGATTTTTTCCAGGAGAACCTAGCCTCTCCGGGTCATCTGAGTGTCTCTGGCTATTTAGTAGAATGACTTGATTTGATTCCTTTGGGAAAAGATAACTTGATTGGAATGTCAAAATCTGTGACATGCACCTCCCAGCTGAGGAAAAAAATGGACATTCCAGGACGGCAGATTCTATTTTGGTCAAAACAATCAACTGTTAAGAAGTAAATCTTACCACATAACAGCTCTCTATTTTCTCATCTAAAAATGTATACAATGCTTTAAAATTCTTCTTTGTTTTATAAAAATTGTAATGTTTTATTACAATAGTTGTTTTACTTTACTGGAAAAAGTCTGAATTCTCAATAAACATCTTGAAACTCCTCTCTGAATAACCAGACCCTTCTCAAAATATTATAAACCTACTTCTCAAAATCAGTGTGAAAAGCTTTTGAATACATGAGTTTTGAGCTCTCTATTTCCTCAGATACAGAAAAGGCTGAGTCAATAGATTTTACTTGAAAAATGAAGGAAAAAATCCCTACAATATAAGCTATATCATCAAGTTCAGGTTGTCTTGGGGACTGAGGAGGAAGGAATTCCCACAAAAGAACTCTGCCTAAAAATTCATTAAAATGCAGATTCATAAATATATCCAGATTTGGTATTTTACAATCAACCACATACATTGACTTCTTTCTCCATAAGAGAAAAAGAAAAAGAAAATACAATAGGAGAAATTGCATGCATACCAAATTTAAATAAACACCAAAAGGCATTAGGGAATAAAAAATATGTGTATTTCAGCCTTAATACTAATGAAAGTCTTTGCTTTTACATCCAAAAGGAGTATTTTTCTTTAAATGAAGATGGCATGATATAGCACTGGGCTTTCTGTGGTCCCTTGTCAAATATTAATTTCTGAGAATAAGAATGGTAGACATATTGGAAATGAACAATCTGGCATCCAGTTATGATGCTCCTAGAAAGGCACTACTGTAAGACAGAATTCAGCTCTAAAATAAAACAAATGATTGTTTCAAGTGATTGTTGGCTACTTTAAGAATTCCTAAGAAAAATAACTTATAAAATATCTACCTTCTTTTATTATGTTAAATACTCTTCTGTCTACAACAAGTTTATTCATTTCATTCTTCTTTACTACTAAAATACACACTGTCTTGCAATCAGAATAAATTCCAACGTTGCAAAAAGTGGTCAAAGGACAGCATAATCTACTGGCAAGTATGTTGACAAATTATTCAATCTAGCCCCCCTCTGAAACTGGGAAACTCTGTCCTTAGCTAATGCTTTGGAGGCATTACTGAAGAGCAACGTTTCTGTGAACCTATGTCCTGGTGACTAAATGTGGGGAAAGTTTCTTTTCTGTCTGGAAGCAGGCCAACATAGAGCTCTAAATAGAAGCAACTTAAAGGCTCAGAGGACTACATAATTAGGTTTCTGCTTCATCTAAAGCATCTGCACATGACAAACGTCTGGAATTGCTGAAAGTCTGTTCCTTTTTACCAACATCAGTGAAATGAGAGCCATCTTGGAGTTGGGAAACCAAGACTGGGGCCTCAGGACAGCTATCAGCACTGTGGCCCCAAGAAAGTCATCTCATCTCTCTTTGTTCACTTCCCTATAGTGTTGATTTGAAGCTAAAATGAGATAATGCCTGTGCTGTGCAAACTATATCAGTTTAGAGGTGAAAGTTCTACAAACCATAGCGTGTAAGCAGAGCAATTGCAAGCAAGGCCAGTAGTTCACAGTGAATTTGCAATCCTGATATTCAGTTGAGGTCATGAGAGTTATAACAACATTCTACTTGGATTCAAGTGTGGTGTGCAGATTCTTCAAAGGAAACTGCAAAATAATAATAAAAAAAAAGTTTGCTCTTCGAAGTTATTTAGAATGAGATTAAGGCACTGTCCTGGTAAACATAGCCCCTGGCATCAGGTGATCTTAATTCATTCAACAGTGGTGTTAAAATTGCTTTACTATCCTGAGAACACTAGCATTATACAGAATCTACAGACATAAATGGTTAGAAACTGCAGCTGGAAGTTAACTGTAATTGTGATTTAACACTAATTAGTAACAGTCATTTTCATAATCCTATTTCATAAGGCTTTTTGCCAAAGTTGTCAAGGGTATCATTTATTTCTCAGAATGACCGAGATTATTCTGTACTGGGCAGCATGACTGATTCATATTTCACTCCTTCAATTAGCAAGCATTACTATTCTGGTCACTGGCAATAAAGAGATTACAGAAAATATCTTCTTTAGGAAGCTCGTTTTTCTGTGAAAAAACAAAAATATAGATAGGAAACCAAAATATCACAATCAAAGCTGTGAGAGAAGTAAACATAGGTACTATATAGAATACTTCCAAGTTTTATATATCTTTTGCTTCAACTGTGGACAATGTTTTCTTAATGTCTTTTTCATGGGATTAAGAAATATGGATTTGTGAAATGAATGTGCTCCCATATTTTATCTAGCAGATATGGGCAGGAAGGGGGCAAAGAAGGTAGTGAAGCTGGAATTCCCAATATCACATTTCTAAACGATTTCTTCAAAGATGCCAGTCTTGACTATTAAAATACCTGTGGGCTACAACACATGTACACCAATAAAACACTTTAGACTTGTTTGATATCCAATTTCAGAATGTTTTCCATCCACAAAAGGTAACTGCTGTAGAGATGCTTCATTGCTCACAGAAAAAAGCGCATTCTGTGCCACTGGATTTCCCATTTTAAGAATGCTGTCTGGAAAGAAATATCATTACTTAGTTCTGAGCCTATGATAATGCAAGAGTGAGTCTAAACCACTATTTCTTAGCACTGACACATTAAAATACAGAATTGGCACTGTGCTTATCCATGAAATTGCCAGTTGGCTTCAACTGCCCTCTACTAAAAACAATGTCATCTGTGGAGGATTCTGGCTTTATGGGGAAAAGAACACTACAAGTACCTCTATTTCTGTTTTTCCAATTGAGCATTTGTGTTGATCATTCTTGGAAATTTTTCTAAATTTAAATGAGAATCCTTTCTCATATTCCTATATTCGAAGTGCAAGAACATTTATCAGGTATTGATAATTATACACTTCCCAGGGGGAGAAAAAAAAAAAAACAATGCTGAATATTGATACTGCTGAACATCCCCAGTAATACAGACCTATTTCAGCTGTAACTTTTGATTTTAGAATATTCCTAAAAATTACCCCACATTTAATTTAAAAAAATAGGATTGTTATGGACTGAATTTTTCTTACCTGCCTTCCCAATTCACATATTGAAACCCTAACACCTAATGTACTATACTTAAAGGTGGGATCTCTGAGGAAGCAAAAAAGGTTAAAAGAGGTCATAAGAGTAGGCCACTGCTCTGGGGAATTTTCTTTTTGCTTTTTTTATTGTGGTAAAAGTTACATAGTATAAAATATACTATTTTAACCATATTTAACTGTACAGTTCAGTGGCACTAAGTACATTCACATTATTGTGGAACTCTTGCCATCATCAATCTCCTGAATTTTTCCCCTTCCTAAACTAGAACTCTGTCCCCATTAAACACCAGCTCCCCACTCACCTTCTCCATCACCCTTCCCCTTTCCCCATCAACCCCTGGCATCTAAAAATGTACTTTCTAACTCGATGAACTTGATGATACTAGGTACCTCATATAAATGAAATCAAACAATATTTTCTACTTCATACATCATGCATATATATACACTTTATAAAGAGGAAGTTGCTCGGTCATGTCCAACTCTTTGAGAGTCCATGGATTATACAGTCCATGGAATTCTCTAGGCCAGAATACTGGAGTGGGTAGCCTTCCCTTCTCCAGGGGATCTTCCCAAGCCAGGGATCAAACGCAGATCTCCCATATTGCAGGTGGATTCTTTACCAGCTGAGCCACCAGGAAAGGCCAGACACAATACATAGCAGTGTGTATACATCAATCCCAATTTCCCATTCCATCCCACCCTCACCACTCCACTGGGTGTCCATATGTTGCTTTCCATGTCTGTGTCTATAATTTTTATAAAAAGAGACATCAGAGAGTCCACTGTCTCTTTCCCCACACTCAAACACAGAGTACTGGCCGGCCATGTGAGGACACAGCAAGAGGGGAGCCATCTGTGACCCAAGAGAGTTCCCACCAGACACCAACCCTGCCAGCACCTTGATCTTGGACTTCTAGCCTCCAGATCCTGTGAGAAAATAAATTTCTGTTTAACCACCCAGTCTGTGTTAGTTTGTTATGGCTTTCTGAGCAGACTAATACAAGGGTTAAAAAAAATATCATTGAGGTGTTTCAGATTGCCCTGTCTGAACTAAAGGATACAGAAATGTATGGTAAAAAGCAATATCAACCAGAAGCAAGAGGAGTCTCTGAGGCAACATGGAGGCATTTCTTTGCAGCTACAACTAACAGGCAAGCATCTGTTTGGCATCATTTTTTATCAATATCCAATGGGCTCCCCTCCATGAACAAGCTTCTAAGGGTCCTCTCTCTAATCCCGCCAGCAATGAGTTGTGACAACACCTGTGAAGTGTTGCCACCAGGGATGCTCATTATGGACTCAGTGCCCAGGGATTTTACTGGAGTTTAGCCAATGGGTATCCTCTGTCTGGCACATACTAAAATTCCACACTCCTTGAAGGAAAGCAGATGTCCAGCATGAACCATATTGTTTGAAAAAACAGTAGGCATAGTGAGCTACTCGTACCAGTCAAAGTATTAGAAACCATCTTAAAATTCAAATTCTCAAATGCCAGCCAAGGGCCCACTTTAGAAGCAGGACTTTCAAAGTCTAGCAGTCATGCCTGCTGGGTTAACTCTATACACAAACAATAAACATCGGTGTATAACAGCAGGCAGAATGAGCAGAAGTATGATGGTTACTTTTATTTTTTTAATATAAATTTATTTATTTTAATTGGAGGCTAATTACTTTACAATATTGTACTGGTTTTGCCAAACATCAACATGAATCCGCCATGGTTGTACACATGTTCCCCAACCTGAACCCTCCTCCCTGATGGTTACTTTTAAAGTCTGATTAGAATTCTTTAAAATTTAGATATCACCTTCACTGGTTTTGCTGTGTGCCTTCTGGGCCTATAACTGAGTGCCAGTCCTCAAATTAATAAAAGAATGTAGTCATTCCAGGAAATGGTATCTTAGATTGGTAAAGGAAATAATCTATGAATAAAGTCAGAAAGTATGGCAACCTTTCTCTGCTGCTCTCCTATGCCTATTCTGAATATGTTTAAATTTATTGGAAACTATAGAATTGCCTTATTATTACTGAAAACTATATACCAATCAGTCCTTTTGCTCAACTTAGTCAGTTTCTGACTCTCATATTGGGGGTGGGGAGGAGGGTGGAGTGAGGGTGCTGTCTTAATCTCCAGAAGTCTGGTAAAACCTGTGAAATAGGCCTCATTCTAGAAGAGTTGCTTTAACAACTCTTAAAAAAAAAATACATAGTGTTGCAAAGGAAATATAATGAAATTCAATTATCAAAATATTAAAAGTAATTTATAAAACAGTAATCTATGTGCTTTTTTATTAACACAATAACACATCTAGCAGCAGGTCTAATAACTATCATAATTATGAAGCACTGATTAGTATAAACATTTCAGGATGTCTTCAACAAAAATAATATGCTATGAAAACATAATCTCTTTTGGTACCACTAATTAAACCATAGTTTGGTATCTACATTCAAAATTGAGAGAAAAGCTAAATTTCATTAAGAAATTAATAATGCAATAATTTTTCTCATCCAAATTTACAAGATCCAGGTAAAAATTTCAGGCTTCTAGTATCATAAGATCAGCGGTTCATGAAATCATTCCATTCAGGTCACAAATTATTGACCAAGGGCAGGTAGACCTGTTTTGTTTCACTGGGATTCCAAGGCAAATATAATCAGAGTAAGTAGCAGCTTCCCTTCCACATTTGGTATCAGTTCTCTGGTCCTCACAGACACATAGCCTTAACTCATGTGTGTTCTCTACCTGACACCTATAGACACCTATAGCCACTCCTATAGCCACCTTTTTGCTTTGTTTGTTTGGATTTTCTTTTTGTGTGCATCCACCTCTTATATGGCTGTGCCAGCGCCAGAGGGCCTAGAGGAGCTATTCCATGTACAAGGCTGGGAGGGGCGGCGGTGAGGAGATGTCCCTCAGCCAAGGTAAGGAGCAGCGGCTGCAATTTGCTAGAGCAGCCATGAAGAGATATCCCATGCCCAAGGTAAGAGAAACCCAAGTAAGACGGTGAGTGTTGCAAGAGGGCAGACACACTGAAACCATAATCACAGAAAACTAGTCAGTCTAATCACACTAGGACCACAGCCTTGTCTAACTCAATGAAACTAAGCCATGCCCTGTGGGGCTACTCAAGACGGGCAGGCATGGTGGAGAGGTCTGACACAATGTGGTCCACTGAAGAAGGGAATGNTCAGGCTTTTGCCAAGCTATCATTAGGCAACAATGTGAAAACTATTCACAGGGAAAGATTCTGCAGTATTTCTAATAAATTTCTAAGACACCTCTGCTTCATTCTTGTCTCCATTCTGTCCTTTAGTCACAGAGAATAATATTTTTCTCCAAGGAAAACCCAAAAAGTCTTAATATGAATTTACTATACTGCTGAAGCAGAAATATTTTTTGCAACTTTAAGAGTATACAGCTGATCCAGACAGTGAATCATGAATCCAAACGATTCTAAGTAAGCGGGTATAGACACATTTTTATACTCCTTAGCCTTCCACTCATCTGAAACCTTACCTTGAAAGGCTGCAACAATTTAAAGATTAAATCATAAGTTATTAAGTCATTAATTTAACCATTTAAGCCTCTAAAATCAGCACATATTACCTCCCCCCCCAAGTCAATTTGCAAGAGATTGAAATAATAAAAATGATAATATCTCACATTTACAAAGCTGCTTTGATGTGCAGGAGCCTAAAATACTTTTAAAAAACTTTATAGAAAAGGCTAGGACCATCCACCCACATCTCAGAGTACATCTGAGGTAGAACCTGGCAGCTGGTGAAAAGCAATGGAGTAAATTACCATCTGCACAGAAGACTACTTTTAAACAAGTATAAGAGATAGATGGAGTTAGGAAACACAAACAGAATCAGCTGTTCAATTAAATGGGAGGTTCAGTGGCTATGGAGTCCAAGAGCTGTTTAAATTTTCACCAAAAGAAATGGTTTAAAGGTTCCCTTTAGAGGGAAACATTATAAAAAATACAAAAAACAAAAAGAACAGCAACCCCATCTACATGAGGGAGGTTACTGGTCCTAGAGATTCTGTCCAGGTCTTCCCAGGAACAACAGATGCTACTGGTTTCATCTCAGACACCAGGAGTGTGTCTTATGATATTTAAGTTCTTTTAGTGTCAGGCAACAACATTTCCCTCACTTTCACACTCAGTCTTAATGACTTCGTGCAGAATATTTATCTCGACGATTCAGTGTGCAGGGCTGGAATCCTGCTCCAAGCTCTGCCTCCCCCATCCATTTCAAGCAGTTGACACAAATGATTTTCTGCTGCCTGCACAAACATGAGACTAACTCCTCAAACTTACATTTTTGGGGAGTCTGCTTTTGAAAAAATGTATTTTCCTCTTCAATCTCCTCCCTAAAGAAACACTTAGGTAATTCTATCCTACATCTGTATGGAGTGAGGGCCTAGGAACGAGGTATAAGCACACCCGAGCTGTCTTTACTGGGTAGCAGTCCCCTTCTCCCTGGCTTTTTCACATCTCTTTAACTTTTAACTTACAGTCAGCTCTTATCTATAAAAAAATCAAGCATGAAAAAAAAGAGTTTAAGTAAAAGAAATACTTCACCTAGATATATAAATACTAACCTTTCTTCAGTCTGGGAGTACGCAAAATCAGAATATCAGTGAAAACCAAGTGAGGTGAAACAGCATTAAGAGTGTTCAGCGCTGATTTTTGTTGTTTTTGTTTTCAATGAGCAACCACCTACTACCCTAGATGCCTTACCCGGTACTTGCCTGAATGTAAAAGCAATGAACCAGATGATCTGAGAGGTTTGTCAGCGCTAGGATCCTATTCTATGTTGTTGTAACTTTCACCGGTGGTTCAAAGTGGCCATGCTAAGAAGGTGACAAATGGACTTGGAGAAACGCAGACGCGAGGACCACCCGCCCTAGGTCTGCCGAGCGGACACTGATTATTATCTAAGACATCACCATCTTTCTGTAGGGGTTTTGAGAATATCTTTCCAATGATGTAACTTTGTTCTTTCCCAAACAATATAGTCAACTTAACTGACCCCAGTCTGATTTTGCAGATTGACGAGAGAACTTAAAAAATCCTAAAGGAATTTGCTTCACTCTACTCAAACACACTTAACTCAGACCTTTCAGTTGATACAAACTTGAAGAAATGAAAAATAATCCTAATACATACTAAGTAAAGCATAATCTGGAAGATAAAGGTACTTTAATAAAAATACATTACAAAGTTAAATACTATATCTAAAACAGTCACTGTTTCCCTCCCCCCAAATTCTGCTGATAATTTCACTTGAGAAGAATGTAACTGTTATGGCTTATATAAATACACGTGTGTGTGTGTGTCTACATATATACATGTGCAAAGATAAATATATACATACATGTGTGTGTCTACACACACACGCACGTAGATCTGAAAGGGAGGAAGTCAAAATGAAAGTAAAAATCTCAATACCTTCTTCATGGCCTGACACTTGGCTGTCTCAGAAAAGCCAATCATCTTATCGGGAGAACAGATCTTGATGAAGGGGAAGTTGGATTCCTCTGCAATCCTAGCAGCTAAAGCTGTCTTCCCACTGTGAGGAGGGCCTGCATAACGACAGGAGCAAGTCAGGGGAAAAAAGCCAACCTAAGCAAAGGAGAACCAAACAAGTTTAAACTTTTATCCACCAAGTACTGAGGCCTCAACCAGCTGCTCATTAACATTTCCCGACACAATTTCACGGCAGACATGTTTTTACTTATTAGCAACTAAACAAACTGATTAGCATTTCTCAAAAGTATGATGAAATATATTCCTTCTTTCTTTGTCACATAACCTTAATCTTTCAAGCTTCTGGCTAAATATACAAAATGCAAGGGTTTTGCTTCTTTAAAAAAAAAAAGAGAGAGAGAACGCATTCAAATGCGTATCAGTACTTATTAGTTCTATCAAACCATTTTTCTGACCAAAAAAAAAAAAAAAAAAAAAAAAAAAAAATTCACTAAGCAAAGGAGAACCAAACAAGTTTAAACTTTTATCCACCAAGTACTGAGGCCTCAACCAGCTGCTCATTAACATTTCCCGACACAATTTCACGGCAGACATGTTTTTACTTATTAGCAACTAAACAAACTGATTAGCATTTCTCAAAAGTATGATGAAATATATTCCTTCTTTCTTTGTCACATAACCTTAATCTTTCAAGCTTCTGGCTAAATATACAAAATGCAAGGGTTTTGCTTCTTTAAAAAAAAAAAGAGAGAGAGAACGCATTCAAATGCGTATCAGTACTTATTAGTTCTATCAAACCATTTTTCTGACCAAAAAAAAAAAAAAAAAAAAAAAAAACAATCTTCTTAGGAGATGATATTAGGGGCAGGGAAAAGTTGCTTCAGGCGTGTCTGACTCTGTGATCCTATGAACTGCCAAGCTCCTCTGTCCATGGGATTCTCTAAGCAAGAATAATGGAGTGGGTTGTTACGCCCTTCTCCAAGGGCTCTCCACACTCAGGGATCGAACCCAGGTCTCCTGCGGCTTTTGCACTGCAGGCAGATTCTTTATTGCTGAGCCACTAGGCTAGAAAACTAAAGACTCAGGTCTTCTCAAGAAGGCAACCAAATCTATAAACTCACCTGTATTTAGACAACCCCTCCTTCCCTTCTGTGTAATAAAAGATGTGCCCCTCTCCCACCCATAAACCGATCAATTAATCTTTCCCATCTTCTCAGAAACCTGACATTATCAATTGTACCCTCTCCCCCTATGTTTCACCTCTTCCTCTTCCCTGGTGCCTTTCCAACAGCATTTAAACATGCTCTCGGCTACTGACAGTTTAATAAAAAAGACTCTTCGACTTCACTACTTTCAACACTACTCTGCCGTGTCCCTTCAAAATGGAACCTCTCTAAACAATCATCTACTCCAGCTGCCTTCACTCACCTTCCAAACATCCTCAAACCAACTTCATGGCTTCCACTCCCATTACATGGCACAAGCTCCCGTCAGGGCCACCAATGACCTCAATCTCACCAAATCCAACCTTGTAATCCTCTTGGCCTCTTAGGAGTATTTGATACAATTGACAGCTTCTTCTTTCTTTAAATACCTTTCTTGGCTTCTGTGACAGCACTTTCTCTTTTCCTTCTCTTAACTCTCTGGATATTCTTGCTCAATCTCCTTTGTCAACTCTTCCTGCTTTACTTAGTCCTTCAACATTGACACACCTCAGAGATCAGTCCCAGACCCCTCTTCCTTCTCAACCTTCCTTTTCTCTAAGTGACTTCATCCAAGCCCATGGACTGAACAATAGCCTCACACTGACAACTCATGACTGTATACTGCTAGCTGGACTTGTCTTCTGAGCATAGACTTACATATCCAATGGGCTACTCAACATTTTCCATTCAATTATCTCATAGAATAGAACTGATTCAGTGACTCAGGGTGTTTAAGGAAGGTATCTGTTGTTTAGTTGCTAAGTTGTGTCTGACTCTTTTGCAACCCCATGGGCTACAGCCTGCCAGGCTCCTCTGTCTATGGGATTTCCCAGGCAAAAATAATGGAGTGGGCTGCCATTTCCTTCTCCAGGGGATCTTCCCGACAAAGGGATTGAATCCACGTCTCCTGCACTGCAGATGGATTCTCTGCTGAGCCACCAGAGAAGCTCAATCATCCTATAGGAACCTTGAACTTATGTGTCTAGAAATGAACTCGTGATCTTTGTTTCTAAAATGAACTTCTCTACTAGAGCTCCCACTCTTAGTAAACAACATCATTCACCAGCCCAGAATAACAGAAACCTGGGGATCATGTTTAACAACTCTCTCCATATTCAATCTAGCTACTATTTCTAAGCTTCAGCTTCCTCATCTACAAAATACAGATACAGCAGCATCTACCCTTGAAGGACTGAAGTAGCGTTTAAATGAGAAGGAATGTGTAAAGTGCTAGTAGAGTGACTGGCAAACAGTTAAGAGTTCAAAGAATGTTAGCTTCATTACGCCTAATACTTAATCAATAATTATTATAAAATCTCTTTTATTCTACCTCCTAAATATTCCTCAAAATAGTCTACATGGCTCCATTTCTTCTACTACTATGTAGCTTCCACCATAATCAGCTCTCATTAACACTACTGCAACTGCTTCTCACCACTGGTCTTTCCCATATATTAATATTTTCACCACTCCAATCCACTCTCTATCACAAAGTGGCCATGATGTTCTGAAAATATGAATCTGCTCATGTTACTTCAGTGCTAAAAACCCTACAAATGGCTCCCCATTGCCCCTCAGATAAGAGTCTAAATCATTAGCGTGGTCTACTAGGCTTTGCACGAACTGGCTCCTGTCTACTTCTTCAGTCTCATGTGTTAGCTAGACTCCCTTTCTGTCTCAGTCTCCTTCCAAGCCTGGGCTTTTTCATACACTGGCCCCTCTGCTTGGAGCACTGTCCCCGGTTACTCTGTCCAGCCAGCTTTTCTTCATCCTCCAGGTCTTGGCTTAATGTGTTTCTCTGGGAGCCCTCACCCTCAGACCTTTGGAAAGAACTAGATCCGTTGTCATGTGGACTCACGGAACTTTTCTGTTGTTCCACTAATAACTATAAAAAATAACTGGAGAATAGAATGCCCTTCCTTTTTTCTCTACTTGGTAAAATCCTCACTGATCCTTCAAAGTCTACACTGAGCAGTTTCTTGGACCACTTCCGGGCAGGATGACTTGCATTCATATACCCTTACACACAGACGTGGTAGTTAGGCCTTTTTTATGACCAAACTGATTGCTGTGAATGTCTCTGTGTCTCCCACAACCAATTCAACGTTTAAAACACAGTAAGTACTCAGTGAATATTTATTTAACTGTTTTGAGTATTATGTTGTATCCTAAGAGTCTATTAAGTAACATAGAAACTTAGATACAGTCCTATAAGAAAATGAGTTGCTATCAATCATCAGTAACATTCTACTCCAAGAAAATTTAAATTTGTGCACAATATTGAAACACAGAATGGATTGCGATTTTCAGATCATGAACAAGTTTAGAACTGAAAATTCAGTTTTCTGGAATGTGCTAAATGGTTTTGTGTAAGTGCTTTTTAAAAAAACAACAAAAAACTTGATGCCATCTCATACTTTTTCTCACCTTCCAAGAGGACGCTGACCAATGGTGTGCGGTCACTGTTTTTAGTCTGTTGAACCAGAAGTTCCCCATCTTCTAGAACTCGAGTAACTGGATCACCCCATTTGATGATACCATTCATAATGTAACTTGCATAATCCTCTTGGTTTGTGCCAAATGCCTATGACGAAAAAGAACAGTTCAATGCATTTTCAGCTTTAGTATTAAGACTTAAATATTTAAAGGTATAAAGGATGAGAAATAATTCCTACATGCTTAGTGCTGTAACAATATCCCATATTAATATAAAAACTCTGAAAAGCAAAAAAAAACCCAAAACTGTTTTATAATTTCTCACTTAACTTTTTACCCAGTTAGGGGAAAAAACTGCTTTTACATGAGTTAATGGAATAAAAAATAGATTCTAGGCTCAGATTCTATGAGAGCCCAAGCCCTATCAATCTCTGAGATAGGGTATGTTCCAACGTGCTTGTTTTTGTAAGAAGGACATGGGCTGTTTCGGTTAAGAACAAAGGGAAAAAGGGAGAATATGGACTTAGAAAATGAAAATGGTTGACTCAGCATACAGAGATACTACCCTGACACTGACTGTAGGTGTCAGGGATTAAAATGGAAATATGAAATTGTACTGGGGCTCTGTGATGACCTAGATGGAGGGGGTGGGTGTGAGGGAGGTCCAAGAGGGAGGGGATTTAAGTACATATATAGCTGATTCTTGTCTAACTTGATGAAACTATGAGCCATGCCATGTAGGGCCACCCAAGAGAGACGGGTCATGGTGGAGAGTTCTGACAAAATGTGGTCCACTGGAGATAGGAATGGCAAACCATTTCAGTGTTTTTTCCTTGAGAATCCTATGCTGCTGCTAAGTCACTTCAGTCGTGTTCGACTCTGTGCGACCCCATAGACGGCAGCCCACCAGGCTCCCCCGTCCCTGGGATTCTTCAGGCAAGAACACTGGAGTGGGTTGCCATTTCCGTCTCCAATGCATGGAAGTGAAAAGTGAAAGTAAATCACTCAGTCGTATCCGACTCCTAGTGACCCCATGGACGGCAGCCTACCAGGCTCCTCCGTCCATCGGATTTTCCAGGGGAGAGTACTGGAATGGGGTGCCATTGCCTTCTCCGATGAACAGTATGAAAAGGCAAAAACATAGGACACTGAAAGATGAACTCCTCAGGTTGGTAAGTGCCTAATATGCTACTGGAGATAAGTGGAGACATAACTCCAGAAAGACTGAAGAGACGGAGCCAAAGCAAAACCACCACCCAGTTGTGGATATGACTGGTGATGGAAGCAAAGTCTGATGCTATAAAGAGCAATATTGCATAGGAACCTGGAATGTTAGGTCCATGAATCAAGGCAAATTGGAAGTGGTCAAACAGGAGACGGCCAGAGTGAATGTCAACATCTTAGGAATCAGTGAACTAAAATGGACTGGAACGGGTGAATTTAATTCAGATGACCATTATATCTACTACTGTGGGCAAGAATCCCTTAGAAGAAATGGAGTAGCCATCACAGTCCACAAGAGTCCAAAATGAAGTACTTGGATGCAATCTCAAAAAAGACAGAATGATCTCTGTTCGTTTCCAAGGCAAACCATTCACTATCACAGTAATCCAAGTCTATACCCCAACTAGTAATGCTGAAGAAGCTGAAGCTTAACAGTTCTATGAAGATCTACAAGACCTTCTAGAACTAACACCCAAAAAAGATGTCCTTTTCATTCTAGGGGACTGGAATGCAAAAGTAGGAAGTCAAGAAATACATGGAGTAACAGGCAAATTTGGCCTTGGAGTACAGAATGAAGCAGGGCAAAGACTAATAGAGTTTTGCCAAGAGAATGCACTGGTCACAGCAAACACCTTTTTCCAACAACACAAGACTCTACACATGGACATCACCAGATGGTCAATAGACAAATCAGATTGATTATATTATTTGCAGCCAAAGATGGAGAAGCTCGATACAGTCAGCAAAAACAAGACTGGGAGTTGATTGTGGCTCAGATCATGAACTTCTTATTGCCAGATCAGACTGAAATTGAAGAAAGTGGGGAAAATCATTAGACCATTCAGGTATGACCTAAATCAAATCCCTTACAATTATCAGTGGAAGTGACAAATAGATCAAGGGATTAGATCTGACAGAGTACCTGAAGAACTATGGATGGAGGTTCGTGACATTGTACAGGAGAAAGGGATCAAGACCATCCCTAAGAAAAAGAAATGCAAAAGGCAAAATGGTTGTCTGAGGAGGTCTTACAAACAGCTGTGAAAAGAAGGGAAGCGAAAGGCAAAGGAGAAAAGGAAAGATATACCCATTTTGAATACAGAGTTCCGAAGAATAGCACGGAGAGATAAGAAAGCCTTCCTCAGAGATCAGTGCAAAGAAATAGAGGAAAGCAACAGAATGGGAAAGACTAGAGATCTCTTCAAGAAAATTAGAGATACCAAGAGAACATTTCATGCAAAGATGGGCTCGATAAAGGACAGAAATGGTCTGGACCTAACAGAAGCAGAAGATATTAAGAAGAGGTGGCAAGAATACACGGAAGAACTGTACAAAAAAGATCTTCATGACCCAGATAATCATGATGATGTGATGACTAATCTAGAGCCAGACATCTTGGAATGTGAAGTCAAGTGGGCCTTAGAAAGCATCACTACGAACAAAGCTAGTGGAGGTGATGGAATTCCCGTTGAGCTGTTTCAAATCCTGAAAGATGATGCTGTGAAAGTGCTGCACTCAATATGCCAGCAAATCTGGAAAACTCAGCAGTGGCCACAGGACTGGAAGAGGTCAGTTTTCATTCCAATCCCAAAGAAAAGCAATGCCAAAGAATGCTCAAACTACCACACAAACTGCATTCATCTCACACACTAGTAAAGTAATGTTCAAAATTCTCCAAGCCAGGCTTCAACAGTATATGAACCATGAATTTCCAAATGTTCAAGCTGGATTTAGAAAGCACAGAGGAACCAGAGATCAAATTGCCAACATCTACTGGATCATTGATAAAGCAAGAGAGTTCCAGAAAAACATCTATTTCTGTTTTATTGACTATGCCAAAGCCTTTGACTGTGTGGATCACAGTAAACTGTGGAAAATTCTGAAAGAGATGGGAATACCAGACCACCTGACCTGCCTCTTGAGAAATCTGTATGCAGGTCAGGAAGCAACAGTTAGAACTGGACATGGAACAACAGACTGGTTCCAAATAGGAAAAGGAGTACGTCAAGGCTGTATATTGTCACCCTGCTTATTTAACTTATATGCAGAGTACATCATGAGAAATGCTGGACTGGAAGAAACACAAGCTGGAATCAAGATTGCTGGGAGAAATATCAATAATCTCAGATATGCAGATGACACCACCCTTATGGCAGAAAGTGAGGAGGAGCTAAAAAGCCTCTTGTTGAAAGTGAAAGAGGAGAGTGGAAAAGTTGGCTTAAAGCTCAACATTCAGAAAACGAAGATCATGGCATCTGGCCCCATCACTTCATGGGAAATAGATGGGGAAACAGTAGAAACAGTGTCAGACTTTGTTTTTTTGGGCTCCAAAATCACTGCAGATGGTGACTGCAGCCATGAAATTAAAAGGCGCTTACTCCTTGGAAGAAAAGTTATGACCAACCTAGATAGTATATTCAAAAGCAGAGACATTACTTTGCCGACTAAGGTCCGTCTAGTCAAGGCTATGGTTTTTCCTGTGGTCATGTATGGATGTGAGAGTTGGACTGTGAAGAAGGCTGAGCACTGAAGAATTGATGCTTTTGAACTGTGGTGTTGGAGAAGACTCTTGAGAGTCCCTTGGACTGCAAGGAGATCCAACCAGTCCATTCTGAAGGAGATCAACCCTGGGATTTCTTTGGAAGGAATGATGCTAAAACTGAAGCTCCAGTACTTTGGGCACCTTATGCGAAGAGTTGACTCATTGGAAAAGACCCTGATGCTGGGAGGGATTGGGGGCAGGAGGAGAAAGGGACGACCGAGGATGAGATGGCTGGATGGCATCACGGACTCAATGGACGTGAGTCTGGGTGAACTCCGGGAGTTGGTGATGGACAGGGAGGCCTGGCGTACTGCGATTCATGGGGTCGCAAAGAGTCGGACACGACTGCGGGACTGAACTAACTAACTAACAGATATGTGGATGACACCACACTTAAGGCAGAGAGCAAAGAACTACAGAGACTCTTGATGAAAGTGAAAGAGGAAAGTGAAAAAGTTGGCTTAAAGCTCAATATTCAGAAAACTAAAATCATGGCATCTGATCCTATCACTTAGCGGAAACAGTGATAGATTTTATTTTGGGGGGCTCCAAAATCACTGCAGATGGTGACTGCAGCCATGAAATTAAAAGATGCTTGCTCCTTGGAAGAAAAGTATGACCAACCTAGACAGCATATTAAAAAGCAGACATTACTTTGCCACAAGGGTCAGTCTAGTCAAAGCTATCGTTTTCCATCAGTCATGTACGGATGTGAGAGTTGGACTATAAAGAAAGCTGAGAGCTGAAGAATTGATGCTTTTGAACTGTGGTGTTACAGAAGACTCTTGAGAGTCCCCTGGACTGCAAGGAGATCCAACCAGTTCAACCTAAAGGAGATTAGTCCTGGGTTTTCATTGGAAGGACTGATGGTGAAGCTGAAACTCCAAAACTTTGGCCACCTGATGGGAAGAACTGACTCATTTTGAAAAGACCCCAATGCTGGGAAAGATTGAAGGCGGGGGCGGGGGGGGGGCACGACAGAGGATGAGATGGATTGGATGGCATCACCCACTCAATGGACATGAGTTTGAGTAAACTCTGGGAGCTGCTGATGGACAGGGAGGCCTGACGTGCTGTGTCCATGGGGTCACAAAGAGTCAGACATGTGAGCGACTGAATTGAACTGATAGCTGATTCACCTCATTGTACAGCAGAAACACAACACTGTAAAGGAGTTATAGTCCAATAAAAATAATAAAAATAAAATTTTAAAAAAGTGTGAAGAGGTAATGAGGAGATCTTGTCCACGTGAGTCTGGTGGTAGAGGACATAAGTCAGTTTCACCAAGGTAAGTGTATGTATAAACGTAAGATTTAGCAAGAGGAAGCAATGAGCAAAGGTAATGAAAGATTGAAGGGTAAGGAAAGGAAAGTGACTGCTATATATTATAATTTTATTTGCACTATATATTGGGGCTTAAATCACATCCCTCTTCATTTTCAGCTTCTAATCTCAAATTGCAACTCCCATCAAACCAGCAGCCAAAAGCAGTTTAAAACTTTAGTAGCTATTTACTTAACTGAATAGCACGTCCATAAGGCTAGCAGGAGAAGAAATGAGCAGGAAAATAAAACCCAGTGTAATGCAAAAGTCATATACCTTGAGAATTTTGAATTAAAAAAAATTATCACAACCCTAAGTTCATTTTTCATTCCCCAATTATGGAAAAATCTTAACAGTTCTTTAGAACATGCTCCTCACAGAAAGTCATCCTTTGTAATACTGTCTCTGAACAGCATACAGTGGTCTCATGACTCGATCACCTTGCTACCAAATCATTTTTCAGACTACTCCTTGGTCTTTTCATACCCTAGTGCTTTGATTCCTGAGTACTCTGTTCCGGATACGGTAAATTCAATGGTCCTATAAAAAGTTACAAGGGAAGAGCCTAATAAATACTGACTGGAAGGCTGTTGTAGGAAATATGTAGATTGGCTGGCTTTTGTCTTTAATTACCCAGGTAATGCCAAAGAATGCTCAAACTACTGCACAACTGCACTCATCTCACATGCTAGTAAAGTAATGCTCAAAATTTTCCAAACCAGGCTTCAGCAATACGTGAACCGTGAACTTGCAGATGTTCAAGCTGGTTTTAGAAAAGGCAGAGGAACCAGAGATCAAATTGCCAACATCTGCTGGATCATCAAAAAAGCAAGAGAGTTCCAGAAAAACATCTATTTCTGCTTTACTGACTACACCAAAGCCTTTGTGTGGATCACAATAAACTGTGGAAAATTCTGAAAGAGATGTAATACCAGACCACCTGACCTGCCTCCTGAGAAACCTATATGCAGGTCAGGAAGCAACAGTTAGAACTGGACATGGAACAACAGACTGGTTCCAAATAGGAAAAGGAGTACGTCAAGGCTGTATATCATCACCCTGCTTATTTAACTTATATGCAGAGTATATCATGAGAAACGCTGGGCTGGAAGAAGCACAAGCTGGAATCAAGATTGCTGGGAGAAGCATCAATAACCTCAGATTTATGGATGACACCACACTTAAGGCTGAGAGCAAAGAACTACAGAGCCTCTTGATGAAAGTGAAAAAGGAGAGTGAAAAAGTTGGCTTAAAGCTCAACATTCAGAAAACAAAGATCATGGCATCTGGTCCCATCACTTCATGGGAAATAGATGGGGAAACAGTGGAAACAGTGCAGACTTTATTTTCAGGGGCTCCAAAATCACTGCAGATGGTGATTGCAGCCATGAAATTAAAAGAGGCTTGCTCCTTGGAAGAAAAGTTATGACCAACCTAGATAGCATATTGAAAAGCAGCGACATTACTTTGCCAACAAAGGTCCATCTAGTCAAGGCTATGGTTTTTCCAGTAGTCATGTATGGATGTGAGAGTTGGACTGTGAAGAAGGCTGAGCGCTGAAGAATTGATGCTTTTGAACTGTGGTGTTGGAGAAGACTCTTGAGAGTCCCTTGGACTACAAGGAGATCCAACCAGTCCATTCTGAAGGAGATCAGCCCTGGGTGTTCTTTGGAAGGAATGATGCTGAAGCTGAAGCTCCAGTACTTTGGCCACCTCATGTGAAGAGTTGACTCATTGGAAAAGACTCTGATGCTGGGAGGGATTGGGGGCAGGAGGAGAAGGGGACGACAGAGGATGAGATGGCTGGATGGCATCACGGACTCGATGGACATGAGGTTTGAGTCAACTCCGGGAGATGGTGATGGACAGGGAGGCCTGGCATGCTGTGACTCATGGGGTCACCGAGTCAGACATGACTGAGTGATTGAACTGAACTGAACCCCAGATATATACTCCCAAGCCTCACAGCAGTGTTAAGATACCTGAACCAGAAAACAGTGACCCTCTTAAACTATTACATAACATATATAGTCATCCTTACTTATCCTGTCATTCATTTTTCATTTTATCCCCCAGACTCCTGGAATAAATAAAAGTAAGTTACTGCTTACTTAACTAAGTTGTCATAATTGCCTCTTCCTTATAACCAAATTACTTGCTTTAAAAAAATTTTAAGATAGTTTGGTTATGCAGGGCTCTAATATTTTTGCTAACTATTATGAATAACAACAGCAAAATATTAAACCATTTCCACTGCTGAAAGTATTTTATATTTAAAAGTCACAACAGTCATAAAAAAAAGGCAGACAGGGCTAAAACAAGTTAATCTCTGTCTTTAAAGGAGATAAGTGCATCAAAAATCATTGTCAAGAATATATGAAGAATTTATACAAATCAAATAAAAACAAACAACAGAAAAATAGGCAAAAGACTTGAATGGCATATCTGAAGATTCTCATATGTCTGACAAACACATGAAGAAATAATTAATTCATAGGTAATCAGTGAAATTCAAATTAAGACAAAAATGAGATCCCATTTTTATATCTAGAAAGAATAGTGAAAGTGGAAGTGAAGTCGCTCAGTTGTTTCCAACTCTGCGACCCCATGGAAAGTAGCTCCTCCATCCATGGGATTTTCCAGGCAAGAGTACTGCAGTGGGTTGCCATTTCCTTCTCCAATTTTTATATCTAACTGAAAACAAGTGAAATTGTTCAGTTATATCTAACTGAAAAATTCAGTCTGACAATACCAACTGCTGTACAGGATGTAGAGAACAGGATCTCTTTTACATTGTTGGGGGCTCCCCTTGTGGCTCAGCTGGTAAAGAACTGGCCTGCAATGCAGGAGACCTGAGTTCGATCCCTGGGTTGGGAAGATCCCCTGGAGAAGGGAATGGCTACCCACTCCAGTATTCTTGCCTGGAGAATTCCATGGACTGTATAGTTCATGGGGTCACAAAGAGTCAGACACGACTGAGCAACTTTCATTTTTCTTTACATTATTGGAAGAAGTGTTTATTGGTTTGACCACTGGGAAAACATTTTGAAATTCCTAGTTCAGGGTTGGACATTCACATTCCCCAAAACCCTGCAATTATATTCTTAAATATATATCTTGGAGAAACTCACTCAAAGATGCCTTAGCAGCACCTGTTTGAAATAACAAAAAACTGGTAATATTCTAACTGTCCATTGACAGGAAAATAGACAGATTATGGTAGTCACACAATGGAATGTTATTCAGCAATGAAAATAAATGAAATATAGCACAGAAAATCATACAGATGACTCCTGATAATAAAATATGTAACAAAACAGAAAGTCTCAGAAAATTAATACATACTACATTTTATTTTATACATTGTAGACTAATGACTCATGTAATCAATTAAAGATTAAGATGAATCTAATTCCGAGCACCCAAGGTCCATTTAAGAAAGAAAAAAGCATACACACCTTTTTAAGAGGCCTTTTCTACAATTTATTTTTGTACTAATATAGTTACTCAAATATGAGTGGTTGTTTTACAGGAAACAGGTTAATGTACCTTATAATATATGCTCCAACTATAACTCCAACTATGATTGTTGAGTTTTAAGTATATCTTAAAATTGACCTTTTTTAAAAGAGCACTGAGCATAATTAAAAGTTTCAGAAACGAGAGTAGTGAGAGGAACTAGAGATGTTGAGCAAGAGAAAGGAATGCCCTAGAAGAAGTTGGGGAAAGGTATAAAAGAGATGAGGGTTAGTTTTAAATGTCAGTAACTATATATGAAGGATGGATGAATCAGGATGAATTTAGGTTTCTATAGCTTCAGACATATAAAGAACTAATTAAAAACTAGTTCAAAGCAATTTAAGAACTAACTGTTAGAAAGTGTCAAAATTGAATGGCCTGACTTATAGGATGGTGAGCTCCCGATCATGAGAAATATTTCAGTAAGTCTTGGCTTCCTTGGTGGCTCAGACGGTAAAGAATCCACCTGCAATGTGGGAGACCTGGGTTCGATCTCTGGGTTGGGAAGGTCCCCTGGAGGAGGGCATGGCAACCCACTCCAGTATTCTTGCCTGGAGAATCCCCATGGACAGAGGAGCCTGGCGAGCTACAGTTTATGGGTCCATGGGGTTGCAAAGAGTCAGCCACGACTGAGCGACAGAGCACAGCACAGAGTTACTGAACAGATGCTTCTAATCCTGGACAGTTACACTATTGAGATTTTATGTTTTTAAAAAAACTACACATGATATAATCTTCCAAGATACGAGGTAAAACAGCACTTATTTTTCTCCTGATTTGTTATTTTTTTGACTCACGCATCACTTGATATTTGTACTCACTGGTTTGATATCATTTTCCAAAGAAGCAAGGAAGTCCCCTCTTGTCACCTGCAGGCTCTCTGTTTCTCCATGTCCACTTCCACTTTAGTACTGGCCTAATGAGAGACGAAAACAAAGTGTAAAGGACTTCCAAGATTAAAGAATATTTTCAGCCTAAGAATATATCACCTGAGGATTTAAAAGGCCTATTTCCACAGAATAAAAAACATAAAAAACAAATTCACAAACATATATACGTCCTTCACCTGAACGATTCCACTTCTAGGTGTTTATCCCATGAATATACTTATAAATATGCACAAAGCTGTATGCACCAGGAGATCTACTATAGCAATCTCTAAGAGCAAAAGACAGGAAGTAAATTAAAAGTTCATGGAGAGGGCACCAGTTAAGTGAATTATGACACATCTATACTGAAGAGCATTAGATAGCCATTTTTTCCCCAAAAATGAGGCACGAGGAGAAGAAAATATAAAGAGGGGGAGGTCTCTAAAAAGGTGGTTCTCATCCTTGGCTGCCTATCAGAATGATACACACACACACACACACACACACACACAGGTGCCCAGTTCAAACCTGTAGGATTTTGACTTAACAAGTCCAGAAGAGGGTACAGGAATTCATATTTTTATAAAGTGCACAGGTGGTTCTGATGCTCAGACAGGTTTGTGAACCATTATCCTAGGAGACCAAGGACCTACAACTTTGGTTTTTACTCATACTTTGGGCTCATGATTCTGTGTGCCAGTTCCAAATACTCTGCTCATTGCACCTGGAGCTCCTAAATAGAACAGACGTCTGGAGAAGCGTCAAGACCTTTATCAGCACTTGGAGCTGCCTGCACCTGATGAGTGAATGAGATACCAACAGACTTTTTAATGTGATTGGGCTCACTCCAAATAGCACAAGGCAAGTGAGTCTAATTTTTTAAATGGTACTATGGTTTTTTTTTTTAAACCTATCTTCAAAAAATCTGACTATAAAACCAAACTATGTCAAGCAATATCAACCTTCTAAAGATTACTATAAAATATGAGTCATGTCCCTTAGAAACTGACTGCTGAGACAAATAAAATGACAGACGTTTATAAAATTTCAGTCTTATGGGATAAAAAGAACTGTCGGAAAAGTAGAACAAGATGGCAAACAAAATACACTTATTTCTCTCCCTTCCTGCCCCCAATCCCATGAAATCACAGAAAGTGAGAGAGAAAGGTTCAAATCAGGGAACATGAATCTGGAAGTTTTAACTTCCTAATCTAAGACAAGTCTCAGAGGACGGAGCGGAGAGAAAGAATGATAAAGAAAAAAAAACAATAAAAGAAGAAAAAAATTTCCCTAGCTGAAGAAAGGTGTATCTTTGCAGTTTAAAGGTTTCAATGAGTAATCAGTGTAAACAGGAAGAAAATTACACCTGTCTAGACACACTATTGTAAGCTATCAGAGCACCAAAGGTGAAGAGAAATTTTTAGAACCTTTCTGAAAGACAAAAACAGTTCACCTATAAAAGGAACAGAAATAAACACTAGAAACTAGGAGACAATGTAACCACATCTTCAAAAATCTACCTGGTTATCATTACCCCAGAAAATGATTCTCGTGTGTACATAGGGAGGCATGGGCAAGTGTTTTTATAACAGTGTTATGAAATACTATTACGATTTCCTCTTAGAGTGAACCTGCACTCAAATGACAGAAACATATAGCAATATGAAGGAAAATCTTGTCTATCTTTGGCATTTGCTGAAAAATAAGAGATTCTAGGACTGCAACAAGTGTGAAACTCATATTTTTACTATTAAGAAAGGACTCACTCAATGAACTAAGGTGAATTAAGATGGTTGAGGGAGTTATTTTAGAACAGGTTGTTTTCAGGCCTCTGTGAATTTTATAAGTTACCTAATTGTAAGTAAGCAATATTACAGTTATAAACTTTTTCTACCTATTCATTAAAATAAGTTTCTTAAGGACTTCTCTTGGTTAACTTTTACTATTTTTTCAAAAATTAAAAAAAATTCAAAAATCTACAATTCTGAATTTTTATTCATTCAGAAAAACTTTTCTCACTTGTCTGAATTAGATCAATTTTTTCTGCATTTTATTTATACAGCTAATCAATATAGAAGAGGCAACATCTTTCAGCTTATACCTGCAGAAACTAATAAACTTGTATTTCAACACTAGCAAATATCCAGTGGTCACTCTTAAATTTAATAACCTTTTAAATCTGACCTTTCAAAGTTCTTATCATTCCTCTTAAATTAAGGGTAGAAAGACCTTAATCAATCAAAATTCTACAGAAAATAAAAAATAAATTTATTTAAATTCTGTAAACATAAATCAGTTTTGATTCCTTTATAAAGTGCACGTGTGTCCTGAATTTATTTCCTTATAACAGATTAGCACAGAAGAAATTTGGGTTATGAATCTTCTCTACCTGAAGCAGAAATTCCTTTCAGCTAAAAACAACCAAATGTCACATGAATTTTAGGTGACCATAAACATGGATCTAAGTATAAATGACATGAACACCAAGCATTTGTGACTGGATTTTCCACTTGTTTCAGAAAACCTGAAAAAAACAGGTTAACAGGGAAGACTTGTTTAGTTTATTCCATCTGACTTTGTCAAGTCTAATTATTTTGAAAAAGAAGCCATATAACACTAGTAATGGCTTTGTTTATTTATTCATTTGGCCACGCCATGCAGTTAACAGGATCTTAGTTCCCCAACTAGGGACTGAACCCAGGCCCTGGCAGTGAAGGTGCTGAGTCCTAACCAACTGGATCGGCAGGAAATTCTCAATGGCTTTGTATAATACAAAGGAAGGATGTCATAATAAACAGATGAATGTTGTACGTAAGTTCTACACCAACTGTAAGTCATTAAGTTTCAAATTAAATACTTATTCATCAATTACTACTACTAAAGCTCTGAATATATACAGCAATGAGAATACTAAAACCGTGTGTTTTTTGTTCAGCTGAGGAAGAGTCCCGCTGGTAAAACAACGTTTAAAGACCTGGGCAGTGCAGTTTTTTTTAAATGCAGAAGAGAGGGCAATTAGTACTCTTTCTTTTCTGAGGTTAGTGTCTTACACATCTCTTCCTTTCCTGAAGTACCTATGAGTCCTTTGCATTGGATATTCCACAGATACTCAAAATAATCGAAAGCTGTTTGGTACAAAAAGTGTTGGTCACAAGGCTATATGCATCACCTAAGTTTAAAGATAATTTAACCACATGGAAAAAGTGAGGGAAATAATGTCCACTATCTGTACTACTTCTTACTTGCAAATCTAAAGGATAATATATTCTGTACAGCGGTGGTTAAACATCTTAGCTTTAAATTAGAAATATTATAACTACAAATAGTTAACAAAAATTTTTAAAAACTCAGATATGGTAAAGGATATATATTATATATTCTCAAATTAGCCATAATAACAAAAATGGAAATAACAACAAACATTTATATAGTCTGTAAGGCACTTTCACAAACAGTATTTGATTTTACTTTCACAAAAACTTGATGAAATAGGTAGTTATTTCCTCTTGACAAATCAGAAACAAAAAGGCAGAAAGAACTGTAATACATAACCACACTTTCTGACTACAAAACCTGTCACCATCCCACCATTGCTCATTGCCTTGTGTGTAAATAAATCCAATACACGCTGGAAGAAAGCACGTTTCCTAAGAATGGCTTTAGAGACATTTGGGGACAAGGTTATTGTGATAAAAATGACAAATGACTAAAATAAAAATCTAGTAGCTAATGCATATGAAAAATCTGATAACTAATAAACTTGTAATTGTGGATTATAGTATCAAGAAGCACTGATGGTGGACTGAGGTGAAAGATCAGTACAGCAGGGAGCAGCTTCCACAACATTTATATAATTTCTCTTGAAGTCACCATCACTTTATCACTTCTCCTAAGACATTTCTTACAGCAAGGAGGAAGAATGGATGAATGAAATGAGTAGATCCACCTATAAAGGCTCCAGCACTTATTTCCCACACTATCCAGTCCTTTGGCATTCTTGGGGTCTTTTGTTTTGTTTTTTTTTTTAAAGCAGTAGCACTACCATCCTCTTTGCCACAGGGTCTCCAGGACTTTAAAGACGTTTAACACCTTGACTTTAGACACGGCCTCTTCCATTACAGCAGGCGTCCTCAACCTTTTTGGCACCAGGGACTGCTTCTGTAGAGGACAATTTTTCCACAAATGGGGGAGGGTTCAGGTGGTAATGTGAGCGATAGGGAATGACAGATGAAGCTTTGCTCCCTTGACCACCTCCTGCTCTGTGGTCCAGTTCCTAATGGACCAGGAGCTGGCACCAGTCCCTGGCCCAGGGGGCTGGGGACCCTCGCATTACGGCATTCTTGAGTGAGAACAAGGTCAGTTATGTTATGCAAGGGAATTAACTATGATTTATGGATAGAGTTTGATTCAGAATACATATTTACTAATTTAACAAACATTTACTAAGCAGCTACCATATTCTCAGTATCAAGACCTAGATACTGAAATGAATAATGACTTCAAGTCTAGAACAAGGGTTGACAAACTTTTTCCATGAAGGGCTAGATAGTAAATATTTTAGGCTTTGTGGGCCACTCAGTTTCTGTTGCAGATACTTAATTCTGCCATTGCAGCATGAAAGCAGCTACAGAAAACACATAAATGAAAAGGTGGGTCTGTGTTCCCAAAACCTTTATTTCTAAAAACTGACAGTTGGCCAGATATGGCCCGTGGACCATAGTTTACCGACCCTTGGTTTAAAAACCATCGCTAGGGTATATCCAAACAAAACATACTCAACCTGACTGTTAGGCTTTTATTATTTCCTGCGTGAATTGTTACACAAGTTCCCCTCTCTTGTCTCATGTCGCCAACTTTACTCCCCTAAATACTCCACTCAACCCAGCTGCCAGAGTGAGCTTATGTTTTAACACTATAACACTGCTATTCTTAAAACTCTTCAGTGACTTAGCACTACTCACATAAAAGGCATCCATACTTCTGAGCACAAAAGGCACTTTGTGCTCCATCCCCTGCTTTAGCCTCCTGACTTATCCCCCACCACGTCTCTACCTCCCCTTCCCTACCTTTTATGCTGAAGCAATACTGAATTATCCTTAACACACCATGCTATTGTGTCTCTATCCTTTGCATATGTTGTTCTTTCTGCCTAAAATGCCTGACCCCACCAGGAAACACGTTCACCCAGAAATTCCTCTGTGAAAGCTCCTCTCACTTGATAAGCTGACCACACCTGACACCTTTTCACTTTCTTACCTTGCATGTACTTTCTATTACTGTATGTGGAGGATTAGACTGTGAGCTGCTCAAGGGGAGGAAATGGGAGCATTAACCCTTAGCACAGTGTCTGGCTTAGAGTAGGCTAAATAAATCCATTGACTGAAGGTCAACAGAAGGTATCATAAATGATACATTACTATTAATATTAAAAAAAAAAAAAAAGCCCCATGGCTGTGTCATGGGGCTTACTGGATCTCAGCTCTCCAACCAGGGACTGAACCTGGGCCATGGCAGTAAAAGCACCAAGTCCTAATCACTGGACCACCAGGGAATTCCTGATACATTACTACTTCAAGAAGGAAGAGAATCATCATTCTTGAAAGGGAGAATCAGAAAATTTTTTGAAGAAAGTGGTGGTACATGAGTCAGGTATCAAAAAGATAAATAGGGACTTCCCTGGTGGTCCAGTGGTTAAGACTCTGTGCTTCCAATGCAGGGGGTGTGGTTTTGATTTCTGGTCAGGGAACTAAGATTCCATATGCTTTGTGGCACAGCCAAAAAAGAAAGAAAGAAAAGATAAGCAACATAGAGGGTAAAGATTCTCAGTAAAGCATAAAAAAAAAAAAGCAACATCAGAGAAGTAGTAAAATACATTAACATCTGATGACTGGTAAATATTTCAGCTTGGCTGAAGTGTATGAAGAATAACTGAGAACACACCAAGAAGGGCCAATTTAAGGTCATGTCTAAAAGGATCTTAAAGACCAGGCTAAAACATCTGTTCTTTCTTCTGTAGATCATGGTTAATCACTGAAAGGTTCTGAAGAGTAGAATGCTATGAAACAGGAAGATTAATCAAACAGAAGATCAGTGGTTCAATGAGATCTGAAAGATACTGTCAAGATAGAACAGACAAAATCTGGCAATAACTTAAGGTAGGACACAGTAGAGTGGTAGAAATCAAAGATAATCTTGGAATTATAAGCCTAGGAAATTTGGATAAATAGGGAAGTAGGAGCAGGAAGGAAAGTAGTAAAAAAAAAAAAGTGAATTTGGTTTTGGAATATTAAATCTGAGACCTGATAAAACATCCAGGTATGAAACTGAAAGTGGGAGAAATATACTTTTAAAAGATGGGACATAAATCTGGGAGTCATCAACCTACAGGTGGTAAGTAAAACCTGAGAAGGGATGACAAAGGATCAAATGCACTTTATCAGGCTTTACTTACCAAAACAAAAGTATCCTTTGTATGTATTTCTCCTAAAGCATCAATAACATTATTGTATTACTTTGCAAACACATCCATTTCCCCGTCTATTCTTTGTGGGAAGAGGTTGTGCTTCATTACCTTTGTGTCTCCAGCTTAATACTTTGAAAACAGCAAGCAGGTATTTAATACGTTGACTTAATGAAGCAGCCCCCATAATTCCAGCATGTTACAAGTCAACACAGCACAAGTTTTTAAACAATTCTTCAAAATCACCATCTTCACATATGTGCATCAAATGGGGGCAACCTAAGTTAAATGGGTCAGTAGTTTCCACGGGGCAGGTGCTACCATTACCTTTCTTCCAACTACGCTGAAGACATAGCAGGTGACAATTAATTAATACCTTTCATCATGTCTGTATCAGTCAGTCAGTATTAGTCTAGCCCGTGGAAGGAAAGAGGAAGAGTACTAGCGCAGGATGCACAGGGCTGCAGACGCCCATCTGGCAGCAGATTTCACTGACCTTTATGTGTCTGTTCATAGCAGTGGACTGCGCTGCTCGCACCAGACCCTCCAGTTCAGCACCGCTGAAGTTCTTGGTCTCTGCGGCCAGTTCTTTAATGTCTACGTCAGCAGAGAGTAACTGATGCCCTCTCATCCTTGCTGTGTGGATGTGAAGGATCTGTAATCGGCCCTTCTCATCTGGTAAGCCTGATCACATTGGAAATAAAGTAGTAATTATAATCCTAATGCTTTTCTTATAGCCACTCAAGTATATAAATGTCTGCTTTCCATGATATACAACTTCTCTAACAAATATTAAGGTATATGACTTTGCTCCTGCTAATGAACTCTAATTGCAACCCACTACCCGAATCGGTGACAGAGCTATTTACCTATCTCCATTTTAACTTCCAGTCTTCCAGGTCGAAGGAGAGCCTCATCAATCAGATCTGGTCTGTTGGTCATTCCTGAGCACAGGTGTTAAAACAATACACAAATGATCAGAATTCAAAAATAAGATAAAATACCCTTTTAGCATATGCAAGAATAGTTGCAAGAATTTCCCTGAGAAGCTAAGAGGACAATTTTATAAAAGTCAAATAGAAAAGCAATGATCTTCAAAAATATCATTTGTTCTTAACCTAAGAAAAATATCTGGGGACTTTGCCTTAGTATTTCACTACTGTACACACCAGTGGAATATAAATGCAATGAAAGCATCAAATATTTACAAAGAAAATTTTAGGTTCAAGTGGGGTAGGTAAGCTGTCAAAGTGAGACAGGGGCAACGTGAACATCTATCTGACTTCAAGATCCCTTCCCTTTTTTGTAGGCGAAAGGTTTTCAACCTTCAAAAATAGCATAATTTGTGTTTTGTTTTCAAAGTCATCTTAAGAAGAACTTCAGTACATAGGGCAGTTAAAAATAAGTTACAATAGGGATGCATGATCTGCCCTGGCCTGCACAGAACCTGAAGAACCTCTGAGGACCCTTGGAGGCCTACAGAAACCAATGTGAAAGCGACCACTTACACAGTGCTGCCTTTTTCATCTGCTAACTACAAGTTTAAAGCCATGAGTCACTAGAACTCATCTTTCATTTGTCTTCTTGTGCCTTGTTGTTACCGTTCAGTCGCTAAGCTGCGTCCGACTCTTTATGACCCCATGTGCAGCATCACACCAGGCTTCTCTGTCCCTCACTATCTCCCAGAGTTTGCCCAAGTTTGCCTAGGGTTTACCCAGAGTTTGTTTATTTGGCTAGACATTAAAACAATGAAATTCTTCAATATCACTTGATTCTAATTTGGCAACACTGGCCAAAATGTATAACACTGCATGTAAATTTTATATGTAATTACATATAAAAATTACACTCAAAAATTACATATAAAATTACAAGCAACACAAATCTGAATTTAGAACCTGCGTATCTAATATTTTTGAAGTCACAGTACTTTATTTTTTTAATCAAGCAAACATACCAATGACTAAGATGTTGTTCAGTTGTTCTACGCCATCAATTTTGGACAGCAGCTGGTTGACAACAGTGTCATGAACCCCTGTGCTACCAGCCATGCTCCCTCTCTGCTTGCAGATGGCATCAATTTCATCAAAGATGATGATGTGCAAACCACTGTTAGCACCAAGCTAGTAAGGGAAGAAATTACATTAAAGGTCATAATTTGAATATATTATTAAACAAGGTAATCAAGAAAGCAAAGCAAAGCTTTCACTCCATTTGACTAATAAATATAGCAAGTATAATCATGGCTGCTGCCCTCTTAAAGGTGGAACTGCAGTCTGAGAATTCTGCAAAATGAAAAGGCATTCCAGACCTCATATTTAACAGAAATAAAATGAAAACATACACTATATACTGATATGTGAATATCCATCATAATTAACTATTCATTCACACACATTTTTTACCTCATTCTTTGAAAGAACTCTCAAACATTTGATTCCATGAATTTCAACTCCTTCCCATTTTCCCTGAGTTTTGGTGAGAGGATAGCCCCCAAAGCAGTAGGTTTAATGTTTATCATAGTATATAGCTAAAGAGGAACTCCACTCAGAGGTGGACTGGAAATTGGACAAATGGGAGAAGGTACTGAACTTGAATCATACTCAGTTATATCACATGAAAAGAGACTGCTTCTTCTGAACAGTAAAGTGAGAAAAGCGACACAATTTATCAAAAGAACACAGTCAAGCAGGTGCTGTTTCCTCTACATCGTGCTTTCTGTTTTATTTTGTTGGATATAAAGTCATAATGAAAAGAAATCGGTTTATATATTTTTAACTTCTAATAGATGCAGATACTTTTAAATGCCAACAGTGATTAGGTTAAGTTATCACGAACCTTCTAGCAATTTATATTTAAGTAATTAAGTCTCTTGTCAGCAACCAAAGGCAGAAGTGCACTGTAGAGACTTTTTTTTTTAAAGAAAAACCATTAAGGATTAGTAAAACAAACAGGTGAAAATAAAACCTAAATATAACAACACATGGACAAAATCAATGACAGCCACAACAAGATTCAAGATTAGATATGACCAGTATTCACTAAACCTCTAGTAAAGATATCATTTTTTTTAATAGACAAAATTTTGATTATGAAAGTATTAGATGTTAACTGAGCAAAAGTTATAAAACAAATAGAAATAAGTTAAAAATAAATTATCAACATATCACTTAAAGATAAATGCTGTTAACATTCTTTAGATTTGTTTTAAATTTATCTTAATTAAAAAACTGGAAACTCATTACATCTTTCATTTGCTTGAACATTAACTGTTTCTTTTTTAAAAATCTAAATTTATTATTTTTGGTTCTAATTGCAAAATACATGATCACTATAAAAAATTGGAAAAATACCAAAAAATGTAAAGAAATCATAATCATCCAAAATCAACTAGCAAGAAATAACTGATATTAATTTGGTACTGTGTAAAAGTTTGCATTCCTTTTTTCAGTTAAGATATCAGTATTTTAAGCTCTTTCCCATGCCTATAAGTATACATTATAATTTTTATATTACAATGTATACAGCTATATATTACAATTTTTAATGCCCCCATAATATTTCATCATATGATTGGTTTCATAATTTAATTCCTCTATTCCACATTAATTCTTTACTTCACAGACTTAGTAATTTTTAAGTTTTTAGCATTATAAAAGCTGTTGCAATGAACATTTTTATATTGAAATCTTTGACAATACTTCACGAAGGCAAATTGTTAAAAGGTGTGTTGAGTATTTTAATGCTCTTGAAATAGGCTTTCAAATCTTTTCCGAGAGGTTTTATCATTTTATAAAAATCCTACCACATTATATAACACTGCCTATCTTGATATATCTCCACAAGTAAAAAGTAGCTCCCAAATTGACAGATGAATAATGGCATTTTTCAATCATTTTTAATTGGCACTTGTCTAATTATTGATGAGGTTGGTACTTTCTAAAATCATATATATATATATATATATATATATATATATTTACCACTGTCAACTTTTCTCTTATTACTTGTTCATGTCCTCTGTACATTTTTCTGTTGGGATTTAATAATTTTTATCAATTTATTAAAATTTTTTATACATTAAGGGTATTATTATATTTGTTATACATATTTTATCCCAATTTGCCATTTGGCTTTTAATTTTACTTATGGTATATTTTGGCTTCCCTGACAGCTCAGTTGGTAAAGAATCCACCTGCAATGAAGGAGACTCTGGTTTGATCCCTGGGTCAGGAAGATGCCCTGGAGAAGGGAAAGACCACCCACTCCAGTATGTTTGGCCTAGAGAATTCCATGGACTGTATAGTCCATGGGGTAGCAAAGACTTGGACATGACTGAACAACTTTCATTCATGGTATATTTTTGGTAAATGGGTTTTTAAAAATGTATTTTTACTATTTAAGCAGCCAACATTATCAATTTTTTATTTTTATGATGTTTTCTGTTACTTTTATCTTTAAAATCTTCCCTTATTACAGACACTTCCCTTATTACAGACTGCCAGGTTGCAACAGCGCAGGAAGGGCCGAGAGGAGCTACCCTGCGTCCGAGGTCAGGGAGGCGGCCGGGAGGAGCTACCCCACGTCCAAGGCCGGTGGCGGCAGGGAAGAGACACCCCACGTCTGAGGTCTGGGGTGGCCGGGAGAAGCCACCTCGCCCCCAAGGCCAAGAGTGGCAGCTGAGAGGAGCCACCCACGCCCGAGGCCAGGGCCAGCAGCGGGAGGAGTGGTGGCTGGGCAGGCACAGGAGGGCCTAGAGGAGCTATCCTACGTTGAAGGTCAGGAACGGTGGCGGTANTTTGTCATGCTGCAATTCATGGGGTCGCAAAGAGTTGGACACACCTGAGCGACTGAACTGAACTGAATTGATATCATCTTTGGGGGAGATGCGAACTTTTAAAAACTTTTGTCCAAATTTTGTGTCTGTATTAGCTGCCAAATTTTCTTCTGCCCTTAGAAAATAACTAGATTAATTAATTTGCTCTGTAGTTTATTTCTGCATGTTGAAACCAAGTACCTTTCTACTTTTTTAGGACTGAGAATTCCTCATTTACAGAAAATCGTAGCCAATAGATTGTGGAGTTGAAGCAACTTTCTATCTTGACATCATAAGCTTAATTTTCTTCACCACTCCTAGCAACCAGTATGCAGTCCTAGCAACAGCAGCTGGTACACCGGAACAGCATTGTTTAAAATAAACACTCTTCCCAGTTGGCATTTGCAAGTGATCTTTTCTTTGCATCGTTTAAAATATAAGTGTGAACATATCTTAAGAAAATGTAAAACAAAATGAAAACTGCTTGGAAAGGTATGCAGGAAAATGAAAATCATGAGAAAATGCTAACTGCCAAAAGAAATATATGCTTTGCCCTTTATCGCCACCAGAAATATCATTCCCAGATATATTGAAAGCTTTTCCTAAGCGTTCTCAAAATTTAGAGTTATCAAGGATCTCCTAAAAAAAAGTCATCCCCATAGAATTCCATTTTTCAAGTGTTTTGGAGAGTACCATGTGGTAGGAGACACAAGAATACTAAGATGGAACAAAATAAAATCAGAAGGCAAGTACACAAATAGCTACAAAACACAAGATATAGAGACAGGCTACATAGTATAATGGTCTGGAGAATGGTCTCTGAGCCAGACTGATTAGGTGTGAACCATTGCTTAGCCACTTAGCAGTGCTGTGAGTCCACAAGTCACTGAGCCTCTCTGTGTTGCACTTCCTCATCTGTGAAACAGGGGTAATAATAGCACCTGCTTGCAAAGGTTGATGTGAGGCTTAAGTGAACTAATTTACATCAAGGGCTTAGAATAGGGCCTGACACAGAGCGAGTGCTGTATATGCATGTATTATTATTAATTTTAGGATAGGATGTTACAGGTAACATAAGACAAGTTAAGAAGACGTGCAATAGACGGTTAAGAAAATGGAAGCACATCTCAGGGGAGCAGGACGAACTTCAGGGAGGAAATGAGCTGGGTTTTAAGCCACATGACAAGGACAACAAGACTGGTAAGCAAAGGCAGAAGTGACCCAGCAGATGGAGAGATGAGGCATTAGAACTTGGGAAGGAAGACGGCTGAGGGGCTATGCGGGACAGGGAGGGGGCGTGGGGGCCTCGCCCAATAAGATGCTGCTCACTGGCCCTCTAGGGCAGCACAACTCTGTGGGAACTGAAGGTGGGAACAGGCCACCGTGGTACGTGCAACAGCTCTGAATTTTGATGTAACTCCACGTGTCTGGAAAAAGTTAGAGTTCAGTTTCGGCCAAATAATAATAACATGGTGTTGAGGGCAGGATGAAGGAGTACAGGAGAAGAGCAGAAAAGGAAGCTGAAGAAGAGGCAGTGGGAGGCCAGGAAAGGTCAGGAAGCACAGCGACACCACGCTAAGGCACTGGCTCCATTGTGTCGGCCATGGTTTCTCAAAGTGAGTGGTCTCCTTGGAGTATTTCCCTTAGACTCTATTATGGTGTTGGATAAAAATGCAGATTTCTTAGGAGGAAGGGGGGCTATTGAGATCAAGTGAGAGGGCTGCAGTAAATGGAGGCAAGAAGATGCTCCAGAAGAGGAGAGGACAGCCCTAGAGTCATCTTCTGAAGTTCTTGCTTCTAACTCCCACCTCCCCAAGATCTGTGTTTATTATGAGATGCAGGGGGAGGAGGCAGCTAGATTGGGAAATTAACAAATCTTCCTTCCTCTGTGAGTGTGCAATTATCACATGAACTCGTGAATATACTCTTAAACCTTCTTTGAGGTCCAGTGAATGGACCACACCAGCGAAGGAATCCCCCGCTGTTCATCTGTTGGCATGGACATGTAGTATATGAAGAGTGACCTGCAGAAAATAGGAATCATTGCAAGGAACCCTCACCCCACACTGGGAGAGACCCACTCAGAGAGCCAAAGGGAATGACAAGGGACAGGCCACACCATGTTGTATGAAAAATAATGCAGTGGCAATAGGAATACAAACAAAGATGCTAAGGATATAAGCCACAGAGCCAGGAAAATGAGAAACACACATTTCTCTTTCTAGGCTCTGATAATCAATCTAGAGAATCTCTCTTCTTGGTATAGTAAATGTCTATGTGAGGTCATTGCCATGGTTTGATAGATGTCTCTTTAGATTCTACTCTTTTGCCTTCATTTTTTGTTATATTCAGAGTCATCTGTATCCTTTCCATAATTTGATAGGACAAAGTCTAGATCTGTTGTAAATCCCATCACTCAAAGCAACACCTGTAAAGGCTCCCAATTCACATTCATGTGGGTAAAGGAAAATAAAAACAGTCTTAGCTGAAGTTCCAACTATCAGAGGTAAAGGAGATTTGAATGACTGAAACATTAGGGGTGTGCCTTCCTGTGCAAATTAATTTGATGGCTTTGAGAAAGCAAAGTACACATATACAAATGCGAGCAGCCAAATAATCTTGCTTGTGAAATCAATGAAGAATTCACTAAACCATGCATTTTAAAATTAAATAATGATTTAATGCCCTCTTTGTTTGAAGCCTTGAAAAGTTTTATTAATTATAAATCTCTTTCAATTCATACCATGAGAAGGTAGATCCTAGAATTTTCAACAAAGAGTTAGATGGTAAGGACACTCATGATCTGAATGTAGGGGGGAAAAAATGGGGGTAAGGGTAGGGGAGCAAAGAAAAGAAGTTTAGATCTCCTCCTTACAACAATCCCATCAAGTCAATAAAAAGCAGCACATACAGTGGTTTGCATTCCAAAGACTCTGCAAACCAACATTTCTGATACCTAGTACCTGGAAACAGTGCAAAGTAATAACCATAATAACAACTGTGTCTGCAGACCATTTTTATTTTTCATTTAATTTTTTCCTCAAAGAAATCCTATGACAAGGAAGGTCAGGAACTGTTATCTCTGTTTTGCTAAACTAAAGTAATAAATAAAGCTCAGAGAAGTTAACTGAGTCAACCAGTGAAACCCAGTTGTACGTGAATCCTAAATATTGAAATTTCCTGGCCCATATTCTTCTCCTTTCTAAAATCTCAAAAGAAACTGACATAGAAGGAACCAGCAACCATACAAGCTGAGTCTGGAGCCACCTCCCACCGGCTTCAACCTCCATCCCCAAAGCCCACAACTCACAGACATGGATGAGTGTCTTCCTGCTCCTATCATTTTCTGGAAGGCATTTCAAGGACATGGAGAGTGGTTGAACCCATATTATGCACAAATTTAACCACTCATGATATTAAAAAATGTATTTTTAAACATTTTTTACAGTAATCTACTAAGCAGAAGGTATATACTTGTTTAAGGGGTAAATATGATAAATTAAGTTTTAAAAAAAGCAAATTATAGGAAGATATATGTCGTCCTTTAGAGGATATGTAAATGATTTCCCTGGTGGCTCAGATGGTAACAAATCTGCCTGTAATTCAGGAGACCAGGGTTTGATCCCTGGGTCGGGAAGATCCCCTAGAGAAGGGAACAGCTACCCATTCCAGTATGCTTGCCTGAGAAATCCCATGGACAGAGGAGCCTGGCGGGCTACAGTCCACAGGGTCCCAAAGAGTTGAAATAAACACTTTAGGGGACACTTAAGACTGCATACTTTTTACAGAAACACACACATACATGTAAATGCAGCACACTGCAAAAGCTAACAGAAGTTACTTCTGAGGACTTGGGAAGGGTACTGCATTTGGGGGTGTAATCAGAGGGGCTGAGCAATGGTGTTGAGCACCTGGGCTTTGGAGCTCCTTGTGTGGTTTTGAATCCAGTTCAAATAACAGCTATATGGCCACAGGCAAGTCACTCAGCTTGCTGTGCCTCAGTATCCTCATTTTTAAAATGAAGGTGATTATAGGGCTGATATACAGACTACCCCCACTGGCTCAGCGGTTAAGAATCTGCCTGCCAATGCAGGAGACAAAGGTTTGATCCCTGAGTCTGGAAGATCCCTTGGAGAAGGAAATGGCAATCCACTCTAATATTCTTGCCTGGAGAATTACATGGACAGAGGAACCTGGCAGGGTAAAGTCCATGAGGTCACAGAGTTGGACATGACTTAGCAACTAAACAGCAACAAAATACATATCGCATGAAATAACATCTAAATCACTTAGTGTCTGTACCTTAAAGAAAAAGCTTTCAGTACATGCTAGGTATTAACTGCTGAAGCTTTTATAAGCAAAATGCATTACTTGTATATGGAAGCTGGGAGTCTGAGATCAAGGTGTCATGAGGCTTGATTGCTTCTGAGCGAGATTAGGGATAATCTGCTTCACGCCACTCCTAGCCCCTTGTGCTTTGCAGGCCACCCGTGGTGTTCCTTTGGCTGGTAGATGTATCAGCCTGCTCTCTGACTTCATCTTCTCATGGATTCTGTGTGTGTTGTGTGTGTGTGTGTGTGTGTGTGTGCATATCTTTGAATCTAAATTTCCTCTTTATCTAAGGATGTCATACTGAATTAGTGCCCACCCTAATGAACTCATCTTAACGTAATCATCTGCAAAAACTATTTCCAAAGATTATGACACTCACAGGTACTGGGGGTTAGACTTGACATGTTTTGAAGAAGATAACGCCACTCCTAGCCCCTTGTGCTTTGCAGGCCACCCGTGGTGTTCCTTTGGCTGGTAGATGTATCAGCCTGCTCTCTGACTTCATCTTCTCATGGATTCTGTGTGTGTTGTGTGTGTGTGTGTGTGTGTGGTGCATATCTTTGAATCTAAATTTCCTCTTTATCTAAGGATGTCATACTGAATTAGTGCCCACCCTAATGAACTCATCTTAACGTAATCATCTGCAAAAACTATTTCCAAAGATTATGACACTCACAGGTACTGGGGGTTAGACTTGACATGTTTTGAAGAAGATATATTGTAACATATAATAATGGAAGAAGACCAAATTAGAGGTTACTGAAGTAGTTTATGGCACCCCTCTCCAGTACTCTTGCCTGAAAAATCCCATGGACGGAGGAGCCTGGTAGGCTGCAGTCCATGAGGTCGCTAAGAGTCGCACACGACTGAGCGACCTCACTTTCACTTTTCACTTTAATGCATTGGAGAAGGAAATGGCAACCCACTCCAGTGTTCTTGCCTGGAGAATTCCAGGGACAGGGGAGCCTGGTGGGCTGCCATCTCTGGGGTTGCACAGAGTCAGACACGACTGAAGCGACTTAGCAGCAGCAGCAGCAACAGTAGTCTAGGTTTCCCTTAGAGTAGTGGTCAAATAGATTTTTTTTAATGAAAAAATTTGGTGATTGGGTACAATGCAGAGAAGCAGAGACCTCTGGGTTTCCTGCTAAAGCATCTGGTAGATGCTGGCAGCATTTACTGAGATGCAGTGAGGGCTGGAGTAGATGAACTGGGGTAGATACAAAAACGTCTTCAAAATTAACTTTAACAAAATGCTCACATAGCTTAATTCCAATAAATACATGATATGGGCCAACCAGATTAATTTTAAAAGACTGAAGTTTATTTTCTTAGATTTTATTTCTTATGTTTTTAGTCTCCTTAATGATTTCTCACATTTGCCTTTCAATATTTTGGATCCTTTATAAACACATGTATGTTGTTTTCCATGGAGGCTTCTATACTCTTGGCTTTGAGTGTCAAGTGTTCAAGTGGCTTCAGGTACAGAACCTCATAGGAGCAAAACTGGGGCTCTGTAAGAAGTGGGAAGGTGCCTATTTCTTTTATTATTCTGTCTGTATCTAACTTAAAGGTCCCTAATAAATGCTCCCAGCATAAGCTATTATGGTAAAGTTATGCAATGAATAGAAATATTGGCAATTAAAGAAATATTTTTGAATCCCTAAATTGTGTGCTGAAGTACATGCAGAGGTATCGCGAACACATTGGAGACACTGGGGAGCCCATGGGTGACACATATGATTTGCTGCAAGAAATTCTGCAACAAGTGTTAACAGCTTTAGGTCTACATGGGTGACTTGTAATAAAAGATGCCCATGGCAAAAACAAGAAAAGAGGAGTTGTGGGAAGCAGTTTGGGAAGTAGTAGGGTGAGCAGAGGCAAGAAGTTTCTGGCCTTGTAGGAACATACATTGGGAAAAGAAATTTCCCAGTCATTGAGCAGCTGTCAGTGGCACTAATTTTCAATCAGCTGAGTAAGCTGCAGGACCATCTCTTCCATGTGTGTTCATCCAGTCGAGACATATGGACGGGGAGCTGGCCATGTTCATGGGTCAGGCACTCTTCTGGAGATATAGCAGTGAACAGCCAGAATTAAGTTCCTGCCCTCAGGCAGCTTACACTATAGGGAACAGAAGGCAGGCATTAAACAAGGAAACAAATATATCATAGTGTTCCAGATTACAAGGAATGCTCTGAGGAAATTCTGTACAGGATAGAGTTTAACTTCCACCTCCCAGACTCTGGGAGTGTGCCTGCCAATTCACAAAGAGAAGTCGCAAAAGCCACTGTTTAAGAAGTGAGTGTGAGTGCAGTGTGACAGGGAGTAAGGCCTTTGGCTTCTTACAGCCCCGAGTTCAGATTCTGGTTCCAGCCCTTTCTGACTGTGAGGAGTTGAACAGGTGAATTAACCTCCCTTAGAAATGAGAAAGGAATGCATGTCTTAGAGCACCAACCTTGGTCCTCACCTTCCTCTGTCCTGTCTCAGGAAAGACATTATTTATTACTGGAAACTGAGGTTTGGAACAATTAAGCATAACTGCACAAACTGTTATAGAAAGCAAACATGGATAATGCCTGAAGTTTCTATGCCCTCTTACATTTAAACCTTATAGTGGTTTTCCCCTGTCACAGACATACACAGGAACAATTTATATATTCAGTTCAGTTCAGTTCAGTCGCTTAGTCATGTCCGACTCCTTGCGACCCCATGAATCGCAGCATGCCAGGCCTCCCTGTTCATCACCATCTCCCGGAGTTCACTCAGACTCATGCCCATCGAGTTCAGAAAGATTAAATCCCAGGGAATTCAATTCAAAAACTTTTATGCGATATCTTCATGTATAAATAACTTGAGAGAAATACAAAGGTCAAAAGCAACTGCATCTGTCTCTAGAAAGAAAAACATAAGCATGTAAGTCATCCCTCATTATCCGAGGGAAACAGGTGGGAGAACCCCTAACATTACTGAAATCCATGGATATTCCAGCTCCTTATATAAAATGACAAAGTACTTGCAAATAATTGATGTGTGTCCTCTAGTGTACTTTAAATCATCTCAAGATTATATACCTAATACAATGTAGGTGCTGTGTAAATAGTTGCTTGTGCCTTTTGGAACTTTCTAGAATTTTTTTCATAATATTTTTGATCAGCAGTTGATGGAATCCATAGATGTGGAACCCATGGATACAGAGGGCCGACTGTATAGTTATAGCACAGGAAAGCGGCAACATGGCAACAGATATGTACAAAGCAAATGCCACAAGGGCAGGGAAGGTGATCAAAGTGCTATTTCTTAGAGTTTGAGAGGTAGAAGTTAAAGTGGTCCCTGCCTGATGAGAGGAAGGATTCTCCAGGTGGATTTGCCAGCAGGGATGGGGGAGGATCCCTGATGGAGACAGAAGGAGCCAGAGGAAAAACAGAAAGGGGGCAGGAGAGGACAGGGTGCTTAAAATGTTACTTTGAAATGGGCAGATCTTCTTCTTTTGAAATCAGGGAATGAAATTGAAGGAGACAAATTGGGGCCAACTGTAACTTCCTTACTGGACACTTCTTTAACGTGGGGTATGACTTCAGCCTTGAATTATTAGAGAAATAGAAACATGCTGAGGATATATCCATTTCCAGCTCCAAAACCTGAATTCAGATGACCTGGCAAAAGGACACTCCAAAAAGATAAGATAAGGAGGTGAAAACCACCACACTCACCACCCTCCCCCCTCCGCAGCACCTGTCACCAAGGAATGGTTTGGTTCTGGTCTCTTCTAAGATGTTTAGTAAGAGCATTACTAATTCTTATGCCCCAGCAGGACATAGAATGAAATACCTATGGAGACTGGGCAATTCAAGTTGCCAAATAGAGATTTGTTTCCACTCTAGATTTTCAATTATAGTTTAAGACCCTCAAATCTACATCAGGCTTCTCTGGTTTTCATCCCCCTTTGAAAAGTCCAATCTTGATTCTAAATGAAGTCTTTCAAATGTTTTGCAGGTGGAAATCTTGGTAGCAGAAAAAGAATTGAGTAATTTTTCAACTTTCTGCAGCATATGCAGATAATAACTGAGTAAAATTATAAATTATATAATGCCATTTGAGAGTTTTGTTGGAAGAAATATGTCATCTCAAGTCTCAGCCCAAAAGTAGGTTGTAAATAAATACCTATATATTCTCAAGTTACAATTTCCAAGTTGTTTCACTATACAAAGGGGGATATTTTAAAAGCATATCATTAGCAGTTCCAGTTCATGAGAGCTCATTGAAAACCCCAAATCAAATTGGCAATATCAATATTTGTTATGTACTGTTGATATCGAGATGGAACTACACAGACATGCTGCTGCTGCTGCTGCTAAGTCACCTCAGTCGTGTTTGACTCTGTGTGACCCCATACATGGCAGCCCACCAGGCTTCCCCATCCCTGGGATTCTCCAGGCAAGAACACTGGAGTGGGTTGCCATTGCCTTCTCCAATGCATGAAAGTGAAAAGTGAAAGTGAAGTCACTCAATTGTGTCAGACCCTCAGCAACCCCATGGACTGCAGCCTTCCAAACTCCTCCATCCATGGGATTTTCCAGGCAGGAGTACTGGAGTGGGGTGCCATTGCCTTCTCTGGACATTCTGCTACTAGTAAGATAAAAGAATCCATATTTATTGTATACTTGTGGGCTTTGGAAGCACACTATTTGCCCTAGTACATGAAGCTATCAGAGGAGCACCTGCTAAGATCCTAATGAGCAACTAATCCAACCTCCTTATGCTATAAAAGTGGAAACTGAGTCCTAGAGGGATTAAATAGTTGTCCGCAATGTTGAGCATCAGATGACTCATCCAAGATGGATGGTCACACAGCACTCCCAAAGACATGGCGTTTGCAGGGGACTGTCTGCCATTAGAGTGAACCCGAGGACATCTTGCCCTGCAGATTCAGACCTTGATTTCTAAGCATGTATCTAACTCCAATCTTTGTGCTCTTTGGCTCTTGTAAGTCCTCAGCATTACTTTAATTTTCCTCTTAAAAAAATAATTAACTGAAAGAAGTTTCTATTTTCCTCTCACCTCCCTTCCTCCCACATACACACACACACACACGAGAGAGACAGAGAGAGAGAGAGAGAGAGAGAATTACTTTCCATCTAATAACTATTGAGTCAAATTGTCCGAATGACATCCTGAGAATGATAGGCTTTCAAGAAAGCTCAGCAGCTAATTTGATATCCAGGACAACAGAGTAAAGGAGGTCTGGAGGGAGAGAGATACATGCTTCCTATTTGAGATCCCTTTTGCATTAACCACCTGCTCTTTGCCTCATTTATAATTCTTCCAGACAGACTGTTACTTGGCATTGTCAACAATGACCTATCAGAATTGCAGTGTAGTTTCAGAACACAGATGGGAATAAGCAAAGGCCAGAGCAAGAAACAGAACAGTGTCTTCAGTACCACTTTTCCATCACTAAAGGCCTTCTTGCCTCCATACAAACATCAGCATCCATCAAGGTGAAGGAATGGAGCATATATGGTTCCCGGATAAGGTAACAAAGACTTCAGAATGTTCATGCATTGTCTCACAGCCTTTTTTCAGAATAGGTGTTTTCCCTTCTGAGTTGGTACCCATCTGCACATGGGGAGCATGGCTGGGAAATGGATCTGGAATCATTCTTTTATTAAAGAGGCCAATGCAAATGGTCAAACAAGGAAGGAACTTCAAAGGTAATACTAGAATTTGTTGTAGCTTGTCTAGAAATGCAACCGCTTAACACAGGCTACCTCTACAAAATACCAAAACAATCAACCACATAGGAAAAAAATCTAATTATTAGCTATAATGTGATGCTTATGAAAGATTGCATAAGAGCTATTATTTTTAATTCATACAAATGGATATTGATTATGAACATCATCCTATGGTGCTGAGATTAACATCAGATGAGATAGTTACTGAGAAGATGCTCCTTTATTTGCAGGAAGGATAAAAGGGGGAAGCCATAGATGGGATGACAAAGTCTGTACAGCACAATACTCTATCATATCCCATGATTCCCTAAAACAAATCTAAATGGAACTATGAGGCCAATATCCAGAAACCCATGTATATTGTATAATATACCAATAAACAAATACATTAAAAAAAAAAAAAACAGAAAATGGGTACAATGTTGGAGAGTAACCAGGAACATATTAAAAGATAGTTTGGGCTTCCCTGGTGGCTGATAGTAAAGAATCTGCCAGAAATGAATGAGACCCAGGTTCAGTCCTTGGTTGGGAATGTCCCTTGAAAAAGGGAATGGCTACCTACTCCAGTATTCTTGTCTGGAGAATCCCATGAACAAAGGAGATTTGCAGGCTACAGTTCATGAGGTTACAATGAGTCGGGCATAACTGAGCAACTTTTTCACACTTCAGTTATTTAACTAGTACTTATATTAATATAAGTCCCATGTGTTGCTGAAAGCAATTTGACAAACACTAACCCACCAGTCCTCATAATACTTCAACCAAGTACATACTATATCCAATGCTGAATTCACCTCTAAGCTTTTAGCAAATTAATTCCTCCCTCCCTCGATAGTTATTTGATGCCCCTTTAAAAGTGTGTGCATTTTCAGTCACTCAGCCACATCTGTTTCTTTTCAACCCCATGGACTGCAGTCTGCCAGTCTCCTCTGTCCATGGGATTTCCCCAAAAGAATCTGGAGTGGGTTGCCATTTCCTACTCCACGGACTATTTCCAACTCAGGGATCGAACTCGCATCTCCTGTAACTCCTGCATTGGCAGGCATATTCTTTACCACTGAGCCACCTGGGAAACCTTGTGGTCCTAATGTCTTCATATTAAATGACTGGCAAACACAAAAGAGACATATTACTTATAATAAGGAACAAGTATTTGTCTCGGGGCTTCCTTGGCAGTCCAGTGGTTAACATGCTACGTTGCCAATGCAGGGGGAGAGGGTTTGACCCTTTGTCAGGGAACTAAGATCACACATGCCATATGGTGCAGGCAGAAAGTTTTTTTTTTTTTGATCAGCACAATAAAGGCAAGTAAAAAAATTTTTTTCAGTATTTATCACAGTTGATTGGCCAACTAACCAAGACTTTGTTTAATTTGTGGTGGTGGTTTAGTCACTGAGTCGTGGCTGATTCTTGCAATACCATGGACTGTAGCCCAAACTCCTCTGTCCATGGGATTTCCCAGTCAAGAATACTGGAGTGGATTCCATTTCCTTCTCTGGGGGATCGTTCCAACCCAGGGATCGAACTGCAGTCTCCTGAATAGCAGGTAGATTCTTTACCGACTAAGCTACCGGATTATAAATTCACTGTTCATACCTATATCTATGAAAAACATGAAAATATAAAAATAAAGAATATAGCAATAAACCCCCATTATTCATCCTCAGATTTAATAAATATCAAATATTAAGATTTCCTATACTTCATGTTTCTATCCCCACCCTCCTCTCTCACTTTACCTTCCTTCTTTCCTTTGCCATTTCCTTCTCCCTCTCTCTCTCCTTCCTTCTCTCAGTTATGTTACGGAGAATCCCAAATATCAGTTCATTTCACCTCTAGAACTTCAATATGCATCTCTAAAATACCATGGATGTTTTTCTCAAATAATTTTGGTCTATTATGTCATTATTGCACTTGAAAAAAGAAAAAATTCTTTTCTTTTCTCTAATCATCGAATACCTATCCATACTGAAATTTCCTGATTCTCAGCTGGTATGTTTGAGTCAAGATTCAAACAAAGCCCACACACTGCACTTGCTTATTTGGTTTCATTTAACCTAAGGTCGTGTACATGAGTGCGTGGTAATAAGTCACTTCAGTTCTATCTCTTTGATGGACTGTAGCTCCTCTGTCCATGGGATTCTCCATGCAAGAATACTACTGGAGTGGGTTGCCATGCCCTCCTCCAGAGGGTCTTCCCGACCCAGGGATTGAACCGGCATCTCTTATGTCTCTTGCATTGGCAGGCAGGTTCTTTACCACTAAGGCCACCTGGGAAGCCTGATCTAGAGTAGATCTCTCTTTATTTTTCTTCTTTCACCCCATTAATTTATGAAAGAACTTGGGTCAGTTGTCTGACAGAATATCACACATTCACAACTTTTCTGTTAGCTTTCTTTTGAGATCATTTAACTTTTCTTCATCTGCCGTCTTTCTTGTAAATGGAAATTAGCCACAAAGACTTGATTAGGCTCAGATTTTACTATTTTCCCAGGGATATACCATAGGTAAAGTGAAGTGAAGTGAAAGTCGCTCAGTCATGTCTGACTCTTGCGACTCCATGGACTATAGAGTCCATGGAATTCTCCAGGCCAGAATAATGGAGTGGGTAGCCTTTCCCTTTTCTAGGTGATCTTCCCAACCCAGGGATTGAACCCAGGTCTCCTGCATTGCAGGTGGATTCTTTCCTAGCTGATCCACAAGGGAAGCCCATCCATAGGTTCAGTTCAGTTCAGTTCAGCCGCTCAGTCATGTCCGACTCTTTGTGACCCCATGAATTGCAGCACGCCAGGCCTCCCTGTCCATCACCAACTCCCGGAGTTCACTCAGACTCACGTCCATCGAGTCTGTGATGCCATCCAGCCATCTCATCTTTGGTCGTCCCCTTCTCCTCCTGCCCCCAATCCCTCCCAGCATCAGAGTCTTTTCCAACGAGTCAGCTCTTCGCATGAGGTGGCCAAAGTACTGGAGTTTCAGCCTTAGCATCATTCCTTCAAAGAAATCCCAGGGCCGATCTCCTTGCAGTCCAAGGGACTCTCAAGAGTCTTCTCCAACACCACAGTTCAAAAGCATCAATTCTTCAGCGCTCAGCCTGTGTAATTTGGGTGAATTCGGTCAAGAGGACACGATCTCACTGCTGCTGATATTGATCAATCAGTGGGATCAGGTGAGGACTGCCTGAAGCCTTGTTGGTTTGATTACCTATCAACCTTTCATCTTGTGGCTTCATCAATTCATGAGCATTACCTGACTCTGTTGCTTTATTTGGGTTGCAAAACAGTGATTTCCTAATTATATCATTCTTTCCCTATTCATTGCTTGGAATTTTGTAAAGAAGAAATTTCCCTTTTTAGGTTGGTGCATCTGGTTGTCCAAAAATATAGTTTATACTGGACAAACAATATACAATGAATTCTTTCATATGATTCATAGTCTTCTACTTTTAGAGTGGAGTTGTTGCTCTAATTATTGAAGTGGTGTCCAATAATGTCTCCTTCTGTCTCTGTAGTTTTATTACAACCCCTTGGTTTTAGTGTATTTATTCTGTTTCCAATCATTGCATTCAATATCTCTTTCAGGCCCAAATGGTCTCATGCTTGGCTCAGTATCCTTTGATAACTCTTTTGGTCTTTGGAATCTTCCCTGTGAAATCTACATATTTTTACCCCAAACCTGGAATCAGTCATTCCTCTAGTAATTCTGGTTCCCTTCAGAATTGTATAGTATTCTTTTTTACTGAGGTATATTTTTTTAAATTAATTTTTATTGGAGTATAGTTGATTTACAGCATTGTGTTAGTTTCTGCTTTACAGCAAAGTGAGTCAGTTACACATACATATATATCAAAGTAGAACGGTTTTTGGAGATGACAATTTGAATAGCATGATGTTCATTTCTGTTGAGTTATTATTTCTTTTATGCCTCATCACTGGACAGAACTAAGAAATACATAATTATAAAGAAAGATAAAACTTTAAGTTTATATTGCCATTACCAATTACATTTAATAATGAAGGTTTTGCTTAGTATATTTAACTTTTATACTGAATTTCTTTTCTGATATCTGAAAATCTTGATTCCCTAAAACACTAAAATAATCACTAACTTGCATTCTATAAATAACTATAACACTAAAAACAAGCAAAAAACTTTTGATATAATAATACCAGCATCACTAATGAGTGAAGCGTAAGATCTCTTTGCAGCTCTATATCTCCTCAGATAATATTCCCTTAAAGATAGTAAAAATACCCATGTTCTGGAATAATTCTTCCTCTGTTATGGCACATACAATTAGATTCATTTGTTTCCATTAATTTTCAAATTTTAGACACTGCTTTATTTCCTTTTTTAATTTTATTCTCTGCATATATTTACATATTTCTAGGTTCAAAACCTTAAAATAAGATAAGTCAAAGAGGTTTCATTTTCACTACTCTCTGTCCACAATGTTCCCTGAATCCACATAAAGGTGATCATTTTCATTAGTCATGTTAGTTTGCTAAGTTTATCCTTTCATCTCTTTTTGACAAAGAAAAATACTCTGTACAGATATTTATTTATTACCACCCCTCCTCGGCTGTTCTTACATAAAAGGTAGTGTACTACATATGCCTCTCTGCTTCTTTCTCTTGTTTTCTCAATAATATACACTGGAGATGCTTCACACTAGTGAGTCAAAATCTTCTGCATTCTTTTTTTATACAAGTGCCTGCTGTGTTATCCACCTTTTTCAGCTGTCTTCAGTGGGCAGATTATTCCAAATTACTTAGTCCCATTGCCAGAGCCAACTTTCTTCTTCTTGGATCTTCAGATAAAATATTAATTTGGTAAGTACAGCTCCATGCCCACAGGTAGCAGTTATTCCAGTGTGATTTCAGTGGATGATGGCAGAATTTTTTCTCACCCTACTGCCTGGCCCTCTGGTACTTTACTCCAGAGAAGTACAAAAAAGAGCACAGTGCTGACCGTGAATGCTACCAAGACTCTCTCTCTTATCCTCTATTTGAAGAAACGTTTCCAAACTGAAATGTGCCACACCATTTACTAAAAAGAAGAGACATTACTTTGCCAACAAATGTCCATATAGTCAAAACTACAGTCTTTCCAGTAGACATGTATGGATGTGAGAGTTGGACCATAAAGAAGGCTGAGTGCCAAAGAATTGACTCTTTTGAACTCTGGTATTGGAGAAGTCTCTTGAGAGTCCCTCCGACTACAAGGAGATCAAACCAGTCAATCTTAAAGGAAATCAATCCTGATTATTCATTGGAAGGACTGATGCTGAAGCAGAAACTCCAATACTTTGGCTATCAGAAAAGAACCTGATGTTGGGAAAGATCAAAGGCAAGAGGAGAAAGGGAAGACCGAGAACAGGATGGTTGGATGGCATCTCCGACTCGATGGACATGAGTTTGAGCAAGCTCTGGGAGATGGCAAAGGACAGCAAAGCCTGGCTTGCTGCAGCCCACAGAGTCACAAAGAGTCAGACATGACTGAGTGAACAGCACAAGTATCATTTACTTCTTCCCTTGATGTTTTCTGAGAGTTGCAGCATCTGATGAATTCTCTGATTCATTCATTCAGTAGAAATGTTTACTGAGCATCAACTATTTGGAAGGCTCTGGACATACATAAAAATGAAATTAGGCATGGTTTCTGCCCCCAAATGGTGTTAATGGAGGATTCAAGAAAAAGATATTCTGTTTGAAATAAATTCAACCACATACTGCTTAACAAATGATCATTTAAAATGACTCAGAAATACAGAGAATAAATTTTGTAACTTACTTATCAGGGAAACATAAAAATAAGGTAGGAATAAAGAATATGAATATCTAATTAATTAATAGAGTAACTCTTTGAATGATGCTGTGAAAGTGTTGCACTCAATATGCCAGCAAATATGAAAAACTCAGCAGTGGACACTGGAAAAGGACTGGAAGAGGGTAGTTTTCATTCCAAACCCAAAGAAAGGCAATTCCAAAAGATGTTCAAACCAACTCACAATTGCACTCATTACACACACTAGCAAAAAATAATCAAAATTCTACAAACCAACTTCAACAGTACATGAACCTTGAACTTCCAGATGTTCAAACTGGATTTAGAAATATATTGGCAGAGGAACCAGAGATCAAATTGCCAACATCTGTTAGATCATTGAAAAAGCAAAAGAGTTCCAGAAAAATATATACTTCTGCTTTATTGACTATGTCAAAGCCTTTGACTGTGCGGATCACAACAAACTGGAAAATTCTGAAAGAGATGGGAATACCAGACCACCTTACCTGCCTTCTGAGAAATCTGTATGCAGGTCAGGAAGCAACAGTTAGAACTGGACATGGAACAACAGACTAGTTCCAAATTGGGAAAGGAGTTCATCAAGGCTGTAATTGTCACCCTGTTTACTTAACTTATATGCAGAGTACATTATACAAAATGTGGCACTGGATGAAGCTCAAGCTAGAATCAAGATTTCTGGGAGAAATAGCAATAACCTCAGATACACAGATGATATCACCCTTATGGCAGAAAGTGAAGAGGAACTAAAGAGCCTCTTGAGGAAAGTGAAAGATGAGAGTGAAAGAGTTGGCTTCAAGCTCAACATTCAGAAAATGAAGATCATGGCATCTGGTCCCATCACTTCATGGCAAACAGATGGGGAAACAATGGAAACAATGAGATACTTTATTTGGGGGGGCTCCAAAATCACTGCAGATGGTGACTGCAGCCATGAAATTAAAGATGCTTGCTCCTTTGAAGAAAAGCTCTGATCAACCTAGACAGCATATTAAAAAGCAGAGACATTACTTTACCAGCAAAGGTCCATATACTCAAAACTATGGTTTTTCCAGTAGTCATGTATGGATGTGAGAATTGGACCATAAAGAAAGCTGAGTGCTGAAGAACTGATGCTTTTGAACTGTAGTTCTGAAGAAGACTCTTGAGAGTCCCTTGGACTGCAAGGAGATCCAACCAGTCCATCCTAAAGGAAATGAGTCCTGAATATTCATTGGGAGGACTGATGCTGAAGCTGAAACTCCAATACTTTGGCCACCTGATGTGAAGTACTGACTCATTAAAAGGACCCTGATGCTGGGAAAGATTCAAGGTGGAAGGAGACGGAGAACCACAGAGGAGGAGATGGTTGGATGGCATCACCCACACATGGGCATGAGTTTGAGTAAGATCTGGGAGTTGGTGATAGACCGGGAAGAATGGTGGGCTGTAGTCCATGGCGTTGCAAAGAATCAAACATTACTGAACAACTGTACTGAACTGAACTGAACTCTTTGTACCCTAAAAATAAAGATCACCACTTCTTTACAAGTATCGATAAAATGTTGACACAAATAAATCATATATGTACATGAAATTAAACAAAACCCCTAAAAATACCCCAAGATAAAAATAACAGACTATATTTTATAGCCTCAATTTAACAAAACAAGGAAGTACTTTAAATACTTTTATAAATAACAGCTGATTCAAAAGAAAAATATGCAATTAGAAAATCATTGAAAGATAGAATGAGGATACTGCTTATTAGATTGAGGACAAAACTAAATTAGATAGAAGCAAATTTAAAACCTTAATTTAATTGTGAAAATATTAATTCACTAAAATAAATAAATAAACATTTCATTAAACTGAAGAAATAATAAGTAGAACAATGTACACCTAAAATTAACAGGCAAATAAACATTAAATATAAACACTTAAATGTATTAATTAGAAAATATAGCAGAAGTAATATATGAACTGATTCTTACAAAAATTAAAATTAAATTAGAAGTATGAAAATCAATAAAAGGATATATGCAGATAAATTTTAAAAATAAAATAACAATAATATGCTAATTAATCTTATTCAATGATATATCTGAAAAATATTTGGCTTATGATAATGTAGAAAGACTGAATATTCAATAACCAATGAAGAAATGAACATTTTATTTAGAAAAGAAGACCTGTAAGAAAAGACTTCATGTAGGAACAGTTTTATTGTGTTTTCAAGCTTTCAAGTAACATATAATTACTATGCTTATAAGCATTAGAGGCCAAAGGAAAATCTAAGAAGCTTCTCAATTCGTTTTATGAACTGGCATAGCTTTGATTCAAATCTTGAGAAAAAAATCACAAACTATAGATGAGTTTTATTTTACAAGGAAAGATGTAAAAAATGGAAATTTAAAAATGTAAAAAGAAACTACCCATTAAAACTAAACAGTGATTATATTATAATGCAGAATGCTTAATTTCTACAATATAACTCATCTCATCGAGTAAGGATAATAAGACAACCTACATTGTTTGGGTTGGATTTTCTAGTCAATATAAAACTATTGGAAAAGAAGAGGCACACATTATTATTCACATTCAGAAAATTACACATTTGGAAACTCTTAAAGAATCAACTAAAAAACACAAGTACTAATAAGAGATTTCAATAAGATGAACAAATATATATCAATGCAAAAAGCCATTGCTTCCTACATTCTAGTGACATGCATTTAGAGGTGGAAAAAGGAAGGAAGGAATTTATTTGTAATAAGAAGAAGAATAAGAAAATCAGGAAATATATATAATGAAAGTTTAAATCTTTCCTGATATCTATATTGTTGTTGTTGTTCAGTTTCTAAGACTTGCCTGACTCTTTGCAACCCTATGGTCTGCAGCATGCCAGGCTCCTTTGTCCTCCACTATCTCCTGGAGTTTCCATATTCATATCTCTCTGGTATACTATATTCCTAGATAAAAAATATAAATTTTTAAAGATAACAAGTCTTATTATATCAGTATATAATTTGGTACAATTCCAGTTAAAGTCAAAGATTTCTTTTGGAGGTTTATACAATTTTAAAGTTGATATGGAATGAGTATGACTAATCAAGAACATAAAAAGAGATGAGGAATTCCTCTGCTAGATTTTATATCTACAGTCAAAAAAGAATATTTAAGACAGTCTGAACCAGGTACTAGAACTGATCAATGTAACCAGGAAAATAGTACAGAAAGAGATTCAAACAGATAGATTTTTAACACGTGATAAAGATCATGTCACAGATCAGTGACAAACAAGGAACTGGTCAGTGAATGGTGCTCAGGTTGTGGGTTAACTACTGACAAAAGACAAGACTATCGCTTCTCTTCCTACTACATACCAAAATTTCAAATGAACTTAAGACAAATGTTAAAGATGAAACCATTTAAAAAGTGGGGAAATACATTGGTAAAAAAGAGATACTGAAATGTTTTATATATAAAAATCATTATTTAAAATTCCACAGGTTAAGATTGTATAAACATAAAGAAACATACCACTTGAGAAAATATTTTCACAAATATAAAGGCAAAAGATGAACATACATCATATTTAAGGAGTTTATACAAATAATTGGGAAAAAGAATGAAATTTCAATAAAACACTAGGCAAAAACAGCCATAAAATGTGTGAAAATCTTAACTCACAATAATTTTAAAAATAAATTTATCTGATTTATTTCACTAAGCATAGTACTCCCTAGCTCCATCCATGTTGCTGCAAATAGCAATACTTTATTATTTTTATGGCTAAATAATATTCCATTATGTACAAAGAACATCTTCTTAAGCTAATCATCTGTTGATGGGTACTGGGTTGTTTTCCTGTTTTGGATATCATAAAAAGTGTTGCTATAAACATTGGGGTGAATGTATCTTTTTGAATTGAGTTTTTGTTTTTTCAATATGTATATTCAGGAGTATAGCAAGAATAGTAGGGAGAGATAAGAAAGCCTTACTCAGTGATCAATGCAAAGAAATAGAGGAAAATAACAGGATGGGAAAGACTAGAGATCTCTTCAATATTAGAGATACCAAGGGAACATTTCATGCAAAGATGGACACAATAAAGGACAGAAATGTTATGGACCTAACAGAAGCAGAAGATATTAAGCAGAGGTGGCAAGAAAACAAAGAACTATACAAAAAAGATCGTCATGACCCAGATAATCATGATGGTGTGATCACTCACCTAGAGCCAGACATCCTGAAATGCAAAGTCAAGTGGGCCTTAGAAAGCGTCACTATGAACAAAGCTAGTGGAAGTGATGGAATTCCAGTTGAGCTATTTCAAATTCTAAAAGATGATGCTGTTAAAGTGCACACTCAGTATGCCAGCAAATTTGGAAAATTCAGCAGTAGTTACAGTACTGGAAAAGGTCAGTTCTAATTCCAGTCCCAATGAAAGGCAATGCCAAAGAATGTTCAAACTACTACACAATAGCTCTCATCTCACATGCTAGCAAAGTAATGATCAAAATTCTCCAAGCCAAGCTTCAACAGTACGTGAACTGTGAACTTCCAGATATTCAAGCTGGATTTAGAAACGGCAGAGGAACCAGAGATCAAATTGCCAATATCCGTTGGTTCATTGAAAAAGCAAGAGAGTTTCAGAAAAACATCTACTTCTGCTTTATTGACTATGCCAAAGCCTTTGACTGTGTGGATCACAACAAACTGTGGAAAATTCTTCAAGAGATGGGAATACCAGACCACCTTACCTGTCTTCTGAGAAATCTGTATGCAGGTCAAGAAGCAACAGTTAGAACCGGACATGGAACAATGGGCCAATTCCAAAAAGGGAAAGGATTTCATCAAGGCTGTAATTGTCACCCTGCTTATTTAACTTATACGCAGAGTACATCATGTGAAATGCCAGGCTGGGTGAAGCACAAGCTGGAATCAAGATTTCTGGGAGAAATATCAATAGCCTCAGATACACAGATGATACCCCCCACCCCTTATGGCAGGAAACAAAGAAGAACTAAAGAGTCTCTTGATTAAAGTGAAAGAAGAGAGTAAAAATGTTGGCTTACAACTCAACATTCAGAAAACTAATATTATGGCATCCAGTCCCATCACTTCATGGCAAATAGATGGGGAAACAATGGAAACAGTGAGAGACTTTTATTTGGGGGGCTCCAAAATCACTGTAGATGGTGACTGCAGCCATGAAATTAAAAGACACTTGCTCCTTGGAAGAAAAGCTATAACCAACCTAGACAGCATAGTAAAAAGCAGAGATATTACTCCGCCAACAAAGGTCCATCTAGTCAAAGCTATGGTTTTTCTGGTAGTCATGTATGGATGTGAAAGTTGGACTATAAAGAAAGCTGAGTGCCAGGAATGGATGCTTTAGAACTGTGATGCTGGAGAAGACTCTTGAGAGTTCCTTGGACTGGAAGGAGATCAAACCCGTCAATCCTAAAGGAAATCAGTCCTGAACAGTCATTGGAAGGACTGATGCTAAAGCTGAAACTCCAATACTTTGGCCACCTGATGCAAAGAACTGACTTACTGGAAAAGACCCTGATACCTGGAAAGATTGAAGGCGTGAGGAGAAGGGGATGACAGAGGATGAGATGGTTGGATGGCATCACTGACTCGATGGATATGAGTTTGAGCAAGCTCCGGGAGTTGGTGATGGACAGGGAAGCCTGGCTTGCTGCAGTTCATGGGGTTACAAGGAGTCGGACATGATTAAGTGACTGAACTGGTACTCAGGAGTGGAACTGCAGGTTGGACAGCAGTTCACCAAAATATTAATTTTGGTCAGTTCAGTTTAGTCACTCAGTCATGTCTGACTCCTTGTGACTCCATGGGCTGTAGCACGCCAGGCTTCCCTGTCCATCACCAACTACCAGAGCTTGCTCAAACTCATATGCATCAAGTCAGTGATGCCATCCAATCATCTAACCCTGTTAATAATGGTAGCCACTTTCTATTGGGTTAAGGGTGAGGGATATTTTTAAACTTTTGTGTATATTTTCTAAAATAAGCATAAATACATATTAAGAAGCAAATAAGCATTGCTATAAAATGAACAGAGTTTTATACTATAATTTAGAATACTGTCATTTGAAATAAGTTGATTGGAAAAAAAGTAACCTGCCATTATTGGTAGGTTTCATTTATGTAGAAGCTTCATTTTCCAACAGTGTTAGATGAACTGGTGGTCACTGTATTTTGTTTTGAAATGCAAGTAGTTTCCTTCTTTCACTGACAAAATTTGGGTAAGTCATTTTTTACAAAGAGGCAAGACCTATTTTCTAGGAGTAAGCGTGTTCAAAGCTATACTTTTTAGCTCTTGACACTGAACAATTTCTATTAACAACTATTACTCTAATATATAGATGGCATATTATCCATTTAAAATACACATAAATATGTATTTAAGGCACATATGTGGAAGCCTACGTATTTGAAAATGATTCTGGTCTAAACAAAGGAAATCATTTATAACCTTTCCATGTAATTACCATCACAAGACTTAAACTTCAATCATATGAACAAATGCTTCCCTGGATCCCAACACATTTTCCTGCCTTCTCTTCCTTCCAAAAATCATTAAAATGAAGTTCCAAAAGTATGTACTTCTCCTCTCTACTTCTAATTAGCCCACTCTTCAGTTTAGTTGGCAAATGTGACATTTGCATAACCAATAGCTCTCTTTCAAAGAGGACTGTGATTTGGGTAAATTTGAAAGGTCTAAAAAAGGTTCTGTGACCTTCAGTAGGTCCATCTGACCACTCAAACAGAAGCTACCCAGCCACAAACCACCCACGTGTCAGACAGGGAGCTTCCTACACACAGCCTACGTGGATCACTCCTCTCTCATCCATTTCCTGCTGGCACAAGTCAGAGGTGCTGTTCCAAGTGTGAAACGTGGGTACAAGCAGCGATTCACAGAGTGTGCACTGCTTTTTTTGTGTCTGTTGGTGGCACATCGGAAAATGGGTCTGGCACAGCTCATCCCTCACAAATGCTGAATGCCATCCCTGGGGACAGGAATATCATAAGCCCAGAAAAACACAGCTTTTAGCTGCTTGGTACTGAAAATTTCAGGCAAAATTCCAAAATCCCTCAAAGCTAATGTCGAATTGACAAAGTGCCAAAAACCCTCTCTGGCATTAAATTTCCACTCTTTATTTTCTCCCTTCAGGTGAACAGCTTGTGAAAATAATAATGTGATAATGCCACCCTGTGTTCCAAATATCTCGAAGCACCATCTTGTTAAGCACCATCAGCTTCCCTTTGAGACTAACAGGAACTGAGCCGACTTACTCATTTCACAGATGAGAAAACCCCACAGGAGATGGGTCAAATTGGGGCAATGGTCACAAGACTTATCACATAGGACCCAGGTCTGAAAACAATGCCAAGTGTTGAGGAAAGGACCTGAAAAGCTAGCATTTAAAAGGGCCAAAGCAAGTTTCACACAGGATGCTAGGTGGGTTGGGGTAATAAGCTGGTAAAAGTGATCAAAACACTCCAGGGGGCACAAGAAGGGATAGTCTAGGCAGAGCAAGAAGGCATAGTGCAGGCATGTGGCCAGCTGGAATCAGTGGGCTTGGCATGGGCCATGAGAAGATCAAATGTGGCATCAGGGGCGTCTTACACCAGCAGGCCGAGTAGACTTCTTCTTTTTTTCAGTGCTTCTGAGCCCCCATCTCATAATTATAAATTCCACTGTTATAGGAATTACAGCAAGGAACAGGGCTTTACCCTTCATTACAAAAGTTAACTCCCTTTTCCTGCAGCCTAGCAATCTGGATTCAAACATAGGATCTAAACCAGTCTGTGGCGTGGCCCTGGTAAGGACTCTGCATCTGGAGGGAGTGTGTCAGAGAAGAGGGCACATTTTAGAGCTCCTTACGACCACTGCAGCACTCCAACCACGCTGCCGCCATGCTTTCCCTCAGATGCGCCTTTGCCTGGAGCTCTGGCTGAAGTTTCCCTTAGTGCCTCTTTGTTTCCTGAGCCTGAGTCTCCAGTCTTCCTGCTAATTCACGGAGAGAGTTGATATCTTTCTAATGAATTCATTTTTAGCTAAAATTAACTAGGCTCAGATTCTGTAGTTTGCAACCAGGAAGACTGAAATAGGCAATGACTAATGCGCTTACTCCTTGGAAGAAAAGTTATGACCAACCTAGATAGTATATTCAAAAGCAGAGACATTACTTTGCCGACTAAGGTCCGTCTAGTCAAGGCTATGGTTTTTCCTGTGGTCATGTATGGATGTGAGAGTTGGACTGTGAAGAAGGCTGAGCGCAGAAGAATTGATGCTTTTGAACTGTGGTGTTGGAGAAGACTCTTGAGAGTCCCTTGGACTGCAAGGAGATCCAACTAGTCCATTCTGAGGGAGATCAACCCTGGGATTTCTTTGGAAGGAATGATGCTAAAGCTGAAGTCCAGTACTTTGGGCACCTTATGCGAAGAGTTGACTCATTGGAAAAGACCCTGATGCTGGGAGGGATTGGGGGCAGGAGGAGAAAGGGACGACCAAGGATGAGATGGCTGGATGGCATCATGGACTCAATGGACGTGAGTCTGAGTGAACTCCGGGAGTTGGTGATGGACAGGGAGGCCTGGTGTGCTGCGATTCACGGGGTCACAAAGAGTCGGACATGACTGCGCGACTGAACTGAATGCTGTGGAAAGGGCTTCCACGGTGGCTTAGATGGTAAAGAATCTGTTTGCAATGTGGAAGAGCTGGGTTTGATCCCTGGCTTAGGAAGATCCCTTGGAGAAGGAAATGGCAACCCACTCCAGTATTCTTGCCTGGAAAATCCCACGGATGGAGGAGGTCCACGGGGTCGCCAAGAGTTGGACACGACTGAAGTGACTTAGCATGCACATGCTTATTACAACATAGCATAAATATACAATATATAGTACAAACTCTGTTAATCAAGGACAGAGTCAAATTTGGGGCAGCACCAGCAGCAAGGCTGACTCAGTGTTGAGCCCCTGAGTCAGTAGTCCACAGCTTTGAAATTTCTCTCAATTAGGAAAAATACACATAGCAACTGGGATAAGATCTCTAAGGGTCAAGTATGCGGCTATAGCTACACAGGTTGAAAGGATGCAGGCAACAAAGTTCATTAGAGATTTGACAATCATGAATAGAGATGTAGAATTTGTTAGAGGTCAATAAATCCTAAATTTTTGTTTCTTTTTCTTGCATTGAAGTATCTTCATGCTAGAGATAATGAAAAGATAAATTATAACTTAGGTTCAGCTTTTACCCTTTTACCCCAGTTTTCTTCTCAAATAGATCCAAGTAATGCAACCTACTCTCTCTCCTGGGTCTTTTTCCCCACCCTTGTATTTTTAATCCATTTCTCAATCTCCCCAATTTCTTACTCCTTCTCAAGAGAGTGGTTTCTTGGTGGCTCAGTTAGACATGGGTGATCAGTTTTTTAGACTCAACAGTACCTTAAAATGTGTACCTAATGTCTGTTGAACAAAGAAATTATTCTTGTTTACTCTTTTTAATGAGGAAACCACACTGTCTCCTCTCCATGTTCAAGTTGAAAGAGACCTAAGAGATCATCTAATCCAGTCATTACACACCCAAACCCACACCCCTCTCCACAATATAGAGTCCCCTTCTATAGCATGCATTCTATGTGGCTCATCCATTCTGTGCATGTATATTTCTGGTGACAAGCTTACTGATTTAAGGGAAAGTCGATGTCATTGAATGACAGTTTCAAACTTTAAAAAGTTGTTCTTATTTTAAGTAACGAAAAAAAATTCTCAATAAAACTTTCACTAATTGCTCAGCACTAGGGTTCCTTGGTGATCACATATCTGAAAACAAATTGCTCAGGAGTCAGAAAAATCTGGTTTCTCTTAACAGCTCCACTTTTGCAGCTGACCTGCTAGCTGACCTTAAGAAAACTGTCTCTCCTCTCCTGCATGACATGTCCTCAATTATGAAATAAGAGATGAGAAAAGTATTATATTTTAGATCATTGATTAAAATAATGCTTATAACAGAAATCTATGACACACCACTAGACACATCTCCAGGCTAGCTCTGGTTCATCAGTTAACACGATTTTGATAAGGCTATATAACCAGATACAGAATTACCAATTTGTATTATTATTCCATCCACAATGATTACCTTCTCCACAGAGATATCAGAAAAAATCTTCATAGTTGTACTGAAGTCCAGATACAATGCCTATGTTCATATTCCTCATAGTCCCCCCTAAAGTTAAATAAGGTTAGTTTGTATGACTTGCTGTAAGGTATTGAAACTTGACGTTCTTTTTCTAGCTATTCTCAAATTACTAGTCTGAGTCTATCTTAGACCATATCTTAAAATATAATGATATTTAGTAAGTCGTGAATGGTCAAAGAACATGTTCTCTGTGCCAGCACCATGATCTGCCCAGTATAGTTCTATCAGTTCTGCTGCACCCAAAGTGAAACTCCAGGAAAGAGATGTTTCCTGTGGTGCACAGGGGTCAGACATCAAGCACCAGAAGAGTATGCTGGAGAAGCATGTTACTGAGATAACTGCAGAGTGTTGCATTCAAAATGGGTTTTCCATCAAGACAGGTCTTATTAGTGGAGTCAGGTGCTGTGTGATGTGCTGTGTCAAGTGTAGAAGTACTGATTAGATGGTGTCAAAGACACAAGTGAAATCTAAAAGAGAGTGAAATCTAAAAATACATGTACATATATATGACTCACTGACTCACTTTGCTGTACAACTGAAGTTAACACAAAACTGTAAATAAACTATACTCCAGGAAAAAATTTTAAGAAGGTACACGTACGATGAGAATTAGGAGCACAGGAGAAGCTAGACAAGATGGAAATGGCCTGAATCCATCCCAGTGACTGGCTGCCTGGATGTGTTTTACATGCTGTGGCTTGAGTTTACTTATGGAGCTTCATATGGAGGAGATGGGATTTGAAAGACAAGTTACAATGAGAAAAGCATGGTACAGACTTCTGTCTCTTTGGAGGATATTTCTGGTATTTTAGCTTCCCTTGGAAAGTCTCTAAGCTCTGTTTAGTTTCTTGAAACAGTTCAGGTTACTCTGCAGTTTCTAGTAGTATTTAATATAAATCTCAAATCAGTTAGGTCATATCTACTTAGGTCCAATGTGTCCTATAAAGTAGGAATGGCCCTTGTGAGTTACAAAAGAAAGAAAGAAGGTATATTAACAATAAAACATGGTAACTGAGGACAAAAATCACGTGGTGGTAATCTCTATGCAGAAGCACTGACCCAGGGCATCTGATGTAATCTGAACCCTACCCTTACTCATTACACCAAGCCTAGAATCCATTTGAAACCAGTCAGGGTCCTGCTTTATTGAAATAATCCCTAAGAATACCCATCTTCCTCTAAAAAGCTACCCTTGGGGAACTTCATATAGCACATTCCACTTGCAGGCTCTCCTTTACTGAAACTGCTCCTGTTGGAACTGTAGCTGGGAGAGCTGCTTCTGTTGGAAGCTGTGATGAAGACATGCAACTGAAATGCATCTGTGAGTACCTAGGATGGAAGAACTATTTCGCAGAACTAACTTTTCTCTCTTAGTGTCAAAAAAGGTTGAGATCAATAGAACGAACCACCCTTGTCAGTCAGCTCCGCTTATGTTCAGCTGCCCTGCAAAGCATCCTAACTAGGGTGATTTTCATTATGTAAGTGAAAGTGTTAGTTGCAACCGACTCTTTGTGACCCATGGACTGTAGCCCTCCTGGCTCCTCTGTCCATGGGAATCTCCAGGCAAGTCTATTGGAGTGGGTAGCCATTCCCTTCTCCAGGGGATCTTCCTGACCCAGGGACTGAACCCAAGTCTCCTGCACTGCAGGCATATTCTATACCATCTGAGCCACCAAGAAAACCTTCATTAAGTAAATATGCCCTAAAGTCCTTTGTAGCCAAAGGTTACAAAGCCTTTGCAAGGGTGGGTGAACCACAAAAATAGAGATTCATGAGCATATTTCTACATTGGCAAGAAAAACAAAATGTCACTCAACTAAATTTAAGATTGTTCACACACATCTGCTACCACCAGAATGTTATAAAATATCAAAAAAGAAAAAGAGAAAAAGAAATGAGAATAGTTCACAGTCTAAATAGCTCTGGACATTTTTCTATTGTTCAAATGACTTATGCTATTTCAACAATGATTGAAAGGCTATCAAAGCAGAAGCCAAAACATGTTTGCGGTCTGTCATGTAGCAACAATTTCTGGTTAAATAAATATACAGACAACCATATCTCAACTAGAAAGTGTATATGTTAGATAGCTGTTGTTATAAATATATCACTAAAATGTGTGCAAAAAAGCAAGAAATATAAAATGTTACACGTCAGACAATATCATAAGTAAGTCATATCCCTGAGAGACAGAGACAGAGAAAAGACTGCTGGAAAATATGTTTCTGAATCAGGTACATTTCCTCCCATTTCAGAGAATAAAGAAGGTACACCTTACAATATGAGCCTCAAATCTTCTAAATAGAATATTACAGTCTAATTAACCAGAGCAGTTTGTCCAAAGTCTACCACTGCAAGAAATGGATACAGTTTATTCATAAAGCCACAATCAAAGTTTTAAAATCACAAAAGTGTGCTCAACAGTGTGTAAAAGGCTCTACTTATTCATCTCAAAAATCAAAGGATAATTATAAAATACAGGGAAATAAAACTCAAAGAACTAGAATCATAAATCTATCGTTATTTTCAAAAATGGAGTTCTTTTAAACATTGACATCAATTAAAGAAATCATCAGTGGATCTATTAAGCAAAGCTGACAAAAATATATAACAAGAGCTCCTTAATATAAAACTAAGTCATAAGTCTCCAAAATTTTGCACCAAACACACTGTCAAAATGTTTAAGTGCCATTTATCCAAAAATCAAATGCCAAATTACTAGAGTTAAGAAGTAACAGTAAATTTACTTGGAAGTTATAATAGAGAAATTAGTTATATTTGAATTAGCTGTTCAGTTAAGTAAGTTACATTTATAATGGTTTTTACATATGAGGAGAACTACTGAGGGAAATAAATTCCATATTACAATAATATAAAAGGTAGCTTTATTAGACTTTAAAATAAATGCTTCAGCATATTGTTCCAAACCTCACTTAATTGTCCTGAGAAAAGATAATTATTTGTTAAATTGCCTTTTTATGACACTCTGTTCCCTTAGACAAATTTGAATAGTTAATCAAAATATCTATGGAGGTCATTCTTCATAGCAGTTCAAAGTATCATTTCTTCATTGCCTGTGTAATATAACAGCATCATAGAACTACACTTTTAACAGTTTTACTGAGGTTGTTATAAGATATTTTGAATAAACTATTTTTTAAATTTCTGGTTTGAACAGGTAAACTGGACTACTTTGAAACAAATTAAATACTTCAGAGATGCTAAAAGTACCTCTCCAGTGGTCCATATCTAATCATTTTATAAAAGGATCTGCCCTTTCCCCTTACTATCGGCATTTACTGTGTATATTTTATACCAGTCAGTTAAAGCTTGTAAGCCATCAGCTATACTCTACAAATGCCAGCATTAGAATACCCAGATACTTTCTCTTTTGGCAAGTAAAATAAAATCTGCAATTTAAAAGTTTAAAACTGTCCTTTCAAACAAGTGAGAATCAGAAAAACTTTCCAAAGACAGCCTTGTATTTACAGAAGGCAACAAACTGTACATTTAGGGCTATTTAAATAAGTATATAAAAATGCTATCCAAAGCAATTTTTTTGTACAACTGCAATTTATTTATGATAAATTAAAACAAAAACTCAGATTATCAAAATCTAGTCATAGTTGACATTCATGTATCAACTGCTGCAATAAGAAAGCAATTCTTCAAATTAACATACTAACACTTTCTAATATTGTACTGTTAAATGGTTAACCCTGAATTTGAAATGTGATGAACACCATCGCTTTTTATAGCTTAGACTGACTTGGTTAGAGTTTGGAGTTTCCTCTTTCTACCTGTAAAAATATAATAAGCCTAAAATAGATGATAGACATTTGGAAAACTTACACTGTCAGATTGCTTGCCCTGGTCACAGTCCCACGTCGCCGTTGTTCGCTGGCCAGACCTCTCCATGGTGCTGAAGAGCTACTCTTGCCCATTTGAGAGGAAAGAGTTGTTTATTCAAACTGGCTTTGCAAGAAATCCATAAAGGACTGTCTGCGTTAGCAAGTGAAGTTATCTGAAGAATTTCTGTAACACATACTACACAAACGAGATGCTTTGCTCTTCAGTTATCAACCACGATACTCAGGCAGCTCAAAGAAGATTTTGGAGCACAAATCTTCAAGTATTGACAAGAAAGAGGGAAAGCTCTTTGGGAGATGAAGTTTTCTGATTTCTGTCAATGTTCTTCAAATTTGGGGAAAAAAGAGAGAGAAAGACTACAAGGCTATTTAGAGAACAGAGGATTCCAGAAAAGTTCTTGATCTTAATGCAGAAAACAAGCTCCCATTAGTCCAAAGAAGCCAATTCACTTCATTTTGTCATTGCCTCTATTTTTTGTAAAAATATAATAAAATGAAATAAAGCTCAGAATTCCACAAGGCACTGTACACACTGTGTAAACAGGTATGCCTCACTCTAGCCTCAGCCTCTGTCTGCTGAAGATTATGACAGCAGAAATCAGGCTCGTAAGGCTTTCACAGATTATCTCTTTCTGAGGCTGAAACGTATAAAGAGCCACATGACACCCAATGATGTCATCTCTAAAGCAGGTCACAGTTGCTGCTGTATGTAGATGAAGTCCTTCTAGTGAAGTATTTGGCATAGTGATTTTCTTGAAAATCTACTTGCATTAAACAATGTGGTCTTCTATCAATATACTTAACCCTATCAATACCATAAAGAGAAAATCAATTTATTCCCCACATGTGAAGCAGAATTTCTCTTTAAATTAAGATCAGCTTCTGCGGCTCCTTTAGGTTGTAATTAACCCATGGTGAAGATAGCAGAGAAGGGATTTCCCCTCACAGAGATATGAAGGGAATGAGAAGACTTGCAGAGATACAGAATCTACTTCTAAAACATCTCTCAGAAATTTTAGCAAGTTTTTAAAAATTATGTTGTAACATCAATCCATGAAAATTGCAAAATAAAAATTAAGGCAACTGTCCTCAACTGCAGACATTTTACTTGATGGAATTTAAAATTTTCTATAGACAAAAATTTTACTAACACTATCTCACAAAGGATTTGAATATGTTTTCAAAATGTTGGTAGGAAACTTTTTTATTCACTATTTCTAGAAGTTTTTCAGCTTTGAATAAAGTAACAAGTTTTTAGGTATACTATAAATTTTACATGTAACTGATAATAAATTGTATACACAGATATTATTTTAAAGAATGTGTAATAATGACAAATATCTATTTCTATTCTGTGCAGTGTAATATATTTTCTCTTTCTCAACTATGTAGTCACACATCATAATTTAGGGTTTTCAGTTATAGTTGACATTCTTGTCAACTAATAATTAAATCATCAAATATATTTTCATGCCAACTAAGAGCTCTCAAAGTGAAGAAAAATTGAAACTAATCTAATCAGTGCTTATTGAATGTATCCTCTTTTAATATAAACCAAAATGGATCAAACAATAGAAGCCTTCCTTGGTGAGCACTGTATTTATATTTTTGAGAAAGAAAAGAACCACAAATCTTAGAAGGAGAAAATAGAATTTTCAACACAATGAGTGCCACTGGGAAAATTCTATTAAAACAAAAGTGGGTGTTTATTATCGGAACTAGGAAAATTTGCCTAAGTACCTCAAGGCATATCATTACAATACAAAAATATCAAGATGAAAATTAGAAAAAATACTGATCGCCTGGATGATCATGTAAGTTTCTTAAATAAAATAGATTTTTTGAAGTTTCTATAACTCAGTGTTTTCTATACTTCAGTGATAATGAAAGTTACCCAGAATATTAAAATAAAAAATACAGAATTCCCAGATATTTTGATTCAAAATATCTACTGTGGTTATAGAATCTGTATTTTTTTAAGCTCTCAAAAATAATAATTATTCAGAAAACTGCAATAATGAATAAATTACAAAGTATATAATTCTCTAAATGCAAGAGAAGTACAAAATATTTATGATATTAATATTTGTCATGATAAAAGGAAATTATTGCTGCATGAAGAATCCAATGTTGGAGGCTCCCTTCTTCCCTTCTCCTCAGGCTTCCATGAGAAAGAAATGTCCTAAATACTACCAGTCTTTGATTTCTACCCTTTGATCCATTTTAGGAAGGTGGAAGGAGTTACTCTAATTGGAGGATTAGGCAAAGGTCCTGGCAACGAGCATCATTCTCCCTCTGCTTTTTAATGGGATCCACCTCCCTGCACAAGATCTGTGGGTGAGCTTGGCAGTACTTAGTGCTTCCTGGGATTGGTAAGTTTCCCTAAAGCCAAAGTTTAGTAACAGAAAGCACTATGGCTGCAAGTCCTAAGTACACTCTCAAATCCAGCTTTGACAGGAAATAAAGCTCAGATTTCTACCTCCCTCTGCCTGAATCGCTTGCCTTTCAAAATATGTTTCCAATTAAAGGCAGAAAAGGAGTTATTTATTAACTCCCGAAAACCCCATCTCCTGACACTGCTATGTTGTTGACTAGGCTTGGTCTTTGTAGCCAGTTAATGTAATAAGTTTTATATGTGAACCAATTGAGTAAATTTTGCATCATATAGCTCTGTGATAGAGACCTATTTCAAAAAAAAAGGAGATGTCATGTGTAAAAGTTTCATTTGAAGTTTTCAAAATGCACTATTCAATTTATATTATTATTGAGCCACTTAGAAACTCCAGTTCTTAGAATTTGATTCAATAACTACTAACTCTAGTAGTGTTCCATGGATCAGTAATCCAATAAGATGTTACTCTTAATGAGTTTCCTGGTCAAAGAAGTTTGGGAAACATGGAGACATGACTGCCTTCTTTAAATTCAAAATGTGTATTAGCTTATTAGTAAGGCCCCAATAAGTCCTGAAGTAAATAAACTGATTTATTTCACCGTTCACAGAATTAGCATCTATCAATATCTTATGAGACTAGTACTGCAGGTTTTACATTTTGGGAAATTCTGCTCTGGAAGATGTTTTAGCAGTCAAATTTTTGTACCTAACCATCTATACAATTAATCACTGAAATGTTATTGAGGATCTCTTTTAAGTTGTCAGTACATCTGTTAAAAGAATTGCCAACCACTACTGGGGAATTATGTAAATTATGCAAGGGCAGAAGTTGTGTGTATTTAGGTGGTCATTTTTACCTCCAGTGCTAGGACAGGCCCAGCACATAGTAGGCACTCAAATATTTGTTGAATGAGTGAACAAATGCTGTAGACTTAACCCAAGGATGTGAATAACTCCCCTTCCCCTCAAGATGTCTTATTTACAAAAACTAAAGAGTGACTTCCCTGGTGGCTCAGATGGTAAAGTGTCTGCCTACAATGCTGGAGAACTGGGTTCACTCCCTAGGTGGAAAAGATCTCCTAGAGAAGGAAATGGCAATCCACTGCAGTATTCTTGCCTGGAAAACCCCATGGACGGAGGAGCCTGGCAGGCATAGTCCATGGACTCGCAAAGAGTCGAACATGACTGAGCCATTTCACTTTCACTTTCAAAGAGTCTTAGGCCAATGAGCTATCCAGGAAAAAAGAATACATTAACAGACCTCACTCCAGTTCCACCACATCCAATTTCTCCTTGAATTCTAAAGCATGTCTCGATGCTCATCCAAAGAGTAAAATGCTGATTTGCGATGATGAAACAGGTTTTGTAACAGAAGGTGCATCTGGTTCTAAACTAGGGATTTAACATTTTATCTCACCTAAGCTGTAGAATTAAGGACAGGATCTTTATGAGGACAAATGCTGAGACTGGACTGGAGGTAAACTTCAAAAAGAACAAATTCTTTTTCAACTCTCTTTGTGTAAAATGAAGTACTTAATGCCTAGATTTTTGCATCTGTACCCCAAGGTCAATAACTTTTAGACTGTTTAGAAGGATTTATGATTTTACTATGGATGAATAAGTCAGTTATCAAATAAAGAAGTGTCAGTTTTGCATATCATTCTGAACTCAGGAAATGTTCAACGTTAGCAGTTCTTAAAATAAGTTTTTAATCCTTAAACTGAAACAACATGCTCACCTTTAAACCTAACAGAAACATGTCCAAAAATCATTAAGTCAAAAGGATGATTTTAGAAAAGGAATCAGTATTACCAACCAATATTCAAATACATAAAGAAGAGAGTGTTTGTGGTATACAGATACTATTTTTTGCTGGAGAGGACATGGAGAAAAGGGAACTTTCCTACACTGTTGGTGGGAATGTAGATTTGTGCAGCCACTAAGGAAAACAGTATGGAGGTTCCTCAAAAAACTAAAAGTAGAGTTGCCACATGATCCTGAAATCCCATTTCTGGGAATATATAGGAGAAAACCATAATTCAAAAAGATACCTGTACACCAATGTTCACAGCAGCACTATTTACAGTAACAAAATATGGAAACCACCTAAATGTCTGTTGACAGATGAATGGAAAAAACATGTGGTACATATATACAATGGAATATTACTCAGCATAGAAAAGAATGAAATAATGCCATTTGCAACATTATGGATGAACCTGGAGATTATCATACTAAGTAAATCAGAAAGAGAAAGACCAATGCCATACAGTATCACTTATACGTGAAATCTAAAATACAACATAAATGAACTTATGTATGAAATATAGACAACTGCACAAACATAGAGACTTGTGGTTGCCAAGGGAGGGGGAGTGGAGAAGTGAAGGATTGGGGGTTTGGGGTTAGCAGATGCAAACTATTATATGTAGGATGGAAAAACAACAAGGTCCTATTGTATAGCACAGGGAACTATATTCAATACAAATCATAATGGAAAAGAATATGAAAATGAATTATATATTTATAACTGAATCACTTTTCTATACAGTAGAAATTAATACAACATTGTAAACCAACTATACTTCAATAAGGTAATTTATAGAAACATATTATTTTGTACAATTCCATTTTATTCATTCACACTGTCATATATGGTTATAAATTATATAATTTCTAAAAGTTTGAAAAAGAAAACACCTGTTCTCTAAGACTCTAGTTTGAAGAAGAGAAAAATGTATTTACTTCTATATCAAGAAGTCTTCTCCTTTTATATATGATTACTCTTGAGAAACCTATATGCAGGTCAGGAAGCAACAGTTAGAACTGGACATGGAACAACAGACTGGTTCCAAATAGGAAAAGGAGTACGTCAAGGCTGTATATTGTCACCCTGCTTATTTAACTTCTATGCAGAGTACATTATGAGAAACGTGGGACTGGAAGAAACACAAGCTGGAATCAAGATTGCCAGGAGAAGCATCAATAACCTCAGATATGCAGATGACACCACCCTTATGGCAGAAAGCGAAGAGGAACTAAAAAGCTTCTTGATGAAAGTGAAAGAGGAGAGTGAAAAAGTTGGCTTAGAGCTCAACATTCAGAAAATTAAGATCATGGCATCTGGTCCCATCACTTCATGGGAAATAGATGGGGAATCAGTGGCTGACTTTAATTTTTGGGCTCCAAAATCACTCAGATAAAAGACACTTACTCCTTGGAAGGAAAGTTATGACCAACCTAGATAGCATATTCAAAAGCAGAGACATTACTTTGCCAACAAAGGTCCATCTAGTCAAGACTATGGTTTTCCTGTGGTCATGTATGGATGTGACAGTTGGACTGTGAAGAAAGCTGAGCGCAGAAGAATTGATGCTTTTGAACTGTGGTGTTGGAAAAGACTCTTGAGAGTCTCTTGGAGTGCAAGGAGATCCAACCAGTCCATCCTAAAGGAGATCAGTCCTGGGTGTTCATTGGAAGGACTAATGCTGAAGCTGAAACTCCAGTACTTTGGCCACCTCATGCAAAGAGTTGACTCATTGGAAAAGACCCTGATGCTGGGAGGGATTGAGGGCAGGAGGAGAAGGGGATGACAGAGGATGAGATGGGTGGATGGCATCATCGACTTATTGCACATGATGTTGAGCAAATTCTGGGAGATAGTGCAGGACAGGGAAGCCTGGCATGCTGCATTCCAAGAGGTTGCAAAGAGTCGGACAAAACATCACCGACTTGATGCATATGAGTTTGGGTGAACTCCGGGAGTTGGTGATGGACAGCGAGGCCTGGCATGCTGCGATTCATGGGGTTGCAAAGAGTCGGACACGACTGAGTGACTGCATTGACTAAATTCTCTGAACCAAAATTTGAAACAAAGAAACTGGCAAAAAATTTGTGCTATTTCGTGGTCTGAAAGACTAGATAGATAGAACTTGGGTGTGGAAGCATTAGAACTCATGGAACCTAAATTTATAACAGCTGAGCATAATACTGTAATTTGTCCCTGACCTGGAAAATCTAGGTTATTAAATTATTAAGTAGCACAAGGCTTATATTCTCTATAATGTCACAGCTCTCAAGACTGTACTGGAAGTCCAGTTTGTCAGGGCCTGAGTTTCCTCCTAAAACAAGTGCAACTTTGTAAGAAGACTTTCTCCCTTCAGTTACTAGATTTTTCCTGATGTATTTAAAGCCTAGAGATTGTAAATGTCAAAAAGGTAATAAAACTTGAGGATAATTAAGCATATTTAATATAGGCACACTAATATAGGTATGGTGGGTCACCTGGCTGCCTGTTATTGACTACCCAGCACTTATGCCGAAAGCCAGGACCATTCCAACAGTCCCATAAATATGAGGGCTCCACAACTTTTCACCAGGACAATTAGGGTATCAGGGTCTTGAGCTGGTCCAGACCACTGCTCCTGAACCTGGTCAAGAATTATAAGAACTACAGAAAGTGCACAAGAACCACAAGAACTGTAATTTCTCCTGACCAGGAATGAAGTAGGGCCTCGTGGTGGTGGTGGTTGTCGGGGTGTGGGCAGCTGCTGGAAGGGCACTTTCTGCACTGGCCTGACTGAGAGGTGAGGCCAGGAAACCCTGTTCTCCCCAACACGCTGCAGAGCCCCCCATTTGTTTTTCCTCAGGTCTGGAGTAGAATAATCTAGATTTTCTTTTCAAACCAGTCAATCCTAAAGAAAATCAACCCTAAATACTCATTGGAGGGACTGATGCTGAAGCTGAAGCTCTTATACTTTGACTCCCTGATGCAAAGAGCTGACTCACTGCCAAAGACCCTGGTGCTGGGAAAGAATGAGGGCAGGAGGAGAAGGGGAGACAGAGGATGAGATGGCTGGATGGCATCATCGACTTACTGCACATGAGGTTGAGCAAATTCTGGGAGATAGTGCAGGACAGGGAAGCCTGGCATGCTGCAGTCCAGAGGTTGCAAAGAGTCGGACAAAACTGAGCGACTGAACAACAAAATTTTTCTTTTACTATGTATGTGGGTGTGATTTATCTAAAGAAACTCATTTAGAGGCAAAAATGCTTGCACCTGACTTCAACTTTGAGCACTGAAAATTTGTTTTTATAGGATCAATACTAAAATAAATGCATAATATATTACTTTTAAAAGTACAGCTCCAATCTCAAAACCTATACATGTGTATATATATATATATATACCCTGAATATATGAAAAAAAAATATATATACACACACATACACACTTTAGGCACAATTTGATTCTCATGGATTCATCTGGTGAATTGAAAACAGGCTGCGCGCAGCCCCGGCTCCCTCAATGGGAATCAAGGTAAAAATGTCACCTGTGCTCTTCACAAGTTTCCACAGCGTTTTGAAGGCATGGAGTGTTTCAAGAGTGGGCTCAGAACTGACTAACATTTATTGAGAGATCTCAGGGCCCAGGCTCTGTGCTGTTTTACATATGCAGTGCCATTTAATCTTCACAGCAATAACAATCTATCTCTGTCTCTAAATCTCTTATTTCCAGTTGGCAGTTGAAGAAGTGAAGTGAAGTGAAGTGGATCAGTCGTGTCCGACTCTTTGCGACCCCATGGACTGCAGCATACTACGCTCCTCTGTCCATGGGATTTTCCAGGCAAGAGTACTGGACTGGATTACCATTTCCTTCTCCAGAGGATCTTCCTGACCCAGGGATCGAACCCAGGTCTCCCACACTGTAGGCAGACGCTTTACTGTGTGAGCCACCAGGGAAGTCCTTGAAGAAGGGCCTCTCAAGTGATAATCTTAGACTCACAAGAAGTGGCAAAACTACCAATTTAAGTCAGGTCCTCAGGTCCTCTTAGCAAGCCAGGGCTCTATTCCCTGATCCACACTGCCCCCTACAGGCCAGGCGGTAACAGTATGGGAACCAATGGGGGAAAGTGGGTGTGGCCAGGAAGGACGGGCCAGGCAAACGGAATCCTTTCAAAACAAATGGGACTCGGAATGTCTTCAACAATGAAACATTTTTTTTTTTTTGTATTTATGCAGGGATATGCTATTGATTTGTAAAAAAGGTATAAACCTAAAGCTTTACAAGGTACCATTCTATAGTTTCTTTCCATGATATCCTATTGCACAAATCACAGATTTCTTAAAACGGGGAGCTAAAAGAATGAGTATTTGGTCACATGAATTTGCTTAAGAAGAAAAAAAAACACACAAAGCATTTTCCAGTGTTGTTCTCTATGCAATAACTAATATTTTTATGGTTAAGAAAAGTTATTCTTTGTTCTCACTTTGATACCCACAAGTTCCTTTTCTTAATAACAGCTGCTATTCAAAATTGTTATTTCTAAAACAAATTTTTCTGTTACCACATGATACACTATGGTAAAGGGCACTTAATATGCAAATTGCTAACATAACTTAATATTATCTTCCCTCCTGTTGCTCTTTAATTTGGCATTGAGCAGCTGAGGTTTGAGGTTTTAATCAAAGAGCACTGAATGAGGCAATTTATAAAATCAAATGAGCATTCTTTTTTCAATTATTTCATTCACTGTTTGTATCTACTAAATTATAAAACAGTCCTAGAAATGCATTAATGCAATGATCGTGTCTTTCACTGCTTGACCATGTCTAAATGAAGGCTTATTTTCAAGTGCTGCAATATAGTAGAACAGTAAAGCATGCAGGCTCCAGTCCAGTGAGTAACCCAAGGCAAGCTGGTTATCTCTCAAAGTCTCCTTTTCATCATCTGTAAAATGGAGATAATAACAGTACCTCCTTTTTACGGTCATAGAGATGATTAAAGGAAATAGTCCACAGAAAGCATTAGCGAAGTGCCTGGCACACAACAAGCGCTCAGTTCTTACTAAGATGATGAATTTGAGAACTCATACAGAAACATTACTGTTGCTGCTTAATTTACAGCTGAAACGTTCTAAGGACTGTATTAACTACATGCTTGGCCAAAGAAGAACAGGAGCATGCAAAAGCATCATTCTCAGCTCAGCACAAGGACTCCCCCGGATCAGGTTTCTGGCTTCCCATGTAGCACAAGCCCAGAGCAGACAGCTAGGATGAACAGTAATAGCAGTTATTATAGGCATGGGGGGCGGGTGAGCAGCTGGCAAGGCCCACGGGTTAGGCAAGGGCAGACTGGCCTCCAACTGAGGCTGTGTTAGAGGTTAGTAGAGGCTTAGAAGGAAACAGGCAGCTGATCAGACTGGAGAAGACAGACAATGGTCTCAGCAGCAACAGTGACAGAAGAAGAGGACTGCGGTTCAGCAAGCTGAGAGGATCCTGCAGAGGCAGGGGCCTGGGAAAGCCCCTAGGGAGACACCTCATTGACAGAATGTGACTTGGACCAAAGGCTTCTAACCCTGAAGTTCCAAAGGACTTTCTGATTATTTGAAAAAGCTCTTCTCTTTATGACAGGCTTAGCCAAGGTGAGCTGGGGGTCATCCTTATCCCTTCCGTAAACTTGAGGTCTACTCATCAGAGGGTGGTAAAACCAAGTCTTCCTATCTGGGGCTCCCCTGAGAATATAGATAAATCCAGTGGGTGTGGCAGGTCAGTCAAGGTAGAGCAAAGTCACTTTCTTTTCATGGGACTGTCACCAACAAAAGATGTGAGAATGAACGAATCTTTTTGAATGAAGCCTCAGCAAAGGGGTGATCATGGAAGATAAAACAGCCTTAGTTATACCAGTTCCAAACAATGAAGCATAAAGTTTTAAACAATTATGGCTTTGGTATTTTACCTGCCTGACAAATGAGAGACTTGGGAATGTGCCAACATCTCATATTTTCATGTTTTATTCTGTATTTAGCGTCACACCATTGCCATCATCAATACCAAAGTTGTTCTCATAGTCAACATTAGCATTCTGGGCAGGATCTGCTTGCTTTCTGAAGCTAATTCCAGTAATGATTTTTGAAAGCCTGTTTTGATTTTCAGTGTTTGTAGGCAGTCAGGAGTGAGCCAGACTCCCGCACAGGAAATAGAGTCATCTTTGTCCATGGGCACAGAGCTAAGGCATGATGGCATGGTGGTGGAGCAGGGTGCCACTCTCAATTCAGTGTGCCGTACCTTATGGGAAACCAAACTGCCGGGCACACCAGAAAGGTAAAATCTCCGCTGCTAAGAAAACTCAGGGCACCTGGAGTCTAGGCTACATTAAATAAGGCAAAACCATTAGCAAAGCTGTGCAAAGATAGATGTAAACATAGACCAACGAGGGGGAAGAACATGCATTTTAGGCACAAAAACACTTGAGGTGCTAGAATCAAAGCGGCGCAGCAGCATAAATATAAAGCAAAGATAGATTCTCCAGAATTTCAATAAGCCAAAAGGTTAACTATCCTAAAGCAATACCAAAACCATCAGGGATTTCTAGACAGTTGATACTGTCTGGAATTAGGGGTGAGAAAGCACAAAGGTGGTAGTAAACTCAAGCCTTTAACTCAGGGGCAGAGTGATTTCTCATACTCAGTTTCCATCATTCAAATCAAGGCTTCAAAGTCGTTTACTTTGTACCTTCTATTAACATTCACAGTGAAGGTATCCTAAACACTCAATTTTCACATTCTTTTTCACTGACAAATCAAGAATTAAATACAAACTTTGCTAAACGCAGACATTTTCCAAAGTGGTTCATGAGCACCCTCTAGTGACAGTGAGGCCAGTTAAGACAACACATGCCCCCTACCAAAACTGTCTTTAAAAAGTGCAGATTCACTGTATTCCATTTCTAATGTCAGCTAAAAATAGATCTTCTGCCACCGTTATTTGCACAGCCATAAGCTTAACTTACTTCTCTCTTTAGAATCCGTAACTAGATAAAGCCATTTATTAAAGAATATGCAATGCAATCATCTGAAAACATTTCAAAGTACCTTTGGTTGATCCCATTGTGAATGCATTCTTTTGGCTGTTGGGAAGCATTTTTACAACCAAATAAACTTGATTACAAAGTAGTCAAGGATGATTTTTTAAAAAACAACAATACACTTGTATAGTTCATTTCTCTTCCTAACTTATTTCAGTACTCCACTGACTATGGAAACTGATCACAATGGCTAAATCCACACAACTCTGTGTTACAATTGCCTGATCATTTATTTCCTTATACATTTGGTGTTTGTTTTTTTTTGAAACAGAGGCTTCCCTCAAATTCCTCCGTTGATCAACCCTGTACTCCAAAGTTCTTAAACTAGTGGACTTGGGAAAATTGTGGTCTGCAGGCATGGTCTATTTACATTTAAAATTTTCTTACTGGTCGCCAACATTTAAAAATCTTCTGAAGAAGGAAAATGATCTTTGGCAACACTTGGCAACATACTTCCAAGCCGGGGAAGTGTGTGTGTGTGAGGGCGGGGGTGTCCCTTTAGGTGAGCCAGTCACAACTCAGTCCCCATCAGTCACATGGGTTACTTACCTGGCCCCGAAAGCCTTTAAGATGCAATCTCTGAATCCAAGATCCCTTTACAATTCTTTTCACGAAAGTTCTCTTTAAAATCCTAGTAACCAAGCTAATTGATCCTATTCGTGCCACAAAAGGCTACCAACCACGCAGATTAAAAGGAACACACTATCATCAAGAAAAGTAACAAGACGTTCTCAGTAACAGAGGAATGCCAACACAGAGATGAACAGTTTAGACTGATTTCAAATGCAGTCAGTTCCCTAAGCCTTGATAAAGTTCACTTTGCCTTCATGACCCCCATCTTTCCGAAGACAAAACCCTCACCACAGCAAACAAGCATCTTGTAGATCACAAACCACCTGCTCACATCCCCAGATTCCTCTCTTGGAGCCAAAGCCCTGGAGACCAAAGCCCTGGAGGCCAACCAAGTCAGGAGAAGGAAATGTGGACTCACGGGTGTGCTGCTATCTGAGAAGGTGTTCATGCTGACAGAGCTGCTCAGCTTGTCCGAGGACACGGAGGGTGGGGACGGGCTCCGCTTCTCCAGGGGCTCCTGCCGCTGCAGGTATTCCCGCCACGCTCGCTGAATGCTGCCAAAAACAAACAAACAGCACAGGCCCCGTCACTGCAGTCATAGACTCAGACTCTGACAAGCACGAGGAGTCCGAAGGAATTGACTTTGACCAGGAACCTGAAGCACAGAGAACATGACATGGGAAGTCAGAAGAACTGGGCTGTCTGTCATTGGTTTGACTTTCACAAGCTTACCTGAACTAAACCAGTCTACAAGAAACAGTCAGAAAAAGTCATCTGTCAAAGTGCAATCAGTTTGCACATGTAAATGTACATGCTTTGACTTACAGGACACAAAACCTTTCAATTTCTCATCACTTTTTCAAGTGAGAATAATAAATTATTGTTGAAGAACTGTTCTGTGCCAGGGTCAGGCTTGGCTCTGGATAGAGGAGACAGCACAGCCCTAGGGGGCCATTCACATAGACTTCAAGGTGAAGGGTGTTCCATGATGTTTGATGGTATAGTCTATGTGACCAAATGCATTGGCTCTGCTCTGGGACAAGACAGGCCATTGCCCTGCGGTCATGGATTTTACATACTGTGGAAGGAAACTGGTAATGTATGATGAACAAACAAAGACGTGGACAGAGAAGACAAAACTATTTGAAACTGTTAGGTACTATTCAGAAAATTAAGTCATGGTTAGGTGGCTTCTTGAGATTTCACCCAAGGAAGTTTTTTATGTCCTCTCAAAAGAGTTATCTTCTTTTTTTTGTGTGTGTGTGTGTAATAAAGTTTTATTAAAGTATAAAGGAGATAGAGAAAGCTTCTGACATAGGCATCAGAAGGGGGTAGAAAGAGTACCCCAAAAGAGTTATCTTCTGATCTGAATAACAGAAACCTCTTCTTCATTTTTGCCTGGAAAATCCCCTGGAGGGAGGAGCCTGGTAGGCTACAGTCCATGGGGTCGCAAAGAGTAGGACACGACTGAGCGACTTCAATTCACTTCACTTCACTTCTTCATGAAAAATAAGTGACTTTTCTCCATGTGGACTAGTTTCTAATCTTTGAAGAGATTAACATCTAGATTTTCACATGTGACCAGGGAATTGAATCTGTTTTCTCCTGGGAGTTGCTAGACATGAACACCAATTGTCAGGATTCAGCTTTTGAAAATAGCTTTAGAATGGCTGCGCTGACTCTCTTATGATCTCTTCTCAACTCCTGGAAGCATTCGATCTTTTTCAATTCTTCCACATACAACCAAAGTCACTGAAGGTGTTTTTGTATAAACAAACATTTGTTTTCATTTGGCTAGAATGGTTCAGAGACTGTCCATTCTCAACAATCAGAGGACATAAAGAACACATAAACATTGGTATGTGTTCCCTAATTTATTAAGGCTTTGTGAGTCATAATGTTCGAGGAAAAGTCCAGAAGCTACAGTGAAACACCCTGGGATCAGAGGCCAATTTTCCCTGAAACTATGAAACTTCAGCTTCTGGGGCTCTTACTTAGAGGCCAGGAGCTTCTTGACTTGGGTCATAGATAGTCACTGTTTTCTTATTTAATGTCTTCTCAAAAAGTACCCTTGTTTATTTATTTTCCTTTGGTTTAAAATTTTAAACAGGATCTCAGAGAGACTCCTGTAAGATTAAGAGAGTCCTGTAAGGATGGCTGAGTGTGGTAATCCCATTGTTTCTTCTGGGATCCATTTTACTAAGGGAGTATCAAACTTTTGGCAGCTAATTTCCATGTCATCTAAAGTGCTTGAAGTGCTGGGCAAATGCCGGAGCGCTGCTGAGAAGTTCTGCCGCCTTAGGACACCTACAGCTTGTAAATCTGCGCATCAAGAACTTAAAAGCATGTGATTTTTTTAAAAGTAACTTGAAAAATAGAGAATACTGACAACCCATAGGATACCCATACGTTTATAGGACTATGAAGTATTCCTCTCTCCAAGCCCCACTTTTTAATTGCCTTGATTATTCAGAAAATATAGAAAGAAAATATAGTAGCCTTTTGAGAAGTTGGGATTCCCTTGTGGCTCAGCTGGTAAAGAATCCACCTGCAATGCGGGAGACCTGGGTTCAGTCCCTCGGTTGGGAAGATCCCCTGGAGAAGGCAAAGGCTACCCACTCCAGTATTGGGGCCTGAAGAATTCCACCGACTGTATAGTCCAGGGGTCGCAAAGAGTCCAAGACTGAGCAACTTTCACTTTGAGAAGTTACATTTTAGCTTGATGAACAGCAGGGGGCAGCATGACACCTTCAAAAAACAAAACAAAACAATGCTGGACAAAAACCCAGGTGAGATCTGCAAAGAATTTAAAGCATTCTCTCCTCCCTTGCAGTTCTATGGGATCTCGAAAATGACATACCAGTTTTCCTTAAGTCGAAGATTAAGAAGAGAGTATTCTTTCCTTCCAAGTGGAAGGATATAATCTTCTTTTCTTAATTGATAAAATGTGACATTGTCGTTTGTTGTTTATTATCTAGTTAGTATCCGACTCTTTGTGACCCCATGGGCTGCAGAACACCAGGCTTCCCAGTCCTTCAATATTTCCCAAAGTTTGCTCAAATTAACGTCCAGTGAATCGGGGATGCCATCCAACCATTTCATCCTCTGTTCAGTTCAGTTTCAGTTCAGTCTCTCAGTCGCGTCCCACTCTTTGCGACTCCATGAATGGCAGCATGCCAGGCCTCCCTGTCTGTTACCAACTCCCAGAGTTTATCCAGACTCATGTCCATCAAGTCTGTGAAGCCATCCAACCATCTCATGCTACGTTGTCCCCTTCTCCCCCTACCCCCAGTCCCTCCCAGCATTACGGCGTTTTCCAAAAGAGTCAACTCTTCGCATGAGGTGGCCAAAGTATTGGAGTTTCAGCTTCAACATCAGTCCTTCCAATGAACACCCAGGACTGATCTCCTTTAGGATGGACTGGTTGGATCTCCTTGCACTCCAAGAGACTCTCAAGAGTCTTCTCCAACACCACAGTTCAAAAGCATCAATTCAGTGCTCAGCTTTCTTCACAGTCCAACTCTCACATCTATACATGACTACTGGAAAAACCATAGCCTTGACTAGACAGACCTTTTTTGGCAAAGTAATGTCTCTGCTTTTGAATATGCTATCTAGGTTGGTCATAACTTCCCTTCCAAGGAGTAAGCATCTTTTAATTTCATGGCTCCAACCATCATGTGCAGTGATTTTGGAGTCCCCCAAAATAAAGTCAGCTACTGTTTCCACTGTTTCCCCCATCTGTTTGCCATGAAATGATGGGACCAGATGCCATGATCTTAATTTTCTGAATGCTGAGCTTTAAGCCAACTTTTTCACTCTCCTCTTTCACTTTCATCAAGAGTCTCTTTAGTTCCTCTTTACTTTCTGCCATAAGGGTGGTGTCATTTGCATATCCGAGGTTATTGATATTTCTCCCAGCAATCTTGATTCCAGCTTGTGCTTCCTCCAGCCCAGTGTTTCTCATGATGTATTCTGCATAGAAGTTAAATAAGCAGGGTGACAATATACAGCCTTGACGTACTCCTTTTCCTATTTGGAACCAGTCTGTTGTTCCATGTCCAGTTCTAACTGTTGCTTCCTGACCTGCATATAGGTTTCTCAAGAGGCAGGTCAGGTGGTCTGGTATTCCCATCTCTCTCAGAATTTTCCACAGTTTATTGTGATCCACACCATCAAAGGCTTTGGCATAGTCAATAAAGCAGAAATAGATGTTTTTCTGGAACTCTCTTGCTTTTTCCATGATCTAGCGGATGTTGCCAATTTGATCTCTGGTTCCTCTGCCTTTTCTAAAACCAGCTTGAACATCTGGAAGTTCACAGTTCACATATTGCTGGCTTGGAGCATTTTGAAGCCTGGTTTGGAGAATTTTGAGCATTACTTTACTAGCATGTGAGATGAGTGCAATTGTGCGGTAGTTTGAGCATTCTTTGGCATTCCCTTTCTTTGGGATTGGAATTAAAACTGACCTTTTCCAGTCCTGTGGCCACTGCTGAGTTTTCCAAATGTGCTGGCATATTGAGTGCAGCCCTTTCACAGCATCATGTTTCAGGATTTGAAACAGCTCAACTGGAATTCCATCACCTCCACTAGCTTTGTTTGTAGTGATGCTTTCTAAGGCCCACTTGACTTCACATTCCAGGATGTCTGGCTCTAGGTAAGTGATCACGCCATTGTAGTTATCTGGGTCATGAAGATCATTTTTGTATATTTATTTTGTGTATTCTTGCCACCTCTTCTTAATATCTTTTGTCTCTGTTAGGTCCATACCATTTCTGTCCTTTATCAAGCCCATCTTTGCATGAAATGTTCCCCTGGTATCTCTAATTTTCTTAAAGACATCTCTAGTCTTTCCCATTCTATTGTTTTCCTCTATTTCCTTGCATTGATCACTGAGGAAGACTTTCTTATCTCTCCTTGCTCTTCTTTGGAACTCTGTAGCCCCTTTCTATTCCTGCCCTCAATCTTTCCCAGCATTAGAATCATATATATACAAATACTTTTAAAATAGGCATTAAAATCATCTATTGATATAAGCCCACTCATTTCCTTAATTAAAAAGCTATTTCAATTTTTGAATATTTAGCTTATTATCCTTGTCTACATATATGAAAACAGTTTTACTTTAGTTCTTTTTTCTTTAAGTTTAGGGGTCCAAAATGAAAGGCAGGTTACATCACTTTAGGCTACTATTCTAAATTGCTACACTATTTCTTTTGAATGGTAGAGCCTTGCTATTATTACTCTCTGAATCATAGAAAAGTATTTGCATCATACACTTACTCCTCTTTGCACTGATACAATGTTCATAGATTAAATTAGTCTAATATTAGCCCTCAGAATACCATCTCAAAATGTTATTTTACTGTAGAAGAGAATTAAAACAGAATGCAGAGGCATTTGTCCCTCAGTCAAAGGGAATGACTTTCACTCTCTTATTCCAACTTTATCACAATTCCTACTCACAAGTCTCCTTTACAGCTGCAGTGGAAACCCTGAACACCAACTACCTTGACATCTTTACTTCTGAAACTAAGCAATACCATCAATATAATGCTTTAAAAGCTGGTTGTAGAGAGGGAGTACTCTCTGTGTGTTCCCATATGTTGAATTATAAATAAAGTACAGAAATTTACTTCAAAAGAGATGATAAATACATTTTTCAATTCTTTGCCAGCTCAATTCCAATTTATCTTCCCTTGTCTCAGGGACAGCATAATCATCTGCCTCTACCCTTTCTTTGTCGGTTTCACAGGGCGGGTGCTTCTCTCCCACACTCACAGCTACTTGGGGACTCACAGCCTGGGCAGGTCTGGTCATCTCTGGATGTCCTTACAGAGAAGAGCAGAAGAGAACACTCTGAGAGTTGGGATGCTTAAAGGAGGTTTGAGGGAGGCCTTGTTTTCAATTATTTTTCAAGGATGGATGGGATTTAGACTGCTAGGGAGGAAGAGCAAAAGACCTGGGACAAAGGCATGGAAGTGAAGGCACCAGGCAGGATGCAGGAGGGTCTCAGAAAAGATGGCAGAGCATGAGGCTATGAAGACAGGAAGAGGACCCTGATGTCGACAGGGTCAGGTGGGGGCAAGCCTGGGCAATACCTGCCCCTCGAGAGGGGGAATCCCCCATCAAGGCACAGAGAAAAGAAGGCAGAGCATGAAGTTATGAAGATAGGAAGAGGACCCCGATGTCGACAGGGTCAGGTCAGGGCAAGACTGGGCAATACCTGCCCCTCGGGAGGAAGAATCCCCCATCAAGGCACAGAGAAAAGATGGCAGAGTATGAGGCTATGAAGATAGGAAGAGGACCCCGATGTCAACAGGGTCAGCAGGGGGCAAGACTGGGCAATACCTGCCCCTTGTGAAGGGAAATCCCCCATCAAGGCACAGTCTGTAGTTACCAGACGTTCAACTTTTCAAAGGCAGCCAGAAATCTGGTTTCTTGTGTGAAACTTACTAAATAATTTTAAAAATACTTTATTACCCAAAGTAAGTGGAATTTGAGGATGAGAAAAGAAGGCACCATCAAAGAAGACACAAGTGTAAGTATCTTAGGAAACAATTGATTTTCTACAGCTCTTTTTGCACGTGTTCTCCCACTCAGTCCTACCACATGTGGGCTGTGGGGAAGACTCCACTAATATTATTATCATAGTCGTAGGTTTTCCCTGCCCAACATTAACTTCTCCTCTCTTGGTTCCATCACCCATTGCTCCACGAGGACCCACCAACCTTCAACCAATGAGCTATGGATGAGGCAGACCCCACCCCTCCACTGTAGAGAGCAGCTTGTGTGCCAGACTGAACACCCGGAAGGCAGCGATTGGTTCATAGAAGCTCACATGGCTCAAGCCAGGCAACAAGAGGCGACAGAAAGAGAAGCCCCCTCTTGCACCTGGCGGTTTGCGATTGGTAACCTTGAGCTATCCATGACCAGTTTGCCACAATGCTGGGAGAGAATGAAGAGAGAAGATCTTACAGAAGACAGAGATGCTTGGTGACTGTGCCCCTGGGTGTTTATGTTAGGGAATATAATAAAAATCTCTTTTTTTATATACAAGTTAGTTTGAGTTGAGTTTCTGTTACTTGCAACTACCAGTTTCTATGTATTAGATGAAACAGCCCCCTCTCCCAGTCTTGAAGGGTTGGCCTTGTGTAGGAGATAAATCTTATCATTCATCCTTGCCCAGCTCTTGATTGTCTCCCAAGCTTCTGCTTATCCAAACAACCCATTTCATTTTTAATAACTCCCAGTAGCTAAGGGTGTGCCCACGCAGGAGACGTGGGTTCAATCCCTGGGTCAGAAGATCCCCTTGAGGAGGAAATGGCAACCCATTCCAGTCTTCTTGCCTGGAAAATCCTATGGGCAGAGAAGCCTGGCAGGCTACAGTCCATGGGGTTGCAAAGAATCAGACATGCCTGAACGATTGAGTATGCACGCACAGACCAGTGAGTGCCACAAAGGGGAGGATCTCAGTCAACACCTAGATTTGGACTCATTGGAAGCTAGACCCTCAGGAAGCAGCTTTCAAAAAAAAGTATAAATACACACAGTCTTGTGGGACCATAAGCACAAGCCCTGCTGGCCTCCAGAGCCAGGAAGGGATCAAGGGGTAACATTCCCTGGGTGGCAACGCAGGAGACGTGGGTTCAATCCCTGGGTCAGAAGATCCCCTTGAGGAGGAAATGGCAACCCATTCCAGTCTTCTTGCCTGGAAAATCCTATGGGCAGAGAAGCCTGGCAGGCTACAGTCCATGGGGTTGCAAAGAATCAGACATGCCTGAACGATTGAGTATGCACGCACAGACCAGTGAGTGCCACAAAGGGGAGGATCTCAGTCAACACCTAGATTTGGACTCATTGGAAGCTAGACCCTCAGGAAGCAGCTTTCAAAAAAAAGTATAAATACACACAGTCTTGTGGGACCATAAGCACAAGCCCTGCTGGCCTCCAGAGCCAGGAAGGGATCAAGGGGTAACATTCCCTGGGTGGCAGTCACAATAACCAGGGCATGCATACTCAATTGCTTCAGCCATGTCCAACTCTTTTGGGACCCCATAGACTGTAGCCCCCCAGGCTCCTCTGTCCATGGAACTCTCCAGGCAAGAATACTGGGGTGGGTTGCCATGCCCTCCTCCAGGGGATCTTCCTGACCCAGGGATCAAACCCGAGGCTCCTGAGTCTTCTGCACTGTGGGCAGATTCTTTATCCACTGAGTCACCAAGGGAGCCCAATATCCAGGGCACCAGATGTAAAAACTGGGGCCCCAGACACTCACAAGAGCTCCTCTGCAAGAGATGCTGAAGCTCTGGAGTATGGCTGAGGGACAGCTTGAAGATACTGCCCACCCCCAATGTCTCAGGAAAGTTTTACAGTCAGCCCTTAGATGTGCAATTAATTAGAAGCCTCCTGTTTCGCATCAACACTGAGCTCCTGGGTCTGCTCCCTGTCGCCATGCCCAGGGAGTGGTAACTGTTTATAAGAACACTTTCTCCCCCGGTTGTGGTCCATATCCTACTCCTCTGCTATAAAAGGAAGCCTGTGTGCTGGGGCTGACCAGCTTTCAAATCAGCAAATGAGTTTCTTTGACATGAAGTCTGGGCACTTCTTTAAAGGATGCTTCCGTGCTGAGCCCTGGAGTGGGTGAATCTGCATGCCGGCTCTTTAAGAGAGGTTCCTCAGTTCACTATAACCTCTAGGATCTCATGAGCATGAGCCAAACGGTCCTCAAAGCCAAATGCTTGGGGGACTCATCTCTCAAGGGCCAGTCATGAAAGCTGGGGTGTTCAATGCAGAGTATAACTCTTTGTCTCCTCAAGAGAAGTGCAAGGTTTTGAGTGCACTCCCAAATAGGAGTCATCACACCAGCGTTTCATGGAGAGATTGTGTCTCAGCCTTTCCTGTCCACTTTGATGTGGTTTCCCTCTTGTCTGCCCAATGCGAAGGGGTCACTCCACCAGTTTTTAATCCCCTCCACCCCCAGAGGGAATTTTTCCATTCGCAGTTGTAGATTTAGTGTGTCTGTGGGAGGACATAGTTCAGGATCTTTGTGTGTTGATGTCTTGAAGCAGAACCTCCCGGAAACTAAACATGTTTGCACATGCTTAGTCACTCAGTCATGTCTGACTCTTTGCGACCCTTAGGGACTGTAGCCATCCAGGCTCCTCTGTCCATGGGATTCTCCAGGCAAGAATACTGGAGTGGGTTGCCATGCCCTGCTCCAGGGGATCTTCTCAACTCAAGGATTGATATTGGATCTCCTGCATTGCAGGCAGATTAGAGTGATGTAGGTTCTTGCTCAGTTTTACTTCTTATTAGCTGTGGCCTTGGGAAAAGTACTAAACTTTCAGACCTATGCTTTGCTGATGTGCAAAATGGGAACAACTATAATGTCTTCATAATTCTTGCAAGATATGGTATTTATATTTAAGTCACTTAGGCCCAAACTTGGAGAAGGCAATGGCACCCCACTCCAGTACTCTTGCCTGGAAAATCCCATGGACAGAGGAGCCTGGTAGGCTGTGGTCCATGGGGTCGCGAAGAGTCGGACACGACTGAGCAACTTCCCTTTCATTTTTCACTTTCATGCATTGGAGAAGGAAATGGCAACCCACTCCAGTGTTCTTGTCTGGAGAATCCCAGGGGCGGGGGAGCCTGGTGGGCTGCTGTCTACGGGGTCACACAGAATCAGACACGACTGAAGTGACTTAGCAGCAGCAGTAGGCCCAAACTTGACAAATAGAGGTTCTAGATAAATCACTATAATTACTTAAGAAAACCAGACACTTTCAAATATTTTTAAGTAATAGGTGCAAATCATAAGGGTCCCCTGGTGGCTTGTGGTAAAGAAACTGCCTGCCAATTCAAGAGGTTCAAATTCTATCACTGGGACAGGAAATCCCCTGGAAGAGGAAATGACAACCTGCTCCAGTATTCTTGCTGGGAGAATCTTATGGACAGAAGAGTCTGGTGGGCTGCAGCATATGATATACTGGATTTCTGAGGATCTTTACAGGAAATATTTTATTAGCCTAATTCGATATAAAAATATGTTTAGAAAAGGTACAGTTGCATGGGGAAGACACACTAGAGTAAATGTTTTTCTTAGATTTTCTCATTGAAAGCTCACTATGATCCTTTAAGATATGGTTTGTGTTCTCATTTTATAGAAGAAATGCAATGAAGGCCCAGAGAGATAAGCAATGCTCCCAAGGTCACTTAGCAGACAAGGAGCAGAGCCGGGATTTGAACCTAGGGTGCTCTAGCTTCAAAGTCTGCTCTCTCAACCCCTCATCCCTCATGGCTTCTTTTAATGAATCTGTTGACACAAATTGATAGGCAGTACTTTCAAACAAACGCACTTCAGGTTTTACTGAGATCTGAGTTTGACTTTATTTGGGGAATTGTCTTCCTTCTCAAGACTATGTCTGTCTGTCTCTGTCTCTCTCCCTTTTAGAGTCGAAATGTTATTTCATCACTAAATAAAATATACTAATAAAAAGTAAGGAGAGGAAGTGAACATATTTAATGAGAAGACTTTTACAAGATGGTTTGTATTTGACAGATCTTTATGTTATTCCATCACAAAATAAACATATTGTTAAAAACATAAAGAGACAGACCACACAGAGTTAACAAACAATTTTTAAATGATGGCCTGTGTTCAGAAGATGCACTTTAGGTCTCATTGCAACATGCAAGGAGTGCCCCTGATGTGAAGGGCAGGGATTTGAAAGGGTTTGGAGGGTCCATTTCCTTCCTCTGCAGCCAGGCCTCCTGCTAAAACCTGCACTTCTCTGCTGTGTGCACTCATTCCCAGCCCCTTGGGCAGCCTTGGCCCTAGCTCAGACCTTGTGCTCTGTGACAACCTAGAGGGGAGGGATGGGGTGGGAGGAGGGAGGGAGGTGGTGGGGGGACATATGTATACCTATGGCTGGTTCATGTTGACGTATGGCAGAAACCAACATAATATTGTAAAGCAATTATCCTTCAATTAAAAAAAAATTTTTTTTAAGAATATTTTCTGTCTTAGGGCTGCATGGGAGCATTTGTCATGGTGCTTTCACTATTACTTTTGCTTTCACTAAGTTTTCTGACTTAAGAGGCTTTCCTTTGCTTGATCTTCCTGCCTTTCACCTCCCCAAAGTGACTTTTTATTAATAGCTGTGCAATCCTGATTGCTTTCGCCCTTTTGATGCAGTTCTTTGATCCTCCAAGTCTAAAACACAAAATTACCTCTTAACGGTGGCATTCTTGAGCCAGGGGATTTGCTCTTCCTGATATTTCCTCTAAATTCCACTCTCAACACACTTGTTCTCTCCCCCACAGGCCTCTAATTCCTTCCAAGTGGCAAATACTTTGCATTGCCACCTTCTGTTTGTGGTGGTTTAGTCTCTAAGTGAAGTGAAGTAGCTCAGTCGTGTCTGACTCTTTGCAATCCCATGGACTGTAGCCCACCAGGCTCCTCCATCCATGGAATTTTCTAGGCAAATGTACTGGAGTAGGTTGCTTTTTCCTTCTTCCAGAGGATCTTCCCGACCTAGTGAGCGAACCCGGGTCTCCCACATTGCAGACAGATGCTTTACCACTGTGCCACCAGGGAATCATTTCACTAAACCTCCTAGCAAAGCAAGGTTCCCCCAAACTACTATTAATTAAATGAACAGGAGTCTAGACTTTTTTCTTTTTCTTCAAGGCCTCTGACAAGATCTATGGTGTACTTTCCTGACTAAGGACTAAGTCTCTAAGTTATGTCTAATTCTTTGTGACCCCAAGGACTGTAGCCTACCAGTCTCCTCCATCCATGGAATTCTCTAGGCAAGAATACTGGAGTGTGTTGCCATTTCCTTCTCCAGGGGATCTTCCCCATTCAGGGATTGAACCTGGGTCTCCTGCATTGCTGGCAGGTTCTTCACCAAGTGAACCACCAGGGAGGTGCTCTTATCAAGCTGTCTCCTTTTAAAGTTGTCCTGAGTGTGAGGGAATGACTGAGATCTTTCCTGCTCCTTCTGACCCCCACCAGAGATTGGCCTGGCAGAGTACATCCCATCTCGGGGCTTGCAGGGCCTGGACTGTCCAGAAAACCTTCATTGGAACCTACTTCTCTCTTCTGATCAGGGAGGGGATTGAAGAGTCTACAGGAAAGCAAATGTTATGATGTAGTAACCCCAGCTTCTCCTTCTCCCCATACCCCTCCTACCTGGGAAAGATAGGTTTCCAGCTGGTTCCCACCAAGAGAAGACAAAAGACCATAATAGAAAGCCTGTGAAGTTTGACAGTAACTCTGGAACATGGAATAAAACCCCACCTTTCATAACCAAGGCTCTGTAGGTCTAAAGGTCCCTTGAGAAGCAGGAATGGGTGTATGCCAAGATACTCCTTGTTGAGAATGCCAATGTCAGCCTGGGGAAGACCACCAGCAAAGCAAGAGACACAATGAGGGGTGCAACTCACACCACTGGTGGGGGCTCAGGGGAGAGCCAGCAACCTTCCCACAGAGTCCCAAGTCTTTTAAGGAAGGAACTGCCTAGGGTGTGAAAGCTCACCATCAATAGGAAACCTGGAGCAGCCTTGGTGTTTAGCACTCAGAGGGTGGGAGAGGTGACACCAGACAGGACGGGAGGGGAGGAGGAAGGAGGGGTGACAGGGAAAGAGAAAGAGGAGAGGGAAGGGAAGGGAGCCTGCTGCACAGCTGTAGGGAAGATATAACACATGTAGAGGGGAGGTGTTCAAACTGTCATGAGAGTTAAGAATTTAATAACCAGATTAGACAAGAGTCACTGAACTGGAGTCAATTCTCTGATGGGACTCAAATTCCATTATTGGGTAAGATTAAGTTTTCTCTCCCTCATCCCCCTCCACTGAGTGGAAATGGGGTTCAGAGTTATTAGAAGAGATAAAACCATTCTGTTTGCACCTCACTGAGCTGAGACTCCTCCATCATACCAGCTACATATAAAATCCCAGATTCTCGGAGCTACTAGGCTCTTAGGCACAGAGATTCTTTTTTTCTTTGCCTGCTCCTCTCTCTGGCACCTGCCCCTCTGTCTCTACAGATTGGAGAAGATGAAAACTAAAAAAGACCAGGGAGGCTTCTTAACTGCATTTCAGCATACAAATTAATCACTTAAATTTTTCACACAGCCAACCTTCCTTTCCAGTGCTTTTTCAGTTAAGAGGACATTATCTTAATGAGAAAATTCCTAACAATAAAGCAACCTATGTTTGGAAACTAACATCTTGTGGAATGAGGCTGACACACAGCTTACATAAAACGATTTGGTAGCCTGATTCATTATTCACTTAGTAAGTGTGACACACAGCTCCTTAGCAGGGGGCCCAGCTGGTTGAGAAACCACATCTGAACTTTACCTTGAGAGGCAGCCCTGTGTGCTCACTCAGAGGCAAGATTTTACTGATAACCAAGGTTAATGTAGATTTATAGGGGTGTGTATTCATATTTGCTTTTATCCAGCAGGATATTATATATCTGCAGCATTTCTGTTTCAATTCCTACATTCAGCAATGGCTTACTTTTTCAAAGTTGTACACCTCAATGCTCCCCTCTTCAAGGTGACTTCTTTCCTAAAAGATTCCTCTTTGGGCTTTTTGCAAATGATCAGTGTTCCTGACAAGCACAGACATGTTCAGATTCTCCAGATACATGCTTTTCAGAGTGTTAAGCTGTGTGTGTGTGTGTGTGTGTGTGTGTGAAAGAGAGAGAGAGAGGGAGAGAAGGGGGGGAAGGAGGGAGGGAAGGTGAGGGAGAGGGGGAGAGAGAGAGAGAAAAACTAGATACACTCACGGTAAGGCTCATAACTTATCCCCAAAGAAAAAATCTGAATGGGAAAGGATAACAGAGTACAAACATAAACAGTTTAAAATTGCTTCTAAAGTGACTATTTGGAGAAGGAAATGGCAACCCATTCCAGTATTCTCGTTTAGAGAGTCCCATGGACAGAGCAGCCTGGCAGGCTACAGTCCATGGGGTCACAAGAGTCAGACACGACTTAGTGACTAAACAGACCAGCCAACCAAAGTGACTATGATGGGTCCTTTCTTAATAAAGTTTTCTGTTCAGTTCAGTCACTCAGTCGTGTCCGACTCTTTGCGACCCCATGAATCGCAGCACGCCAGGCCTCCCTGTCCATCACCAACTCCCAGAGTTCACTCAGACTCATGCCCATCGAGTCAGTGATGCCATCCAGCCATCTCATCCTGTGTCGTCCCCTTCTCCTCCTGCCCCCAATCCCTCCCAGCATCAGAGTCTTTTCCAATGAGTCAACTCTTCGCATAAGGTGGCCAAAGTTTTGGAGTTTCAGCTTCTGCATCATTCCTTCCAAAGAACACCTAGGGCTGATTTCCTTCAGAATGGACTGGTTGGATCTCCTTGCAGTCCAAGGGACTCTCAAGAGTCTTCTCCAACACCACAGTTCAAAAGCATCAATCCTTCAGCGCTCATTTAGAAGGTTGTTATTTGTTTTAGAATACAGCCTGTCTGTCTTTGGATCTCATTAGTTTTATTTTTGTTAACACTGAGGTGTATATAGTAGTATTCTTATGCTTTAGTCATATGCAGTGGGAGAAGGAGAATCTCGTTAGGCCATATTAAGAGAGAGTAAGAAAGGAAAGGACAAGAAGTGAGAAAGAAAAGAAAGGATTTTTTTTCTCAAAATAACTGGACAAGAGCTGGACTGGAAACAGAAGGAAGAGGGTGGAAAGAGTGTGCATGTGTGTGTGTATAAAAGACATGGTCTAAGGTGGAATAAAACAACTTACTGAGCAGAGAGGCAGTGAAAAATACTAGTGAGATTTGAAGAATGTTACTTTGCCTGAAAGGGAAAAACCAAGAAACAAAGTGATGACCATCAAATACTTCCCTGCGTTATCCATTGATGGTGCTGTGTGCTCAAAACAGCTTTGCTGCTACTTACAACTGGGAAGAAATACTGCGTAATATATAAATATAAATGTGAATAAATGTGTGATTCTTATACCCATGAACTCCAGAATAGCTCAGAGATTAATAGAGTAAGAACTGTAAAAACACAAAAATTTTAATGTGAACTTTAAAATAACTTACATTTTAACCTTTGAGTCCAAGGGCTGTAGATTGAGGTGACACTTTCGAATGTTATTCTCCACATCCGTGGCCAGTTGGTGACTACAAACAGAAATAATGCCGCAATATAAATGAATCCATAAAGCTGTCATTTACATCAATAAAAGTGCCAGTTTGACACTGTAATTGACATATGTAATTGACAAAGCAAGTACATATGCACTTTTGTTCATTTTATTAATACAGTCCTAAAAATTCTTATTGATGGATAGTAGATAAATAACCATACCATAGAAAGAAAATGTGGTTTTGCCTTTTAACATTGCTTTTCTTTTTATTTCTACCACTTAACTCAACATTCATATCTAAGGCATGTAAATCACTTACTTTACACAAAGACAAAGGCAGAATATTAAACTGTTTCAGAGGAATAAAAGCCATGAGTAGAATGTTACAAATCCCATGGTATTGTCCAATTAGTAAGTTGTAGAGAGAGTCTCATTCATTCCCAATGGTGTCACTACCACTGAACCTTTTCTCCTTTCATTCTGTAAGCTTTTTCAGAGCTTCCACTATGAACAAAGCATCAGTCAGCCCTGGATAAAGATGGAGGACTGTGAATATATGCCATTGCTCCTATGAACCTGAGACAATAACTGGGTGCTATAATGGTCAAGGAAGACTATAGCGGCTGTGCTGTGTCTTGAAGAATGGACAGGGATTAGTAAGTTAACATGTAAAGGTAATACCTATGAGGAAGATCCTAAAAGATGAAGCTGTTAAAGTGTTGCATTCAACATGCCAGCAAATTTGGGAAGCTCAGCAGTGGCCACGGGACTGGAAAAGGTCAGTTTTCATTCCAATCCCAAAGAAAGGCAGTGCCAAAGAATGCTCAAACTACCACACAATTGCACTCATCTCACATGCTAGTAAAGTAAGTCTGAAAATTCTCCAAGTGAGGCTTCAACAGCATGCGAATGGAGAACATCCAAATGTTCAAATTGGGTTTAGAAAAAGCAGAGGAACAAGAGATCAAATTGCCAACATTCACTGGGTCATAGAAAAGGCAAGAAAATAAAAAAAAATCTACTTTGCTTCACTGACCACACTAAAGCCTTTACTATGTGGATCATAACAAACTGTGGAAAATTTTTCAAGAGATGAGAATACCAGACCACCTTATCTGCCTCCTGAGAAATCTGTACGCAGGTCAAGAAGCAACAGTTACAAGTGGACATGGAACAATGGACTGGTTCTAGTCGGGAAAGGAGCAAGGCTGTATATTGTCAACCTGCTTATTTAACTTATATGCAGAGTACATCATGCAAAATGCTGGACTGGATAAAACACACACTGGAATCAAGATTGCTAAGAGAAACACCAATAACTTCAGATACACAGATGACACCAACCTTATGGCAGAAAGCGAAGAGGAACTAAAGAACCTCTCAATGAAAGTGAAAGAGAATGAAAAAGCTGGCTTAAAACTCAACATTCAAAAAACTAAGATTATGGCATCTGGCCCCATCCCTTCACGGCAGATAGATGGAGACACAATGGAAACAGTAACAGACTTTATTTTCTTAGATTCCCAAATCACTGCAGATAGTAACTGCAGCCATGAAATTAAAAGATGTAGCTCCTTGGAATAAAAGCTATGACAAACCTATACAGTATATTAAAAAGCAGAGACATTACTTTACCGATGAAGTTTGTATAGTCAAAGATATGGTTTTTTCAGTAGTCATGTATGGATGTAAGAGTTAGACCATAAAGAAAGTTGAGTGTCAAAGAATCGATGCTTTTGAACTGTGATGCTGGAGAAGACTCTTGAGAGTCCTTTGAACTGCAAAGAGATCCAACCAGGCAATCCTATAGGAAATCAATCCTGAATATTCATTGGAAGGACTGATGCTAAAGTTGAAGGTCCAATACTTTGGCCACCTGATGTGAAGAACTGACTGATTGGAAAAGACTCTGATGCTGGGAAAGATTGAAGGCAGGAGGAGAAAGGGATAACAGAGGATGAGATGGTTGGGTGGCATCACCAACTCAATGGACATGAGTTTGAGCAAGTGCTGGGAATTGGTGAAGAACAGGAAACCTTGGCATGCTGCAGTCCATGGGGTCACAAATAGACATGACTGAGCAACTGAACTCAACTGATGAGGAAGATATTAAAATAAAGGAGTAAAATCCAAAGAAAACAAAAACACTAATTTAAAAAGATCCTGCTGCACACACCCCAATGTTCATGACAGCATTATTTACAATTGCCAAGATAGAGAAGCAACTTAAGTGTCCACCAAAAGATGAATGGATAAAGAAGATGTGGTATATACATACAATGAAATACTATTCTGCTATAAAAAGAATGACAGTTTGTCCTTTGCAACAACATGGATGGACCTGGAGGGTATTATGCTTAATGAATAAGTCGGACAAAGACATACTGTATGTTATCACTTAGATGCTGAATCTAAAACATAAAACACATGAGTGGATATAACAAAGCAGAAGCAGAGGATTACAAGGTACGAACTACTCTTAATATCTATGAAGTAAATAAGCTATAAGAATATATTGTACAGCACAAGGAATATAGACAATATTTTATAATAACTTTAAATGTAGTATAATCTATAGAATTGTAAATCATATGTTGTACACCTGAAATTAATATAATATTGTGAATTAACTAAGTATCAATTAAAAAATTAGGTCATTGATTCCAGAAACACAACCTAGGCAGACCCAGGCAGGACTAAATCTCACTGAGGTCCTATTCTGAAGGTGTGAGAAAAGGGAGGGGAGGGCAGGAAGTTATTTACCTGGCCTGGCCACTCAGGTAAGGGGATCTGGGATGCAGCTATTGGTTGGGCCCAGTTAGATTCTGTATCTTTCTACACCACCTAAAGGATCTTGTTCACCTGTGATTTTATTGGGATAGCAAAATGATTCATTGAAAGTGACTCTACAGACACTATTGGGACCTCTCATGGCAATTTATTTCCAAGACTGTGAGCATCAAACTAAACAAATGAATGTATTCTTTCACTGAAATGATGGTTTGAAGTGCCATTGTTAAATGATTATAAAAGTGACCTATGTTCTTTGGAAAAAAAGAGTAGAAATTAAATGTTCAGGCTATTTTTGAACAATAAAAAATTATTGTGGAAGGGGACAATAAAAGTGGGAATATAAAAGGAAATAAGTTTGTATAAGCAGAAAACTAATAGTCATTGGCCACACAATATGTACAAAACACTGTTGTGACATTTTGCATGTATTACCGCCTTTAGTTCTCCCAGTGGTCTCTATTAGTCAAGCATTATTTTCCATAGCATAGAGGTGAGAAATCTGAAGCTCAGAGAGGTTATGTGCAGCTCAACAGAAATCACATTAAAACTCAAGTCTCACCACTACAAAGTACCATTTGGAAGATTTTAATACCAGACTTTACTAAACTTCTACTGACTGCGGTTACCATAAAATATTTGACATCTAATCACTAAGGTCCATCTAGTCAAGGCTATGGTTTTTCCTGTGGTCATGTATGGATGTGAGAGTTGGACTGTGAAGAAGGCTGAGCGCCAAAGAATTGATGCTTTTGAACTGTGGTGTTGGAGAAGACTCTTGAGAGTCCCTTGGACTGCAAGGAGATCCAACCAGTCCATTCTAAGGAGATCAGCCCTGGGATTTCTTTGGAAGGAATGATGCTGAAGCTGAAACTCCAGTACTTTGGCCACCTCATGTAAAGAGTTGACTCATTGGAAAAGACTCTGATGCTGGGAGGGATTGACGGCAGGAGGAAAAGGGGATGACTGAGGATGAGATGGCTGGATGGCATCACGGACTCAATGGACATGAGTCTGAGTGAACTCCGGGAGTTGGTGATGGACAGGGAGGCCTGGCGTGCTGCGATTCATGGGATTGCAAAGAGTCGGACACGACTGAGCGGCTGAACTGAACTGAATCATGTGGTAATGGGTGTGGGTGTATGTGTATGTGTCTGTGTGTTTAAAACTGAAACAAAAGTTTCAGGACTTATGAATTCTCCAACTACATAAAATATACTCTGATACTTTAAAATTATATTTCAGATTTTTTAAAAGGTCAGTGGTGACCCAACAAATCAGTTTAACAAATCATCAGTGGATTGTGATCTACGGTTTGAAAAATGTTGCTACAGGGAAACAAAGAACTTGAAGCAGGAAAATGAGATGAATGGGATGTTTTAGAATGGCTTGTGGTGGGAGTGAGCAAGGAGAATGAAGGCAATCATTTAGCTGGGTATTCAAATTGGCCAGATAATAAAGACCAGGATTATAGTTACAGTAAAGAAGAGAAAAGGATAAGAAAAAAACTTGTGCTAGAGACATCATTAGAATAATGAATGTATTTTCTCCTCTCAAGAAAGGAATACCCAAGTGATGGGGAAGCATGGTAGATTAGATATGGCTGCTGCATGCTGCCAACAGCCCAACATAGTGTTGTGGTTGCTGAACTGGGATGCTCGGGGACAAGGGAAAAAACACCCTTGTCTGGTCTGTGCCACTGGTATTCAGCGTCCATTATTAACTTTATTGACTCATTTAAAGATATATTCAATATCTCCTTTGTGCCAGGAATGATGCAAAACATGGGGGACACAATGATGAAAAGATTAGACATGGCTACTGTTCTTATGGTCCTACAGTTTGGAGATGTATATTGAAAAAGTAACTAAAAATGTGACAGATGGTATTAAAGGGCACCACAGAGACCTAAGCCAGTGGTGGTAGGCATGAAAAGTCTTTAATTCTATGGTCTTGTGGGAACAACGACCTTGTAAAAAGGATACTTTAAAATATTGTATTATTACAATAAGAAATTAACAGTTTGGGCAATACAGGTATACATAAAGTATTGTGGGACCTGTTGCTATACACAGCAACCAAAGACAAGGCTCAAGTCCATAATGAGAACATTTTTTATAATATTAGCAAATTTGTTAATGTTTGTTAATTTATACATCCTCAGGAAGTGATACACTACAAATACCAATAGGTTTAAATTAGATAACTTTAGTTCATTCTATCAATAATTGCCAGTGGGTAATAAAGTGATTGAGTATTCCCAGGTAGCTAAGCTGGTAAAGAATCCTCCTGCAATGCAGAATACCCTGGTTCAATTTTTGGGTCAGGAAGTTCCCCTGGAGATGGGATACGCTAGCTGCTCCAGTATTCTTGGACTTTATGGCTGGCTCAGACAGTAAAGAATCCGCCTGCAATGTGGGAGACCTGGGTTTGATCCTTGGGTTGGGAAGATCCCCTGGAGGAGGGCATGGCAATCCACTCCAGTATTCTTGCCTGGAGAATCTCATGGACAGAGGAGCCTGGCGGGCTACAGTCTATGGATGGAGTCACAAAGAGTCAGGCATGACTGAATGACTAAGCACAGCACAATAAAATGATTATATTAATATGTCAGAAGACTGTGTTACTTGCAATCATGAATTTCCTACTCTCACACCCAGCCTGGTTCAATATTTACAAAAAATAGCACTCAACCTAAGGTCTTAAGTTAATTAATGATTTTCAAAAACAGCAGTCACAAGCAGCCTTCTTCCTGATTAATGGCCTTAGTAGTTGCTCTTCTCTGTTTAAGGGCATATGCCAAACTTCACTGAGAGAAAGACAGACAGACAGAGAGAAAAATGCACCCAAAGCTCCTGCATATGGTTCAAGTAGAATAGAGTTGCCTTGGAGATGGAAATGGCAATCCACTGTAGCGTTCTTGCCTGGAGAATCCCAGGGACAGGGGAGCCAGGTGGGCTGCCGTCTATGGGGTCGCAGTCAGACATGACTGAAGCGACTTAGCAGCAGCAGCAGCAGAATAGAGTTGCAGCCTCCCCTCCCTTCCTACCAACTGTCTACAACAAAATCCTGTTGAGCATTCAGAATAAATGTAATGTTCCAAGGGGGAATAACAGATCAACTGCCACGACACCACTATCGCTTAACTTATGGTCATTTCAAGTAGCTGAGACGATTTACATCAGCACCCAAGTCAGCTACAGCTATAATGAAATGCCTAATCTGCTCACTCAAAGTACCCCAATTTCTCAATCAAATTTGACAGCTTTCAAGGACACATTGCAGCCCTGAAGTGGACCAGACTTCTAGGCAAATGGACAGAGCGGTTAGGACCAGCATGAAAGAGAAGCCTGCCCCGCAGGCCTGTGTGTTTTGAGAGAAGACTCTGAATCCCATACCACGAATTCCTCAATCATGACTGGGGAATACACACGTACAAGACAGATTGGCCATTTTTAGAAGCTTTTAGTTTTCTTGGGTTTCTAGATAATTCGAGAGAAAAACAGAGGGAGGGCAAGGAGGCAGAAGTCCACATATTGACCACTAGTCTTCGCATATCTTCCTGAGAGATATGCTGGGAAAGATACATGCTAGTGTTAGCCAGGGGGTTAATACAGAGTTGTGGTCAATTAGTAGGAAAAAACTTCTAGAGTTCACTTCCCACATTAAAATCAATAATGACAAAACAGCACAGTCAGATTTAAAAAGTAAACGAGCTGAGCTGAACATCACAGAGAAAGTGTGTCCTCAGAGAATTAAGCTAAGTGAGATTATTCAATAACTAAAAAAATAAAATCTAAAAAATATATAGACCACTGGTTCTCAACCCCAGATCCTCATTAGTATCATACCAAGGAAGCTTTCAAAAAAATACTGATTCTTGGACCTAGCCCTAGGGATTCATATTTGACTTGTCTGGGCTGGTATTTTTATTAAACTCCCTGGTGATTCGAAGTGTAGCCAGGATGAAGAACACTGATTGAATGTCATTATAATACTAATTAATCTCCATAGAAGAAAAAATCTTCTTTCTAGTTTCAGCCAAAAATCTTCAGTTATTATTGTTTACAAATATTTAGTGATGATGGTGATGAGGGAGAAGAGGGAAATCAAACTATTTTATTCTTATTTATCCCCATTAATGAGAACCCACATAACAAAGATAAATCAAATTCATAGATAAGTCAGCATCTTTATTTGATCAAATGAACTGTTCTTCAAGTGGTACCATGGAGAATTCTTAGAATTGCCATGGGATGGCGATGAACCTGAGAGGCTGGCTAATTCAAACAGCCCCCAGATGGGTGGGGAAGGAGCTGATTCTGAAGGCACCATGCTATCATGGGTGCCACATTTCATGTGCTCAATAAGACTGTCAAGCCAGCATTCTTAGCTTCATTTTTAAAGATGGGGAAATGGGCTCAGGATGATTAAGTAATTTGTGCAGACTCATAAAGCCAGGAAAAAGCAGAAAGAGGAATCAAATCAAGGTTTTCCAATGTGCGGAAATGTTTTCAACAGTATCTCAGATGGCCATGCGCACTCTTCTTAGGGACTTCCAGTGTCTATTACCTCACTGCTTAACAAAAATGTGCTCTGTTGAGCAGGCTGAATATTTACTAAATTCATTCTTTTTTCTGTGTCACCAGCTATTGCTCCACAAATCCTGGTCATTAATCCTTGTTCTGCTTTCTAAAGCAAGAAAAACAATGTAGTCCCTCTTTTATAGGAAAATTTCTTCACATGTTTAAGTATAGGTATATATCCCCTCCAAGATCTCTTTTCTCCAAGCCACACATCCTCAACTCTTTGCGGTAGTTCTACATGGTCCCAGAACCCTCACAATTTTAACCCTCTGATGCTCTCGGGGATGTCAATGTGCTTTTTAAAATGTGGTACCCAGAGGCAAAGTGGTGACCCCCACATGGACCTGACCATGGGACTCCCTTTGAAGACAAAAGGAGAACGGAGCAGCAGAGGATGAGACGGTTAGGTATCAATAGCATCACTGACCCAACGGACCTGAATTTGAGCAAAACCCAGGATATAGTGGAGGATAGAGGAGCCTGGTGTGCTCTAGTCCATGAGTCCATGAGGTCTCAGAGTCAGACAGGATTTAGCGACTGAATAACAACACATGGGACTTACTAGTTACCAGCATGGGCTCTGGTGGCACTGAATCCGACTTTCACTCTCATGCTCACCACTCTCAGCTGAGTGTCCTTAGACAAGTGCTGAAAGTTCTCTGGGTCTCTTCTCTTATGGGTAAAATGGAAATAATAACATCTATATCGAAAGGCCATCATCAGAGTTTGCTGAGGAAACATCCGTAAGCATCCACTGGTACAAAGTACACTGTAAATGCTCAATTAATGATAGCTCATTTTTTTCTTCTTTTATCTTGACAGTATATACTACTCAGACTATTACGGTGATATTTTTAGAAGCCATATAAAATCATGGTCTTGTGTTAATGTCAGATAAAACCTTTAAGCATTCACTGACACAGAAGTCAGAATATGTCTTTTACAAGCTCTAATTGTACAATTTTCTTTAAAATCTAAATAAAAGACTGTACTTTAATCTCTGTTCAATTTCATCTCTTTCATTCTTGCTTTTAATTCCAGCTCAGTTTTGTGCCACTTTGCAGTATTATTTTGAATGGTCATTCTATCAGTCTTAGTGTTACTCTTGTGTTTTTACAAATTTTGTGACTTCCTCCTCTACACATCCCTGGTTAAAAGCCAAAGACAGAGTAGGGTTAAGTTTCAAGCTCTCAGACAGACCATCAGATACATCTCCAGGCATCATGTCACTCTGTTAATCAGTACAGTCCATGTACTGTAGCTCAAGTAGCCATAAGTCTGTTTGACTATATCTCAAATGAGCCACATTTCTGGGTCCTGATCAAATAATATCCTAAGATGAATTTCTTAATTATTTTTGCCTTGTGAATAGTTCTTTTTTAATGCCAGCCTTTCAACTTTAGTATTTTTACTTACTTTTCAAGTAAATACTTTCCATCATTAACTTGTTTCAAGGGGTTCTGCAATCTTTTCAATTCTTCCTGTGAAAAAGAAAAAAAATGTCTTACAAGTTGACTCCATGTACTTATGGGTAATATTTCAGGAAAATTGTTACCAAAATTGAGATAATCACTATTATGAGTTCTGGACTTTGCAATGGATGAGTGTTTCACATACAATTTTATCCTTGATCAAATTAAAATAGAGTTTTTCCACTTACATTGTATGATGTTTTTTTAACCACTAAAGATAATGCCTCCTGTTATTTTTCCAGAGTGGCAATATGTTTATACAGATCCACCCACACACCTCCCAAATTTACTCTTATCAACAGTATTATGTTTGCTGGTTGCTGGGCGAGGGGCTCTAAGGAAGGTGGACTGGGTTTGACCATTTAGCAAACACCGTCTCTTGTCTCTTGGTAACTCTTGGTTACCTCAGCCCCAGTGCTCAGACACACACACACACACACACACACACACACACACACACATGCACACACTCCTTCCCTGAATTTCAGGCATCCAGTCTCAGTAATCCCATTCCTTCAGCCACAGTGATTGCTTCAGGGATGCGACAGAAGTCAGCCCAGGTTCCTGGTGAGACTGCCTGTCTCCAGACTTGTTGTCAGTCACAGCAGGATTTAAGGAAGGCCCACAGAGAGCTACAGTTCATAGGGTCACAAAGAGCCAGACATGACTGAGGAGACTTAGCACGTAGGCATGCACAGAAGTCTGGACCTGGGAAGACCACAATTCCTTGAGATCAACCTGCTTGTCTCATCACCACAAATGGCTGAAATGCTAAGAGGAAGCCCCAATATGCATTAACTACTCATTCACCTCTGAAAGACCATCAAGACTAGTCCCAACATGTTTCCAACCCATCAGCCATCTGAGTCTCCTCAGTTATCCACTTTAACTTCTTATCTACTGTACAACCCCACATTCGACCCAATCACCCAACTCTTCCCAGTCCCTCCAGTCTTTCCACTGAACCCTTTGCAACTCACAATCCATCATCATTAATATCCTCTATCTCCTCAGTTTCTTTGAACATTCCCTTAATTATCTCATTCTAACTGAACCCTTGCTGTTCTGGGGACAGTTAAGTCTTTGCTAGAGACAGAAGATCAAAGAACAGTTTCAAAAAGAGTTTTAGGATATAATGGAGTCTACTGATGACAAACCTGGCTGATCCTGAGCACCCTGTCTCCTCTGCAGTCCTCTGTAGAGGTGGCCATTTCCTCCCCATGTGCTATATACAATACACTCTGGAGGAGGGATGGGGCCATTCTTGCTCCTCTCTGCTGTTCCCAGATCCTCTTCATCCTATAAAACCTCACTCTTCTGGAAACACACCAGCAGCCTTTCCGAGGGCTCTGGTCCTTCTCATCTATCTTCTCTCTTCAGGAGGTCTTATCCAGTCCTCAGCTTTAAATTTACGCTTGCACCTGACCTCTCCTCTAAATGCCATCTGACACATCCACCTGCCTTCTTGGAAGTTCTGTCTGCCTGGCTGACGGGCATCTCAAGTTCAAACCAAAGCCTCGCTTTCACTGCCTAGACCCTCCCACCCAAAACTCCTGCTTCACCACTTCTTCCTCATCTTAACAAATGACATCAATATTCACCTAGACATGCAGCGATACGATCCCTAAAACCTAGAAGTCAGCCTCTACTCCTTCCTTCCTCTCTCAATCCACGGTCAATCAATCAGCTAATTATGTGGGTCCCAAGTTCAAAATATATCCAGAAATTGACCACTACTCCTCAGTCTGGTCTAAGGCAACTGTGAGAGTCTCCTATCTCCCTGCTTCCCAAGTTAGCCCTCTTCATTCACTTCTTATATCAACCATCACGACCATTGAGTTTTGGGGTTTGCTTTCTTAAGTGACTGAGAAGCACACATCATAAGTGTACAGTACAACAAGTTTTGACAAATGCATACTTGGTAGAATTCCCACCCCAAATGAAATACAGAACATTTACTTCACTCCTGAAGGTTTCTTTGTGGCCCTGTTCAATCAATTCCCCTCTCCCAAAGGCACTCCTGTTCTGATTTTTATCACCATAAATTAATTTTTAATTAATTTTTATTGGAGCATAGGTGCTCACCATAGGTTAATTTTGCCTGTACTAGAATTTCACATATATTTGTCTATTCTTTTATATCTGGCTTAATTTCCTCAGCATCATATTGATACATAGGCAGCTATATATGGCGAATGGCTATGAAGATAGAGATGACTAAAGGGTAGACAGAGAGAGACACAGCATCCTTTTCACTCTTACACATTTTATTTTCAAGGGAAAACTTACCCTTCAACCTTACAGACTCTGGTTTCTAGACTGTGGTTCCTAAGAGTAAGTCTCCACCTCTACTCTCTCACTGTCAGCCACTCAGTTTTATCCTACTCATTGTGACCCCATGGAATGTAGCCTGACAGACTCCTCTGTCCACAAAATTGTCCAGGCAAAGATAATGGAGTGGGTTGCCATTTCCTACTCTGAGGGATCTTCCTGACTCAGGGATCGAAGCCATGGTTCCTGCAGCTCCTGCACTGGCAGGCAGATTCTTTATCCCTAGTGCCACCTAGGAAGGCCCCTCTATTCTCTATTTTCTCCCAACCCTCCACTCCTCCCAACTAATCCTTCAGCATATTCCACCCCACCTCCAGCAACCAGAGCAATAAATCCAGGTCATAGAAAAGGTCAGGCTTAAAGCCACTGTTATACAGAGAGGAAATAGGTTGGATAAGGATCCTTAGTTCTTGAAAACCAGAGGTGGATTTTTAGGCCCTGAACTTTTCCTTGTTTCCCACCTGTTTTAGGATTAGGAAAGAGACTGTATTGTGGTCCTGGCACTTTCTTCTCTTGCATGTGCCTGTGGGTTTCTTTTCTTTATCCCTGGGCATCTATGGGGCAGGAAGGAACAGGTTTCTGCACTTGGGGCCAGCCACTCTCTTTCCTTGTTTTTTTCATCGCAGGGAGCTTTAGGGAGGGAGAAGGAAGGCTTTGGTGCAGCACTTTATTCAATCTGACTGTCCACATTCTAGGAAATCATATTAAACATAAGGTCAATGACTAACAAGAGCTTTCTGAACAGCTGCTCTGCTGACAATTTGGAGGATTGATTTCATCATTTGGTTATTTAAGCTAACTATACAAAAACACTTCAGTTCAATTGGCCTGCAAGTTCCACATCGTATCCTCGTTTTCTGGGAGATGGACAAAGAAACTGGCTTATTCCTTGGATCTTTGCTTGGCGTTTCACTCTGACAGTTTTCCATCAGTTTTCCATTGAAAACATATACATGTTGGTCTTTCCCACCCCTGGTTTCTCTCACTAGTCTTTGTTGCCTCGGTTTCACATCCTAGCATGCCATTTCCTACTAGAAACCAGCATGGCTCCCAGGTGCTTTCAGATGGATTCCAGGATCTCAGCCAGAGCTTGTCTTACCAGGGAGGGCCCTGCCTCATGCCCTCCCTCTCCAAGTCTGGTCCTGTGAAACTTCACCCAACCCTGAATTCACATGCTCTCTTACACTGGGGGACACTGGGGCCCTAACTCTTCTATTGGCCCACTCTCATTCTTCCTTCAGGAAGCCCCCCACTTTCCCTTCCTCCATAGAGCCTTCCCTAACTCAACAAGAGGATCGGGTACCTCACCCTGTCTCCTCAGCATCCTGTGGTGATGGTGATCCCTGGTTTAGCCTTACCTCGTTACCTGACCCACCCCACCACTGGGCTTTTCAAAATCAGGGGTGGTGATTTATTCACCTTGAGGTTCCTGCTCCCCAAATGATGCATTTAGGTTGTGCCTACTGAATATATGCTGAATAAATGAATTGAGCTGAATGAGATGAAAAGAAAACTTAGTGGCTTAACGTTCCCTCCAAATCTCAAGATGTTCCATGTCCTCTGGTGATTTTTCCCTGCCTCTCTACCTCTTTTGTTTGTTTGTTTTTTAATTGTTCTTTAGCTTTCTTTTTATTTAACATCATACCTTTTCTAACTTTACTTGGGTATACCTGAGAGTTACAAATTGTATATATTTAAGGTACATACTTGATATATGTATACACTGTAAAATAATCATCGCGATGAAGCTAATTAACATATCTATCACCTCCTACCCCTACCATTTCTTTCTTTCTTTTTTTTTTTCTGGTGGTGGTGAGCATACCTAAGATCTGCCTTATTAGCACATTTCAGATTTACACTGAAGTATTGTTAAGTACAGTACATTGCTGTGCATTAGATCTTCAGAGTCTGCTTGTCTTGCATAACTGCATGTGGGACCTTGAGCAGCATCTTCCCATTTACACACTTACTCATCATCTCCATTCTTTTCTATGCTCTGGGAGGCTCAAAATTAGACTTTATCATGCGGGTCCCTTGGTTCTGTGGCTTTGAATAGGCTTTGAGCAGTGGGAGGCACTGGCAGCAGATCAGAAGGGAACAGATGAGAGAAGCTAGAGTATTTTTCCTCTGCGCTTCCTTTTTTTACTGCCTTCAGTACAGGCTCAAGTCACTGAAGGCCATAGCCCCTGTGGGGTGGTGGCCTCTCTCACGTGGTCATTCTTGTCACATTCCCATAACTGCTCCATTTTCTTGTCCCTCCAAAATATTTCTTTCCCTCTCTTCCCTCCTTCCCCTTCCTTCTTCTGGCCCTTCTAGCTGTTGATAGCCCCAGACGCTTCACCATCCCCTGTGGTTCTCCCTACATCCTGCCCAAATCTATAGTCACTCAATTCAGCTCTTCAAATCACCCTTCTAAGTGAGCCATCTGCCTTCCCCCTGGACTCTGGCTCACATGTCTCAAGGATACTAAGATTGCTTTTGTTTGCCCTATCCATGCAATTCCTTTCCCATTAATATAATCCAACAAATTCAATTAACATTAATTAATCACATTCATTAACATAAGAACATGTCTGTTTGATGGCTGATCCCTATTAGAGAAGTTGTCCTAACTCAAGGGCCCAGCTCAATTTTATGACTCAGTTTGACTACCAGATCAGGGGACAATTTCTACCATGCTCAATTTAATTTCTGCCTTTTTGACATCTGGGCTAAGCCCCTCAACAAAGTGCAAGTTGAGCTATTCAAGTACAACCTGGACATAGAGCATTCCATATTCCTTAATATCATTTCTCCAAATGAAATCTGTGTTATACGGGGCTGTGAAATGTAGGCTGCCCTAAGGGGGAATAATTGACTGACTACTTGCCAAATAAAGCCCATGCTTCCCACTGTCATCAGAGTCCTTCTGAAGTCACTTTGGTGTGAAATGCCAGACTGGATGATGGGTTCTGGATTTTGTTCTTTTGTGTCTGGCTTCCCCCTCCCACCTTAATCCTGTACGTTTTCTCCTGTCACAATCAGGAGAATACAGCTAAGAGGTTAGACAAATGCATCTCTGTGGCCACTTGGTCAGCCCTTTAACCTGACCAATAATAAAACACTTTACTTGTTTTTTCCTGTCTCTGCCACTTTTACTGTCTAAACAAGCAGGGAATGTTCTTTGGCCAAGTTTAAAATCAGAAATTCACTCAAAATTGCTTTCTCTCTAAAGTGCACTTGTGTCTAAGCGGCAACCTTTTAACTTTTCTGAATTATGCCCTTGCCATTTTATTCTCAGCATATCCCAGAGCATTTAAGGTAACTTAAAACCCATAGCAACAATCTACAATTTACTTCATTGTGTAGCTATGGGTGACAAAACCGATACCACTTTCATTCATCATTTTTGAGTTGGGAATAATTTCATATTAACCTAAGGGTAACTATTTAACAAAAGTTAAATGCCAAAATTACTTTTGACTATTCAATCATTCAATTAAACACCACCAGGCTTCCTCAGTCCCCTCCACCACCCGCCTATTGCCCTTTTTTTAATGGAAGTATAATAAGGGCACTAAAAAAGGGGTTACTAATGTTTGCATAATTTGGAAAAGTAGAAGACATAAAATCTATACTAATTTTAGCTCTGCATCATTAAACATGAAATATTGATTATTACTCTTTGCCACAGATTTATGAAGCTGGTAGCTAGACTGCTGTGTCCACATAACGTGAGTCTGATGCTCTGCCCTCGGACCTCAGTGGCTGTAAATGATGCTCCTTGGTGACAGCTGGGAGGCTGGCATTCTGATCCACAGCCTTAAGAGATACATTTCCCAGATTAGACCAGGAATGACCCAGCTGCACAGCCCAACTTCAGAAAATTAAATTGGAGGGAGTCCAAACCTCTGTTGAAATAACTGTGTGAATTACAATGCTTCCATGGGTCTTGTTATAATGTAAATGTGCTTTACAATTTACTGCACTTTCCTCCTACCCCTGCTGTGAATATGAGCATTAACAGTCATCTCATATATTTAAAGGCAAAAAGGCATCAAAAATAAAAATGCAAGATTCATGTTTTCTCCATTTGGAAAGCAGAGGCTAAACTCCTTTCTTTTTTTTCTTTGGCTTTTTTTTTTTTTTTGCAAAAAGCACATACATTTTGTTTATGTATTATGCATTAATGTTTTTTATGGCTGACAGACCTGTAAATTTTACATGGGGAAGTTACCTTGCAGCTGAATGTGAATTTCTTTGGGAGGAAAAAAATGGCTAATAGGACATCAACAGCTCATTTAAAAGATTCATTCAGGTAAGCTATGGACACATGAGGCATATATGAGGTAGCAGACTTCGAAAGAGATTTGACTTGCCTGTTTGTAGCACTTGAAGAACATTCTGAATGTCCAATGAGATGCATCGGGGCTGTGGTTTTATGGTGACAATCACTTAGTGAGGTGATCCTGGTTTCACTATGCACGGTCTCAGTAGCATGATTATTCATCATCTCATACAAAGTGAAACCTACAGACTTAAGCGAAGCGAAGTCGCTCAGTGGTGTCCGACTCTTTGCGACCCCATGGACTGTAGCCTACCAGGCTCCTCTGTCCATGAGATTTTCCAGGCAGTAGTACTGGAGTGGATTGCCATTTCCTTCTCCAGGGGATCTTCCCAACCCAGGGATCGAATCCAGATCTCCCGCATTGTAGCAGACTTAAGAACTTACAATATGATGCTAGGCATCATTGTGATAGCTCATTCTTTAATCTTGTTTGACCAATCAGGCTCTCATCATAGGCATTAGGGCATAAAAGCCTTCGACTGCCAATGCTGAGCATGCCCAACACCTGAGCTCATTTGAACAGATGCCGAAGAGAAACATCTCAAGTAAAAATCCAGTTATAACTGTTTCCATCATTGGTCACCTTGAATCTGATATGATATCAGCTCCTAAGATTCTCCTGGAGTGATGGATGGGAGGGTACCCCTATAACCAGATCACCCAAGTCAACCCTGTGCCCTAATCTGCACAAGCATCGACAACTCCATCCACTTTCACTATTCGGCACCAGTGGATCCAAGATTGTCAGACAGGGTAGCCAGCCCAAAGTCATGTTGGAAAAGCATCTTCTAGGCTTAAATGGCCCCCGTGTCCTTTTCCTAAGATTGTGCATGATGTTCTCAAGGACTTTTGCTAGCTTTTAGAATCACTGACATGCTAAAGTTATTGTTAAGGAACGAAGCCCCAGCTCATTACAAAGAGTCTAACCACTTCAACTAAATCTAGGATATGAGGAATTAAAACACTATTAGTAGTAATCTTCAGTTGGTTACTCTCCTCAACCAATCCGGGCTTCCGGGATGGCTCCTGCAATGCAGGAGACACAGGAGATGCAGGTTTGTATACCGACCTGGGGGGATCCCCTGGAATAGGAAGTGGAAACCCACTCTTATGTTCTTGCCTGGAAAAACCCAGGGACATAGGCGCCTGTAGGGCTACAGCCCATAGTGTTGCAAGAGTTGGACACGACTGACCATGCACATTCCTGTTCACTCTACTCAAAGTTAATTCAGCTTAATTTCAGCAGGACAACCATGAAGACTCAACTGAGGCTGAAATACTAAGTTACAATCACTCAGTCAGTTCAGTCGCTCAGTCGTGTCCGACTCTTTGAGACCCCATGAATCACAGCACGCCAGGCCTCCCTGTCCATCACCAAATCCTGGAGTTACTCAAAGTCATGTGCATCGAGTCAGTGATGCCATCCAGCCATCTCATCCTCTGTCGTTCCCTTCTCCTCCTGCCCCCAATCCCTCCCAGCATCAGAGTCTTTTCTACTGAGTCAACTCTTCCCATGAGGTGGCCAAAGTACTGGAGTTTCAGCCTCAGCATCAGTCTTTCCAATGAACACCCAGGACTAATCTCCTTTAGGATGGACTGGTTGGATCTCCTTGCAGTCCAAGGGACTCTCAAGAGTCTTCTCCAACGCCACAGTTCAAAAGCATCAATTCTTCGGCACTCAGCTTTCTTTGCAGTCCAACTCTTATATCCATACATGACCACTGGAAAAACCATAGCCTTGACTGATGGACCCTTGTTGACAAAGTAATGTCTCTGCTTTTTAATATGCTATCTAGATTGGTCACAACTTTCCTTCCAAGGAGTAAGCGTATATATTTTTGCATCTTATATATTTCTGCACTTTGAGAGGGGAAAAAATCTAGATACCATGATTCAAGCAGAAAATTCATATACACATAAGCACACAAGCCAGCAAAAAAACCCCTCTGAGAATGCAGACAGAACAGCAAAGGCGGATGAGTGAATCCACACACACCAAGTCCAGGTTTCCTGTGCCAAAGGTCAAAAGGAAAGTGCAGGTAATCAGAACAACATGTGATTCCTGAAGCAAAGATTCTGGAATGCATTTCATTGCAATGCAGCAAATGCTGTCCAGATTAGATTTTCGGCTTAGTCCAATCAGAAAACGAGTTTGGGTTGCTTAGGTACTCATCAAGAGATACTGTGGGGAAGCAGCCCAAGTGCCTGCTGGGAAGAGCTCTCCTAACATGCCTGCAGCACCTCAGACCTGTTCACCCCTCCCTCTGTTCTCTCCACTCCCAGTGTATTCAGGACCTTTCCTGACTCTCACCAGGAATGGGTTGCACTGGCTTGCCTAAACGCTTTTTTTAAAGTACATTTCTAATAATTTAACACTCCTGCTCATAAACCCTGCTGCCAGCCTAAACAAAATCATCTTCAGGATTAAAAATAATTGTTAATTTCCTAACCCCTTCGATCCCTTCTGAAATCCTTTCAAGTTCATTGCAAATGCCATTTTGTATATTTTAATATTTCCTTCCACAGCTAATTGCATGTCATTTCTTTGAACTACTGTTATTACTACTAACATTTATTGAATTTTACCAGGTGCCAAGCACTTTGCATAAATTATCTTTTGAAAATTATGACTTCAGCCTCATAAAAATAGCAAAAGATGTGATTATTATTCCCATTACCTGGATAAGAAAACAGACTCTGAGAGATTAAGTAACTTGACCAAGGTCTTACAGGAGAAATGGCATGTCAACTCAAGCAGTCTGATTCCAGATTCTTCCCTTTTCACCCTTTCCCGATGAATGACATGGACAGTGTGAGCAGCAGCAATCTCTCACCAGTGGTGCTTGTAAAGCAGAAGTCATACAGCTCTGCAAAGTACTCAGACTTCTTACTTGAGTCAGACATGTCATCTACCCACTGTGTGACCTTAGACAACTGACTTATACCTCTCACCTCACTTCTGTCATTTATAAAATGATGACAACCTCTAGTACAAAGTGTTCTGTGATGATCAACTAAAATGACATATATTAAAGTGTTTTGTGTACAATAAAGTGCTGGCCACTCATGAAGAAATTCCTTAAGTGCCTGTGCTCCTAAGGACAGCAATGACATCTCTCTTGTCATTCCTGTGGTGCCATCTCTCTCAGTTCTAGTTGTGAGCTCTTGGCCTGGGTGACCCCTCAGTTTCATCATCTTCAAAATGAGGACACTAATTGTACCAAATTCCAAGGATTGCTGTGAGGCATGATGATTCAAAATTCACGTAAGTCATTCAGCCTTACACTAGGCACAGAGTGGGTGCTCAGTATGTTAGTTATTTTCATGGTTTTTATTAGTATACTTCTGTAGCCCCTTCAAACATGGGTCTATACCTCAACACCTTTCTCTGGCCTGCTCTAAGCCCATTGCCCATTAGTCACCCTATTCTGCCAATAGACTTGCTAATTTTGTGTCTAGAGCACACCTTCTCTGTTTCCACTGTCCCTGGTTGAGGATTTATCACCTGCCAGACAGAGCAACCTAATTGCTAACCTTGGGTCAGTCCCCTGTTTGAAACCTTCCTTGCCTCCCTTCACCTATAGGAAGAGCTTAAACCGCTGGGCCTGGAAGGACCACATATGAGGTTCTGTGTGACCTGCCTCATCTGTCCCTCCAACTCCTTTCCCTGATCATCTCACCTCCTATCCCACTTAATCCTCTTAGAACATCAACAAGTCATTAAAACTCAAATGTAAGGTCAAGTGCTCAAAAACTTAAAAAGAGTCAGTCCACACATGAGTTGAAATAAAACAATGATAAAGATATTTTTAAAAGCAGAAGCAAAAGAGTAATAATGCATTATAGTATATATTTTATCATCAAATACTGCAACATCACCTCAATTATCTGGAGTGTGGGCTCTTGGAAAACTCCATACTACACTGGAACATGTCTCCTGGTCCTCTGAATTCCTCACACAGTCCCTAAACCCACCCATATTACCTGTGGAGTCTTCATTTAGAGTTTTCTTTAGAAAACAATTCTTGTAAATCAACTATACTCTTACAAAATTTTTAAAAGAAAACAATTCTTTAGCAAATCTAATGTGTTTCCTAACTTGCAGCAAATTTAAAAATTCAAAAAAATGAGATTATCAGAAGTTGCGAGCTGAGATGTTCTCAGACTAAATGTGGGAGGAAGAAACAGAAAAACTAGAAAGTGGATCCTGATCTATATTTTCACTGAACACATAATGGAAAATTCTTACTGCCTGGAATGTTGCCTTTTCTTGAAAACTTCCTGCAAGTTCTCCCCTTTGAAGTAATTTTAATTTCCTGAAACCTTGTATGTGTTTACACTGGGTATAGCCCTTATGTGGCTCATATAATTTGTATTTTATTTTCCTTAATATTACCTAAATGTTTAACAGTAAAAATTATTTTCACTAAGTGTAAGTATCTTTCAAGCTTGCAACCCTACTTCTGAATCTGCCAAACTAGGGTGTGCCAGCCACAGGCCAGGGTAACTAGGAACCTGAGATTAGGACATAATTTCCCAGGGCATCACTTTACCCCAAGGATAACAAATGCATGGTTTTAAAATGAAGTTCAAGGTTTACATCAATTTTAAAATAAAAATAGAAGGCCTAAAATAAGGTTTAGGTTTCCTTACGGCAACTTCTTCTCATAACCCCTAATAATAATATGTGCTCAGTTGCTAATTCATATCTAACTCTTTGCGACCCCATGGACTGTAGCCCATCAGGCTCCTCTGTTCATGGGATTTCCCAGGCAAGAATACTGAAGTGGGTTATACACATGTTCACTATTTCACGCTTTTGATATTTCTGTCTGAGAATTCGATAAGCACTACCCTAGTCAGGGCTATGGTTTTTCCAGTGGTCATGTATGGATGTGAGAGTTGGACTGTGAAGAAAGCTGAGCGCCAAAGAATTGATGCTTTTGAACTGTGGTGTTGGAGAAGACTCTTGAGAGTCCCTTGGACTGCAAGGAGATCCAACCAGTCCATTCTGAAAGAGATCAGCTCTGGGATTTCTTTGGAAGGAACGATGCTAAAGCTGAAACTCAAGTACTTTGGCCACCTCATGCGAAGAGTTAACTCATTGGAAAAGACTCTGATGCTGGGAGGGATTGGGGGCAGGAGGAGAAGGGGACGACCGAGGATGAGATGGCTGGATGGCATCACTGATGGATGTGAGTCTGAGTGAACTCCGGGAGTTGGTGATGGACAGGGAGGCCTGGCGTGCTGCAGTTCATGGGGTTGCAAAGAGTTGGACACGACTGAGCGACTGAACTGAACTGACCCTAGTCAGGAAGGAAAGTGACTCTCATGTATTTTTAAAACTAAGATTCCTGAGCAGTGTGCAATATATGATTTCTATCAACACTGAATTTAAAAAAGAAACTTTTTGTACCTGTAAGGGTAACACTGTTCTTTTCATTGCCATAGGACTATATTTCTATAGAAAGACTATTCTAGTTCTCTTGTGGCACTCATTGGTTTTGAAGAGGGAAGTGGAGTCCATGTATGTCTGTCCATATGAGATCAAATGAAGCAGACATCACTCACTGTACTTATGGATGGGAAAACTCACTCTTACAACTGATTGCCCATCAGACCCAGTGAATGCTGAGCTTTCTAAGCTTGGATTATGACCTCAAGGGTACATCAATATGATAAACATAGTGCCCAGCCTAATTCTGGGACTCAGCAGTAACTTGACTGCTAAGAGGAATATTTAATAAACAATCATTAAATGAAGAAACATTTAGGGGTGAATGGAGGCCACAACACAGGAAGTATGAAACTGAAAACAGATTGAGGAAGAACGTGAAGAAGAGGCTCCACAAGTCAGCAAGCTGTCCTTTTGTCATTTTTTCATGGTTTCACTCATGATTTAATGAAAATATAATCCTACATGTCCGGCACTGTGCTAGGCATGAGGAAACAATGGAGCCCAGGGAAAAGACAAGCAGACACAGCCATCCACCTGCCCCTTGAAAGGTCCAAAAATAACCAGAGGAGGAAAGGTGAGTTTTAAGTAGCCAAGGAGTTGCCTTAAGATTGTTTTTACTCAAAAACTGGCTTAAATATTTTGACACTCAGAACAGAATGCAGATCAGTCAAACAAGGCGGACCCTTGTGTGTGTGACAAGAGAGCCTGAATGATGATATCCGAAGATGGCCAAGAAAAGGAGGTGAGTGGGTCCACGTGCTCATGGTGGAGTGCTTGCTCCTACCAGCTGACTAGAATGGTGTGCCTGTGTGCAATGTGCAAAGGTGATGGAAATGGTGCCAAAGTTCTAGGGCACATATCAGGGGCTCATTGCATAAGCATGTGGAAAATTCTGAAAAAGAAGGGAATACCAGACCACCTGACCTGCCTCTTGAGAAATCTGTATGCAGGTCAGGAAGCAACAGTTAGAACTGGACATGGAACAACAGACTGGTTCCAAATAGGAAAAGGAGTACGTCAAGGCTGTATATTGTCACCCTGCTTATTTAACTTCTATGCAGAGTACATCATGAGAAACGCTGGGCTGGAAGAAACACAAGCTGGAATCGAGATTGCCGGGANAAGAGACGGGAGTACCAGACCACCTGACTTACTTGGGTCAGGAAGCAACAGTTAGAACTGGACATGGAACAACAGACTGGTTCCAAATAGGAAAAGGAGTACGTCAAGGCTGTATATTGTCACCCTGCTTATTTAACTTCTATGCAGAGTACATCATGAGAAACGCTGGGCTGGAAGAAACACAAGCTGGAATCAAGATTGCCGGGAGAAATATCAATAACCTCAGATATGCAGATGACACCACCCTTATGGCAGAAAGTGAGGAGGAGCTAAAAAGCCTCTTGTTGAAAGTGAGAGAGGAGAGTGAAAAAGTTGGCTTAAAACTCAACATTCAGAAAACGAAGATCATGGCATCTGGCCCCATCACTTCATGGGAAATAGATGGGGAAACAGTAGGAACAGTGTCAGACTTTGTTTTTTTGGGCTCCAAAATCACTGCAGATGATGGTGATTGCAGCCATGAAATTAAAAGGCGCTTACTCCTTGGAAGAAAAGTTATGACCAACCTAGATAGTACATTCAAAAGCAGAGACATTATTTTGCCGACTAAGGTCCATCTAGTCAAGGCTATGGTTTTTCCTGTGGTCATGTATGGATGTGAGAGTTGGACTGTGAAGAAGGCTGAGCACCAAAGAATTGATGCTTTTGAACTGTGGTGTTGGAGAAGACTCTTGAGATCCCTTGGACTGCAAAGAGATCCAACCAGTCCATTCTGAGGGAGATCAACCCTGGGATTTCTTTGGAAGGAATGATGCTAAAACTGAAGCTCCCATACTTTGGCCACCTCATGCGAAGAGTTGACTCATTGGAAAGGACCCTGATGCTGGGAGGGATTGGGGGCAGAAGGAGAAAGGGACGACCGAGGATGAGATGGCTGGATGGCGTCATGGACTCAATGGACGTGAGTCTGATGAACTCCGGGAGTTGGTGATGGACAGGGAGGCCTGGCGTGCTGCGATTCATGGGGTCGCAAAGAGTCGGACACGACTGCGCGACTGGACTGAACTGAACTGAACTGACCACTAGTGCTGCCTGGCCTTTATGATGTTGAGGTATGTTCCCTCTATACCTACTTTCTGGGTAAAGTATCCTTGGTTGTTTTTTCCTTTTTATCAGTTTCAATATACTGCATCACTTCTTTTTGGCCTGCAAAGTTTGTGCTGAAGTCAGTGAGCAGTCTTAGGAGAGTTCCCTTGTCTGTAACTTGTGGATTTTCCTGCTGCCTCTAGTATTCTCTTTCTATCTTTACTTTTTGCCATTTTAAGGACAGTGTGTTTTGATGTGTTCCTCTTCGGCTTCATCATGTTTGAGACTCCCTTTGTTTCCTGGACTTGGATGTCTGTGTCCTTTCCCAGGTTAGGGAGGTTTTCAGCTATTTCATTTTCACGTATTATCTTGGCTCTCTTCTCTCTTTTCTCCTTCTATGACCCCTGAAATGTGAATGCTAGTCCCAGAGACCTCTTAAACTGTCCTCATTTCATTTTGTCCTTTTTTCTTTTCTTCTGTTCCGCATCTGTGATTTCGGTGTCTCCAACCTCTGGCTTGCTGGTTCATTCCTCTGTATCATTTGGTCAACTATTGATTCCTTCTAGAGCAGGACTCACCAGCCTCCAGGATCTAATGCCTGACAGTCTGAGGTGGAGCCAGTGTAATAATAATAGAAATAAAGAGCACAATAAATGTAGTGTGCTTGAATCGTCCTCCTTCCCAAGTCCCTGGAAAAATTGCCTTGCACAAAACAGGCCCCTGGCGCCAAAAAGGTTGGGGGCTGCTTGCTAGGGTATTTTTCATTTCAGTTATTGTATTATATGCTTCTTCGGTAGTTTTATTGTTCTTTGTATTTCCTGAAAGTCAAAGTGTTAGTTGCTCAGTTGCGACTGACTCTTCGTGGCCCCATGAACTGTAGCCCACCAGGCTCCTCTGCACATGAGATTTCCCAGGCAAGAATACTGGAGTGGGTTGCCATCTCCTTCTCCAGGGGGTCTTCCTGACCCAGGGATTGCCTGCATCGCAGGCAGACTCTTTACCGTCTGAGTCACCAGGGAGGCCCTTCTTCACTGCTAGCGCCATCTATTTGGAGTCTTTTCCAGTTTTGAATTCAGTCTTGGATGCAGGGTGAGTTTCTTCTCCGAAGACAAGATCCGAAGGGCCCTGCCATCCTTGCCCCCTCCACACCAGGGTTCCGCCCGCTGGCTGCCCCAGACTTTGTGAGCCCTGCTGTGTCGCCCTGGTTCTGATGGGAGCTCGGCATATCCACACCCTGACTCCATCTCCAGGTTCCGTCTCTTAATAGATGATGCTGCAAGGAAAGTCAATTGTTTCCAGCAAGCAGTATGGTGTACCAAATGGAAGGGTGGATTTCAGTTTTCTAATGGGCTGTGCAGACCACAACATGGCATAATCCTGCCCTGATTAATTAAAGGCTAAATCTCCTATTCTCTGGTTAAACACAAGAAGACCGACTAGCAAGGATGCTCCTGTCAGGGCCGATGCTCTGGTCCAGAGGACAGGCAGGCCCAGTGTGCAGAGGTCGTTCTTTGTTGGACCCCGGCCAGCTCTCATGCAGAGGGACTGGCCCTGGGATGCAGGCTCAGCATCACCTCACTGGCCCAGAGGCCGCCAGGTACAGGCCAGAGGATCACAGCCACTCAGCCCTCCCTGGACCCAGAGATGGAGGCAGGGGTGGTTTCACCCAGTGGCAACAGGAGACATGGGCCACAGTCAGAGGGCTGAGACCTCCGGGGCCTGGAACGCCTCAGCGGGGGAGCCAACAGGCGTGATGGCTGGGAAGTTCCTGGACTCTGCAGAGCTGCACAGAGCAACAGCCCTGTGCTCAGCTGAGGGCAGAGCTGCCCGCTCCATCCTCAGGACGCAGGAGAACGGCGGGAGCGGGGCGCTGATGGAGTGAAGCCAGGACAGGCTGTGCTGCTGATCAGCCATGTCCACTCTCTGTGACCCCACGGACTGCAGGCTTCCCTATCCTTCACCGTCTCCTGGAGCCCGCTCAAACTCACGTCCGTTGAGTCAGTGATGCCAGCCAACCATCTCGGATTTTCTGGGGCCCTGCTAACCTCACTGCACTGACCGTCAGCCAGACTCTTGTGTGGACCCAGTTCAAGTATGTCCTGATTACAGTGGAGGAGCACTAAAGCCACGTCACGTTATCTTTATTCTGAAAGAGCAGTTTTGCTCCTTCTCTCGCCATCAAATCTTTTTCTGGGGATGTTTGCTCTGGCTGGATCCAAGTTGCCCATAATCTCCCAGGACACTGACCTTTCCACTAATGTCAGAAGTTCCCTCTGATAACAGGAGATTCAAAAAGAGAACAAACCGTTTCAACGTGGATTTACCAAGGCTCGAAACCGGGCCATTATCGCACATTAATTCTGAACACCTCCCCTCCTCTGACTCGGGAGGGAATTTATCTTCTCTGGCAGTGGAGCTGGGCTGTGTTCCCACACAATTCATCACCCTCCCTACCTGCCAGGGCATTTTCCGAGTTTTTTTCTTTTCCTTCTGAACGCAGTGCCTCTTTCTGGATGGAGGCTGAGCATTTCCCCCGGCTATCTTGCCACTCATTTATCCAGACCAAATCTTCTGTCCTTTGTATCTGTCCAGTTCAGAAATTTAGATTTATCTATTCTGTTCCTGGGAAAGAAATTGCCCTTGTCAACATTGTTTAGAAGAGTTAGGGGGTAGCAGGTGCGTATGAGTCCCTGCTCCGGGGTGTGGAAGGCTGTGCTTCTCCAGGGAAGGGTCCCAGCACCACGCGGATGGATTCCCAAGCTTTCCTGTGACACCAACACAGATCATGTCATTTCCCAGCATTTACATCTGAAAACATTTCGGGTAAAGGTGATTCTAATGTTTTTTTCATCTCCACATCCAAATTTTTTTTTTTCCTTTTTCTCTTAGAATTACACTCATGGATATCACCTTATGGGCTTCCCTGATAGCTACCTGCAATGCAGGAGACCCTGATTCAATTCCTGTGTCAGGAAGATTCCCCTGGAGAAGGGATAGGCTACCCACTCCAGTATTCTTGGGCTTCCCTTGTGGCTCAGCTGGTAAAGAATCCCCCTGCAATGTGGGAGACCTGGGTTCGATCCCTGGGTCGGGAAGATCCCCTGGAGGAGGGAAAGGTGGCCGCTCCAGTGTTCTGGCCTGGAGGAGTCCACGCGCTGTATCGGTCATGTTTGTAAGACAGGATGCCCATAATTTTCTCCCAGAGCATCCATATGCGTCTTCTCTATTGCCTGGTGTGTGGGCGCCCCGGGGAGTAATTATTTCTTACCCTAGCCCTTTATGTTAAGGGAAATGTGCATGGGAACGTGCAGTCAACAGAGCTGTTGCTTTCAGCCCCTCTGCTTGTCAGTCCTCCTCTCATCCTCCAGGCGGCTGGAGCGATCTGCGGCTTTGCACACGTTTATCTCGTTAGCATCGCGTGTCCCCTCATCAGAGCCGCATGTGCCAGGCAGCACGTCCTGTGTCCACAGCCTCAGTAGCGGCACAGCCAGGTTCCTTCGCCCCCTGGGGCGACGTGGCGGCTTTTCCTCCCCTGTCTGAGCTGGTTGCACTCTCTTCCTGGATCTTCCCATCTCTCTACCCATAGACTTAGGGACCCTGGGGTTAATTGTTACAGAACAGAGAAAAACCAACTCTGAGTCTTTGCAACCCCATGGACTGCAGCCCGTCAGGCTCCTCTGTCCGTGGGATTCTCCAGATAAGAATACTAAAGTGGGTTGCCATTTCCTTCTCCAAGGAACTTCCTGACCCAGGGATAGAACCCAGGTCTCCTGCATTGGTGGTAGATTCTTTACCAGCTGAGACTTTGGAAAACCCCCCCAAACTGAAGTGTGATCCTCAAAGGACCAGAGGGGTGGAATGGGAAGGGGGATTGGGAAGTCAGCAATTTCCTGCTGTGCAATGTGGTGTAATAGCCAAAGTGAAAGTCACTCAGTTGTGCCCGACTCTGTGGCCCCGTGGACTATACCGTCCATGGAATTCTCTAGGCCAGAATACTGGAATGGTAGCCTTTCGCTTCTCTGGGGGATCTTCGCAACCCAGGGATAAAACCCAGGTCTTCTGCATTGCAGGTGGATTCTTTAGCAGCTGAGCCACAGGGAAGCCCACGTTGTGTAATGAGGCCTCACAAATAAAATGAAACACACAACTCATGCCATTTCAGGGCGAGGAAAGTTACGGGAAGGTGAGCGTTGCTAATGACAACCATGGGTCACAGTAACCGCCCTTCTTCCCTCCGCTTCAGAGACACCCCGATAGCTCTGTGTCGCTCCCCAGACGCTCCCAGGCCCAGTCCCAGGTTATCTTCCCAGTGGATCTGGGTCGGACTTGGGGGAATGGGCTTGGCTCCCAGGTGGGTTAGGCAGAGCTGCCACCAGGCTGGACCTCTGGGCCCTGGTCTCTCTCGGCAGCAGGGGGACACTCTGGGATGCCCTCTGGCTTCTCCCAACCCCCTGTGAGCCCCAAAGGCAGCAAGCCTCCATGTGTGCACAGCCAGCTCTTCCTGCTTCCCTGCTGCACTGACTCCTGAGCTGGGACCTCTTAGGACAGAGTCTTAGCTTCTCTCTGTCGGGCTCTCACTCATGGCCTCCTTGTGTTACAAGCAATGGGCTCCCTTTGTTTTACTGGCACCGCCTGGTGTGACCAGGTGACCCCTGGGAAGTCTCAGGAAGCTGCAACACTGCTCTCTATGGGTTTGGCGGCAGGTTGGCTGGGTGCATTTCATCCTCTCTTGTTTGCTTGGTGCTTCCTTCGTGGCTCAGCGTTAAAAAAATCAGCCTGCAGAGCAGGAGACCCTGGTTCGATCCCTGGGTTGGGAAGATCCCCTGGAGAAGGGAAAGGCTACCCACTCCAGTATTCTGGCCCGGAGAATTCCATAGACTGTATAGTCCATGGGGTTGCAAAGAGTCAGACATGACAGAATGACTTTCATTTTCACTTTCTTTCACAGACATTCTTGTTATGTAAACTTGGAACACTGAGACCTTTATAAATGTCACTATGCCAGCAAATCTACACAAGTATTGTCATCTCTTTATTACACATATAATGATTTTTTAATTAACACTTTATATTTACCATGTATCTACCACTGACATTTTAAAGAGTTGCTGAAATAGGGAGCCTTCAATGCTGGAAAAATGACCCTATAAACAAGCCTCCTCCACATGGGTTTTGCTCCAGAAGGGATGACCACAGCCCATGTGTTTGTATGAGAACTGGCCTCACATGGGACAAGGAGCTAACTCAAAACTAGAGCAGATCTTGACTAATCACATAAATACAAGGGACCAGAAGCATGGATAATCCAAAGCCATGAGTAGTAAGAAGTATTTTATGCGTCCAGTTGACATATTTACTTTGCGTTTGCAACTGGTGAGTGTTTCTCACACTGCTGCATGTAAAGAGACTATTGACTCCACTGTGGGTTAAAGATGCTGGGTGTCCCGGGCCCAGGAGGGTTCTGAGGGTGCTCTGTGGGGCGGGAGAGGAGGTGGCAGCAATTGCCATACGAGGAGGCAGCTCTGGTCTCCCGAGAGGTGAGAGCGTCATTCGGAGTTATTTGCACCCTGCTCTACCCTGCCCCGCATGGACATCTCTCTCATCCAGTGGAGCGCTGGCGGACCCGGTGTGGCCAAAGCTAGGAAGGTGCCTGTGCTCTGGGGCTTGCTCCCTGGCCCGTCTGTCTTCACCAGCAGAAGAAGATGCTGAGTCAGCCTTGGTCCCAGGAGGAGGAGAGATGCGTGGAGCCCAGCTGGAAATCCACCAACCCACAGGTGTATGAAGTAAGTAAATGCTTATTGTCAGGGTGTGTGTGTGTGTGTGTGTGTGTGTGTGTGTGTGTGCTGGTTATACAGTATTATTATGGCCAGAGGTGACTGACGGGCTTCTCAGGGAGCACTAGTTGTAAAGAACCCACCTGCCAATGCAGGAGACCTAAGAGATGGGGGTTCAATCCCTGGGTTGAGAAGACTCCCTGCAGGAGGGCAGGGCAACCCACTCCAGTATTCTTGCTTGGAGAATCCCATGGACAGAGGAGCCTGGCAGGTTATGGTCCATAGCATCGCAAAGAGTTGGACAGGACTGAAGGGACTCAGTCCACATGCCTGGAGGTGGCTGATAATATTTCCCCACCACGGAGTTTTTTCTTAAAACTATGCCAAGACGCTCCGCTGTCTTCCTTTCCTCATTCTTTCATCACACCTTTTACCCGCCTCTATTTCCTAACGAGGGACCTGGCTTTGTTGTCTTGTTCAGTCACTCAGTCAGGTCTGACTGTGACCCTTGGACTGCAGCTCGCCAGGTTTCCCTGTCCTTCTCTATCTCCTGGAGCTTGCTCAAACTCATGTCCATTGAGTCAGTGATGCCATCCAGCCATCTTGTCCTCTGTTACTCCCTTCTCCTCCTGCCCTCAATCTTTCCCATCATCAGGGTCTTTTCCAAGGAGTCGGTTCTTCTCATCAGGTGGCCAAAGTATTGGAGTTTCAGCTTCAGCATCAGTCCTTGCAATGAATACTCAGGGTTGATTTCCTTTAGGATGGACTTGTTTGATCTCTTTGCTGTCCTAGAGACTTTCAAGAGTCTTTTCCAACACCACAGTTCAAAACCATCAATTCTTTGGCACTCACTGTTCTTTATGTCCAACTTTTAACCGTGTGTTTTAAAGAAGCTGTCTTGCTTTATGATGACGTTAGTAATTGTTGTAAACTCTCTGAGTGCCATATGTGAGAAGTGGAAAAATTGCTTAAAATCACTGGATCTTTCTACCATTTCCCTGATGCTTCTTGGTTTATCTGTGAGAAGAGGGGCATAGTCTGCAATTGCCCCCTAAAGATGAACCACTTTTCATCTTTGTTCATTATATAATGAGACATTCAGTTTGACAGACAGTGATGGGATCTTCCAATATTGAAGGCCATCATTGTTCCGAAGGATAAAAGGTTGGCCTTGAGATGTTCTGTGACCTCAGGTTCTGCCTGGAGTCTTGTGTCCTGGATCGTGTTTCCTAAGAAGCGCCTCTGAAATGGAGAAGCTCTGCTTGCAGACAGCTGATTGGGAAGCCTTCTAGGGACCCACACCTGAAGGGGAGGAGGGCTGAAGGACTGGGCAGAATGGGGTGCTGGAGAGTTATGCAGTCACAGCACAGGCCTCATCAGATCCCGGGGGCAGGTCTGGAGCAGGTCCTTTTCCGTGGTCCCATATCATTGCCGACACTGTCTACAGTCATGGAATGAAAAGATCCTTGCTCCTTGAAAGAATAGCTATGAAAAACTTAGACAACGTATTAAAAAGCAGAGACATCATTTTGCCAACAAAGATCCGTGTAGTCAAAGCTATTGTTTTTCCATCAGTCATGTATGAGTGTGAGAGTTGGACCGTAAAGAAGGTTGAGCACCGAAGAACTGATGCCTTGAAACTGTGGTGTTGGAGAAGACTCTTGAGGGTCCCTTGGACAGCAAGGAGATCAAACCAGTCAATCCTAAAGGAAATCAATCTGGAATATTCACTGGAAGGATGGATGCTGAAGCTAAGCTCCAATACTCTGGCCACCTGATGCAAAGCGCCAACTCATTGGAAAAGACCCTGATGCTGGGAAGGACTGAAGGGAGGAGGAGAAGGGGTTGACAGAGGATGAGATGGTTGGATGTCATCATCGACTCAATGGACATGAGTTTAAGCCACCTCCAGGAGATGGTGACAGACAGGGAAGCCTGGCGTGCTGCAGTCCATGGGGCTGCAAACAGTCGGACACGACTGAGGGACTGAAGAGCAAGAAACGTTTGGAGGAGTGGGCTGGGCCTTGGCCCTGCTTCACTGCCCAGTCACTGTCATGGGCCGTCCCTGGGAGTGAGACATGACTCTGAACGAGGTGTCTGTTTTCAGCCAAAAGTGAGTTCCAGAGGTAGACTCTGCTGAGAGCTGCCAGCTGCCACCATCACAGGAGTGACGTGGCTGTTCACCGCAGCCTGGCCTGTTATGATGCAAGCATGACTCAAACGCTGTCTCCCAGAGGAGATCTGGCAGCCTCGAAGCCAGAGAAGAATTTCCTTGGAAAGGCCTAATAAGGGCCAGCTTCTGAGATGGGCCCAGGACCCAGAGAACTACTTTTACATGTCCCATACCCTGAGTGCAAGCTTCCCGGGGCCACTAGTGGTGAAGAACGCATCTGTCAGTGCAGGAGCTGTGAGAGACACGGGTGCAGTGATGGTGTCAGGAGGAGCCCCTGGAGGGGGAACGGCAGCCCACTCCAGTATTCCTGCCTGGAGAATCCCACGGACGGAGGAGCCTGGCAGGCTACCGTCCATAGGGTTGCACAGAGTCAGCACAACTGAAGCGACTTGGCACACAGCACACACAGGCCCTGAGCAACCGTGGAGTCAGAGCTAGTGAAGGAGAGAGCGTCCTGGAGAGACGGACGGAGACCGGACATGGAGAGATGTGAAAGCAAAGGGACCAGAGAGTGAAGCAAAGGGACCAGAGCAGGCCATCAGCCCTGGGGACGGGGGAGACAGAGAAATGATTAGCTGGGGGTTCTGGAGACTCAGGTACAAAATACACCGAGTAGATGGGATTGCAAAGGTGGGTGCAGATGAAGTGGCTAAGCACTCACATGCCTGACTTAATGGTTTGGGATCCGTGTGACCCCAAAGCAGAGCTGTTCAAGGTTTTGAACCTGGAAGACCATGACCCAAAAGGGCGTTGGAGTGGCAAGAGTCGTCAGCACAAGATGGCCCAAAGCTCTAGCGGTGTTCCACTTAGGGGCCAACGCATCCTTTAAGCCTCCACTTGAGTGCCGGGAGGATAGTAAAATCCCAGACTCTGGTCTTTATGGCAAATGCCATCTGAAGTCAGAGGAATTAAATTCCAAACAGGTACAGCCTGCAGACGTGTCCTCGTCTCAGAAGAACAGACTCTGCAGCACTGGCAGAATGACTGAGAAGCAGCTTTTGTTTTGGAAAAGGGCCAATGAGACGGGAAGATGTGTTCTTCACTCATTTTTGGACTGTGAAGCCAACATTGATGACTGTCATTAATTAATCAATTAAATCATTAATTTATTGAGTCATTGGCAATAAAAAGCATAATGCTGTACATCTTCCACAGTGAAAATAGAGTGTTAGTCGCTCAGTCGTCCAGCTCTTTGCCACCCCATGGACTGTAGCCCACCAGGCTCCTCTGACCAAGGAACTCTCCAGGCCAGAATATTGGAGTGGGTAGACATTTGCTTTTCCAGGGGATCTTCCTGAACCAGGGATTGAACCTGAGTCTCCTGCATTCCAGGCAGATTTTTTTTTATCATTTGAGCCACCAGGGAAGCCCAAATGATTTGCAATTTCAGTGAAGACAATAATTCAGTAATTGGATACAAAGAAACTCCATTAATTTGTTTTAACGTATCAAAGCAGTTAATTAGAAAGTAGAATAGTTAGTCAGAAATCGATACTAATCAAAGCATGAGTTGCAGTGAGAAGGATGCCCAAGGAAGCACATGACAAAGTCATTGCCCAAAGATGAATTGTTGATAAAACTAAGTAATCTAGTTTCTAATATATTTTATGGCAAAAGGGGGATTCTCACCCTTTAATCTCATACAAATACCAGAAAGAATAATAATAATTGGAAAGCATCTTTCAAAATAAAATGCAAATTTATATTTAAATGCTTGAAAAGTAAGACAACAACCACTTACTTAATAGTAAAGCTTTAAACCATTGGTGTGCGTGTGCTCGGGTGCTGAGTCATGTCCGACCCTGTGCGTCCTCACAGACTGTAGTCCCCCAGGCTCCTCTGTGCATGGAATTCGCCCGGCAAGAATGCTGGAGTGGGTAGGTAGCCACTTCCTACTCCAGGAGATCTTCCCAACCCAGGGGCTAACTCCAGTCTCTTGTGTCTCCCGCATTCGCACGTGAGTTCTTTACCACTGAGCTACCTGGGAAGCATTAAAGAAATAAAGTTATCATCTAAATTAATTTTGATTGCTTACCCTTTATACACCAAAGCCTGCCTGCGCTGTGGGAGGAGGTTACTGAATTGCATGCAGTGCTGCTTAAGGATCTTAGGGTTTCAGCCTCTCCCAGTGATAGCTTACGGTGAACGGTGCTGGATTTGCAATCTCCGAAGAAGAAGCTTTAGCTTCGGGACCAAGGACCAGACTTGATCACTCCAGAGCTTTTGTGTAGCAGAGTTTTATTAAAGTGAAAAAGGGAGAGGGAAAGCTTCTGACACAGACATCAGAAGGGGGAGAGTGTCCCCACTCACTAGTCTTACCAGGGCCTTATATATTTCCCAGACCCACTCCCACAACATACAACTTAAATTAACAAGACAAGAACTAACAGTAGAAAGGTCTGACCAGACCCAACAGGAAAAAAAAAAAAAAACAAGTTTGTCTTTTTCTCCTGCTTGAGAGCCTCAGACTCCTTTCTCCTCCTCAGGACTTCTTATCAACCTACCTAGTAACTGACTCTTTCATCAGGACCCTGCTTACAAAGAGATGGGACAAGGTTCCACCAGCCTAACCACAGGGGACTGATCAGCTTGCGACAAAACCCCAAACCCAATTCTAGGTGGAAGCAAAAGCAGGCAGGAACTGGAGGGACTTCCAACCTGAAAAGGAGAAAACTGTATTTCTGGGGTCAAAAATCTGTGACCCTCTGGGACAGCTGTGTCACAGACTGAAAGAAGATGGGAACTTCCCTAACCGAGTCAGGAAAAATGGAAGCCTGAAAATTAAAAATAAAGACACATTTTAAATGTATTTCTCCCTGCTCTTTCCCCTTCAGTAACTAAAAGATTGTTTTCTATGCCTGTGAATCTTTTCTGCTTTGTATATAAGTTCATTGGATCCGGATCACTTTTTTTTTTTTGATTCCACAAATAAGTGATATCGTGTGAATTTGCCTTTCTCTGGACAGATATACATCCTATAAATAAAATAGATAAACAGCAAGTACCTACTGTGTAGCATAGGGAGCTATATTCAATATATTATAACAAACGGTAATGGAAAAGAATCTGAGAAAGAATATGTATGTATAACAGAATCACTTTGCTGTATCCCAAGACTAACAACATTGTAAATCAACTATACTCTAGTAAAAAATTTAAAAAAATACAATAGAAAATAAGTACACATTTTTATAAATATAAAAATTTTGAAAAGTTCGTAAATCCTGTGATATCATACACTGAATAAATACAAATTAGTTTGAGTTAACCAACATCTGAGTTATAAATATTTGTGTCTTCCTAACATGGCTTTCTGTATCCCCATGAGATAGACTTTCTATCCGCAGCATAGATGTGATGAAGTTGAAGTAAATGTGGGCAGTGCAGTTCTCCAGACGCAGAGCTGAGATGCACACCCTCCCAGCTGAGCCTCAGTGTTTGCACAGTTGTGTCCGATTCTTTTCGACCCTATGAACCGTAGCCCACCAGGCTCCTCTGTCCATGGGATTCTCCAGGCGAGGATCCTGGAGTGAGTTGCCATTTCCTCTTCCAAAGGATCTTCCCATCCAACCCACGTCTCCTTCTGCATTGACAGGCGGATTCTTCACCACTGAGCCACTGGGGAAATCCTAAAAAAGCATAATGAGCTTTATAAATCAAACAGCTCCAAAGACAAATGGGTGAAGATCTGAATTACAAATCCAGAGGAGAGCAAAGCTAAATGATTTATAAGCCTGTGAAGAGATCAAATTCACCAGCCTCAGGGGAATGCAAAGTAGCTTAGAAAGCAACCGCCACTTTGCCCACATCTGACATCGAAACCCAACAAAGAGCCAGGGACCCAGTGCCGGGGCAGGTGCAGAGAGAGCGTGAGAAGGGGCCTTTCTGACGGGCTATGAGTGCGCCCGCCTCTGCTGAGGCTGTTACAGTTCACAAACTCGTGTCTGTCGCCTGGAAACCCATCTCCCGATGTGAACACAGGAGTTTTGCAGGCACATATGGACAATGTATTATTTTGAGGTGGCAAACCTGATCAGCATCGAATTGCCCATTGGTAGGGGAATTGCTGAATGGTTGAATAATCCCTGATGCATGCACTGCATAAGTTAGTATGTGGCTACAAAATTCAGTAGCAGCTACAAAGGTTGGGAAGATTTCTACAAAGTACTGTGGAGGTGGGAAGGTGAGCTGCAGAGAGACTTGCATGTCTTTATTTCTGTAAACAAGTGATGCATATTTTCTCTGTGTTCTTGCAACTGCCTTACTCTGAATGTAGTGTTGCAACCTGATTCCTCAGGTGGGAAGAGAGAGGGCTTCCATAGATGGGGAGAGGGGGAAGAATGGGAAAATAAGAGAAAAAGACTGTCCTTTAAATCAGGATAATAGTACAATCCAGGGCTTCCCTGGTGGCTCAGATGGTAAAAAAAAAAAAAACCTGCCTGCAATGCAGGAGACCTGGGTTCAATCCTTGAGTTGGGAAGATCTCCTGGAGGAGGGCATGGCAACCCACTCCAGTATTCTGCCTGGAGAATCCCAAGGACAGAGGAGCCTGGTGGGTTATGGCCCAATGAGTCTCAAAGAGTCAGACACGACTGAAGTGACTTAGCACGCATGCACGCATAGTCACAGAACATAGATATTTTTTAAGCCATTATTTTTTTAATAACAGAAGCTTGAGCTAGAAATTTGTGGAATGCCATGACTCATAAAAAAGTACATTTTGCTGCAAGTCATCCCATCTTTGTTCTGTGCACGTGTGTTCCAAAAGTCAGATTTCTTGTGCTCCCAGAGGGCAGCTGTGTCTGAAATCTGGGCAAAGCAGGAGGAACTCTTGGTGTCACAGCCCAGGAGAGCCCTGACACCCTGGCAGACTCCTTCCAGAGAGGGACAACTTGGCAAGACAACCATCTGTTCCCGCAGCTCCTGGTGGGTCTGCAGGACAGCGCCCATTGCTGGGACCCGCCCCACCCCCCACACACATCCCACTAGA